>CAXIVR010000001.1:162452107-162784607 GCA_964035755.1 Teleogryllus oceanicus
TCTTTCTGGTAGTGGAATGATAACGGACGATTTAGAAGTAAAATGTATGCAAAATAAGATGTTAGAACATGGAATATTGGTGATATCTACTCAATTAGTTCAGTTTTCTTTTTGAAATCAGTTTCCAAATTGGAATCGATATTTTGAGTACTGCTTCAAATAAGTTTTTGATGGTATTCGAAGAAAGACGGAAATATGTGAACAATAGTTTTATACGACTATTACAGATGAGACGAGACGATTTGGTTACAGCATCACTAGTTTGATAAGTGGAGAAAAATATATTGGGATTGAAAGGGACGAAAGCATAAACCGAGTGCCCGGCTTCCCTGCCTGAGAGCACGGCCTCCTCCCGTGCCGCAGGTTGCTGCGTTTACCGTTTGGCCGCGTCGAGGGAGCGCCCACAAGGGTCGGGTGACGCAACTGTGCGGAGCGGAAGGGGGGAGGGGGGACGTAGTTTTCCGAAATTTCACTTTACGCCGCTCCTATTCATCTGATTTACATGATTGGCACGGCGTTGGATTTAGGAAGCACGTCGTCATCGCGCTAGAAGCCCACATTTTTATTTCTACCCGAAAAAAAAATTTAAAAAGAAAATTTGGAAATATTTTTTGAAAAAACCGGTTCGTAGCGTAAATTCTATTTTAAAAACGAGTCCACTGCCTTTTACAGATCGAAAATCGGACAATTTGTTCAGGCGTTATCGGCTAAGTAAAATTTGCTTATTTTGGTGCTGCCACGTGGTGGCGACAAATTGAGCAAGTGTCGGAACATTTAGCCTTAAAGCATAAATAATGTTCTCGGATGACATCAATGTAAATACTAGGGCCATATAAATACTAGATTTATATGGTACATCGTATCCAAAAGCGCACATACATATCAACTGACAATTTCCAAACGTTGAGTAAAATATGAACTAAATATTCAATAAGAAAGACACTTTCGAAAGATACAATTCGACAAATACATAAAATGTTACATAAAAATTTGTTACAATCAAATAACTTCTTTTTAATTTTAGCCGCATAACAAGATTTAATTCATTCGTGTACTGAAACATATCGGACAATTTTGTGTGTGACGAAGCAGCTAGTAACAAATCACTGAGGAAAGTACAATTTGTGAAACTGAACTGTCTCTGAATATTGCTTTGTATTGGCAATATATCCCCTCAAGATCCTAAGTAATGGGATCACCTAGAAACCTTCCAATTCAGAGGAGTTACATCAAATACTATAGAGGCAATACAGAACACTTTGAACCTTTCTCATCCTATCAAGTGGAGACAACTGCTCACTAGCGAACCTAGTGACGTGACCTGAAAAATCGGCAACAAATTCAATGTGTAATACATGTACAGTAACTTTTGAATCTCTGCGAAACGTAAGTAAACTAAAAATATTTCAAACGTGTACACTTGGTGCTTCTAATCACAATGGTGAAGACAGGCCGGGTCACTAGGGGCGCTAGCTTCAAATAACTCCCGTTATATCGCAGTGGCATGTATTGTCCCTACAGCATTTGGTTATATCCAGAGCTAGATTTATAAAATTATAGGTCCCGAAACTGCCGCAAATTAATTATTAAACAGAAATAGTTATATATTTATAATACAGTTTAATAATTATAAACCATACTTAATAACAATTAGCAAGAATAGTAGCTGGCACCTTGTGAATATAATAATAGTAATAAACAATAAAATAGTTTATGGTGATATTTTATCGGTTTTTACAACGGATTTTATTACATTAGTAGAACATAAACAGTTTAGTGAAAAATTATTTAATTCTGAATTTACAAAAGTTGTTCGAACTAAAATTCGAAGTGTTTGTCCTCTGCTTTATATACTGTATGCTTATATGCATACTTTTTCGCATATTTATTTTTGCAGTTTTCGAAAATCCAGAATTCAACGAAACAGACATCTACGCTATTCTCTTTCCTTGCTCAATCCATGGAATACTTTCAAAGAAAAAAAATGGAGCGGCTTTTGAGAAAATGTTTTATTTAATAATTTGCATATTAATTTGTAATTTTTATAATTGCATTTTATATTTGAAAGGTTAACTTTTGGCAATTTTCGAAAATTCAGAGATCGACGGAAATAAGACCAATTTTTTTTACTATCCTTTGATTCATACAGCTACGAGAAAAAATTGAAGAAAAAATTACGCCGTTTTTGAGAAAGTAATAGTTTAAAATTTGCTAGAATGTCACGCAAGATTACGGGGAAAACTACTCGTATTTTGGAAAAATTGTATATGACTTTATTTCAAGATTTCAAAACAGACTCGCAGAAGTTACGCCATTAACAGATTTTTCCCATCAAGGACCCACACACAACACGGATTTTGACATCACATCGTGTTAGAGGAAGTATACTACTACATATAGGAACAATATTTATCCAGTTTTTCGTTATCAGAGTGGCAAAGAGTTTTACTGTCGAAAAATCGGAATTTTCCAGCGCACAATTACATTACTTTTTCCTCTTACGAAGTTACGCGAGAAAGTCAAAAGTAATGCTTCAGAAGAATTTGTTTGGTGCATTGGTAATACAACAGAAATTTTATTGGATGTTCATCAGTTGAGTAACCTATTATTTTTGTCTTGCCAACGACGAAATTTTAGCAAAATAATTTTAATTAGTGCGAATGTGAAACATTCCATACATTCACGAAACCTTAAATATTAATGGCATAATATGCTACAGCTTCTAATAATGTTCACATTCTAGTTACGTCAGAACGCACACTGAAAAAAAATCATTATTTTGTAGCGACATGAAACTTTTATTTTATTTCCACCTGTAATCTCAAAAAATATGATCTTGAATTTTTTTGTAATGTCTAGGGTTCAAATTATAATTCTACTACTTCTACGACTAATAATAATAATCTATTACTGCAAATGACCGTTCGCTCGGTGGCAGTTAATCAAAACTACTCTTACTCAAACAGCACATACTTTCTTCTATTATTTCTAACTGCAATTTTCGAAAATTGAGAGAGTTAAACGGAAATTAGACCAGCTCCATTCTTTCAAGCACCAATTCTATCCGTGAACAAAATTTAAAGAAAAAAATTGGAGCGTTTTGTGAAGAAAGAAACAAAAGCGGTTTATATTTTTTAAATTACTTATATTTCGCGCCAATTTACGAGAAAACTCATATTTTCGATAACTTGAACATGATTTTATTTCAAGTTCCGACTTGAAGGAAATATTTCATTAGGAAAAAAAATCTCTATCTTCTATATTGTACTTGTTTCCAGAAGCACCAAAAAATGACACTTTAGCAATTTCCGGAAAGTTAGGGATTTTAAGGAACACGAGACCTGCATCATACTCTTAAGCGTCTTATACGTTATGCGAGGACAAAGTTTAATCAAAATATTTGAAGCCATTGTTAAGAAATTTTTAAAAATGTTTTTGAGGCTTCCTGTAAAGTAGCCTCAAAAATAAAAGAATCCGTTTGAACTTCCAAAGCCTCGAGTTCGTTTAGATCGATCGGGGAATATACATTTTGGAGAAAATCAGCGGAACGGTTTAGGTACTAGCGTTGGTCACACACAGGCGTTTTAGTGTCAATCGATTTTTCGGTATCTAGTACCCACAAAACGTGGACTCTGGCTAAACCACGTGTTGGAAGAATATCTTTCTACATTTGGCAACAGTATTTATTACCACGATCTCGGCAATAAGAGTTTTTCTGGCGAAAATTTTCCACTTTCTGCCGCACGATTCAATAACTCTCTCTTCTTACGAAGTATCTTCGTAAGAGCGCGAAAGTACACAAAAAAAAAAACAATAGAAATATTAAAAAGATTAATACAAATTCAAATATACAAAAATAAAATAAAAACAAACTTGTATAAAACGTAGATAAAATGTACCCCTCTCTACTCCGAACCTATCCGCTCACAGCATCTCCTCCTTTTGGTAATCAGTGATTTATTCATTAACGGAAAGTATATACATCTCACTTTGCCCGCACTTTTATTGGCCTTCACTGCACATCACTGACACTTGAGCTCTTAAGAAATCTTGAACACATTACTCACACGGTTTAGGGAAGGGTTGCTAGCACCAATGCAGGTCAATTGTTCCAATCCTATTGACAAAGCTGAATTTTCCTATATCATTTCTTCGCTTTCTGCATTTTATTATGTGTGTGAGGTTGCCCGTACTTAAAGTAGCATGACATCTCAAGTCTTTCACTGAGACCTCTCCATGACCTCCTCCTCTCCATGTAAGCCTTGAAGAGGGCACACAGTCGTGCTGCCTTTCTACATGTAACTAATAACTGCCAGTTCACATTTCCCCGTTGTTTCTGTTCGTGAATTTAGACGCTTTCTTCTGAATTCCGTTTAAAGTTTTAATCTGATTTCCCTACGAGAATTCCAGAAAGCTACTCCGTATTCCATTATGGGACGAACCAAAGATACGTAAGCTTGCATATTCGTATAAGAGCAGCTTTCCAAGCTTTACATGATCAGCTCAGCTGAGGTCGCTTCGAATTATTACGCTCACGTATTTACAACTATGTGCCTCAGGGATTTTATTCCTACCCAACTCACTGTAACCGACCGCGGAGAAATTCCTTCCCGTGGTATCGGATTCGACAATTTTTTTTTTTTAGTAAGTCTGTTGTGAGGAACTAAATCGAAAGCTTTAGAAAAGTCTATACCGATTGCATCAATTCTTTCTCCTTGGTCGAGTGCATCGGCAATGGAGTAAACGGTAGCTAACCGGTACAAACTAGCGGAGGTCAGGAAAAGAGAATATTCACCCTTCCAAAATTTCCCCAGGTGCGAGTACCGTAAGTATCGCGGCGCGCCTCGGAGGAGTCCTCTATGACTGCAGCAACGACGGCGACTAGACTGAGCTTTCTATGATTGCAGCAGCGATGGCGACTAGACTGAGCTCTCTTCGATTGCAGCAGCGACAGTGACTAGACTGAGTTCTGAAGGCGATTGTAACTTGATAGCATAGGAGTTAATTTTAACTTGGTAGATAAATATTAGCTTGACAAGCGTATCTTGGAAAGTGAGGTAATTAAGAAATGGAGTGCACAAACATTCGTCGCATTCACAATATTTGAGAGAGCAAGCGAAGTGATTGTCTGACTCCGAAATAATTTCAAATTTGTAAAATTCTCGCAAAAGGACATTAACTAAATCTAGCATCTCATATTGCACTCTGCGACCACACATGCCCTAAGTATGGTAGGTCGGCCGAGCATTTAATGCATAACTTCAGCAACATTAATTATTCGAGGCTGGAAGCGCAAACAAACTTGTACGAGGCGCGGCATAAGAAGAAGGACGACCCCAGGAAGAGCGAAGCACAGGTGAGAAAGATTTGGACTGGAACCAGAATCGTACGAGTCCGGAGAACGGGAGAAGGGTGTGGAAATTGTAGGCTTGGCGGAGTTTGAGGGAAGGAAACTCGTAAGGTCGTGGGATAGCAAGCGAAGAAGAGTGGCAACGGGGCGAGCGGCAGAAAGGTTACCTACCAAGGTTACCTACAGGCGAGCGATGCGGAGCTTTTGAGGTAAAGGAACTGGTAACTTTTATGCAGCGATCAGTTGGGGAAAGAGAATAGCCGTAAAATACACGACAATTCGTGCTAAGAGTGGGTGAAAAGTCCAGAATAAGTGGGAGAAGTATTCCGAACGATGTGAGTGGCAGTTTCAAGTTCATTTACTGCACATGTCATTAAATTCATTAAAAGAGGCCATACCTTGTACAATTTTACTTAAATAATTCATGATTTTCACATCTTGTACAGTTGATGTTATCTGGGAAAAGTCATAGTTTATTGTATTGTGTTAGAATTAATTGTTTTCGGTTATATGTAAAGGGGTCAGATTTAAGTAACGTGTATGTTACGTTTTATTGTTTTTTCTCTTTAAAATTCAGTGTTATAGTGAGTGCGGAGCCCAAGGCTAGCTCCTGTGAACAGGATTCCTTAAAACAAGTGGAACGCTTCATTTTAAAAGCCGTGCACAGAAAAAGAGACAGTAAAGGAGTAAACTATTTTGGTAGATGAAAATTCAGAAAGAGGAATGAGCAAATTGTAAATTGTAATTGGTGAAAGTCTGTACAGGCAGTCCAGGTGACGGCAATTTTTTTGTTTTGCCTTGTTTTCTGTATTTTTTTAGTGACCATCTATTTAAAGTGTTTATCCTGTTGTGTCACTATTTTTTCATTGAATCAAGGGTTCAGACCTTCCTCATACCCAAAAGATCCTGCTTCCTGAGAATTTTAAGCTCTCTTCACGAGCATTCATGCTATCACGCCCTCACCACGTGTGGAAGGTAGTAGGGGGGGTGTTAGAATATTTACAACAGATGAAAGTACATACTTCACTACAAGTTTAATTTCAGTGTAATTGTATTTTTCTCTGGGAATTCTTCCGAAAATTAATTTCAAATCTTTCTGAAAGGAGAGGGAACAGAAAAAAATGGCGCAAACTTTCTCATAGATAACTTTTCGAATTTCCTTGGGGTGTACTGGCTTTACGGTCTTACCCCATCCTCTTCCCTGCGGTCATCTATCGCCGCTCAAAGAGTTCTTTAAACATTTTCTCAATTTTTCGGTTTCCTAATAGAAGAACTAAAATTTTACTTTCTGAATATCAAAGAAGAGTAAAACCTCGTCCTTAATGGACATTTGGAACTCTTTTTAAGAAAATGTCGTTTAAGCATTACTGTAAATGCGAAATTCGAAGATCTTTTTCTTAGAAAATTTGAGTGATCGAAACACTTCATTTCAAGTCATTTGAGGTACATTAACTCGCAAATGCATTAGTTTACAAATCTCTGGGAATGCGCATAATAACGGCGTGAGTGTTATTAAAAAAATACATTTGTGTAATTTTTGAATAAATAAAGAATACACCAAAACGAACTTTATGCCATTTTTTAAAGTGCAATTAGCACTACCCGTTGGAAAAAGAAAAAAAATTGGAGCCATTTTTTCTCAAACTAACGTTTGAGCATTTCTGTAAATGCTTAAGTTTCAGCTCGTTTTCCAGAAAACTTAAGTTTTCGAGAAACTTTATATAATTTAAAGCACGTGTACTCGTCAATGCAATAATGTTAACAAGTTGCCGTTAATGTTCACGACGCGAGGGAAGTCAAATATTACATTTTAGTAATTTTTGAAAAAACAAAAGAATAGAGCAATATGGCGTTTACGTTATCTTATCAAGTGCATTTAGCACTATCACTACCTAAAGTTTACAGAAAAAATTTAGAGCTGCTTTTGAGAAAATCTTGTTTTTCTATTTTCACTTTCTCGTATATATACGTACATACGGGAGTAAGATACGTAGTATAGAGAAAGTTAAGTAATGCTGCGGAAAATAGATTTCGAGATTTCAACGGAAATACAGGTTTTAGGGTTTCCTAACTCCGAAAAAGTGTTGCTTTTTTCCCCAAAACGTCCGTCCATCAGTCAACATTGCTAGCGTCTAAGCTGCACGTACGATTTTTTCCAATTTGAAGAATCCCCAGTTGATCTGGCTAGAGTTGAAGCTTTGAAATTTTGAGAAACATTCTTTAAAATTTGGAGGTACTTTACATAAAGCCCCTCAGTTTTCAAAAGTTTCTCAAAAACGGCTCCAAACGTTTTGTTATTTTTTGTAAGAATAGAGTAAAATTCATTTATAAAGGTGGCATGGGCCCCGTTTTCACCGTTAACTCAGAATTTCCGAAAATTGCAAAAGTTAGAATTTTTTCGGCGTCTTCCTACAACAACAAAATTGAAGACATTTTTTCTTCAAATGAAATTTGTTCTGCATAAATAGTTCTTTCAATAAGGTCATGTACATTGTTTCGGAAATTTTAGTAGTTTTCGTGCAATAGTGCATGAAATATTTGCAATTTTAAAAAATTACAAAAACCAGATTTTCTAAAAAACGGTTCCAATTTTTTGCTTAAATTTTTGATAGGGCAATTGAAAAACGAACCCTATACATAAACGCCATATTGCTCTATACTTCTGTTGTTTTTTTTTCGAGAAAATTTAAATATGAATTTTTTTTACTTGACTCTGACGTTGGTAATATTTACATTAAAGGCAATTTCTTCACATTATTATATGAATGCGTACATGTACTTCAAATAATGTCAAATAAAGTTTCTCGAAAACTCAATCGTTTGGTGTACAAATGAGCTCAGAATTCCGCAGATTCAAAAACGCTAAAAAGCCATTTTCTCAAAAATGGATCCAATTTTTTTCGTCAAATTATTCTAATAGAGCTATGTGCTATATTTAATATGACCAAGTTCATTTTGGTGTATTATTTGTTTTTTCAAAATGTAATGTAAATTTTTTTGTAATAATTTTTACAAATGTATTTTTTTAAATACCTCACACTCCGTTTATATGGGCGTTTTCATCGATTTGTATGGATTATTACAATTGTAAGTAGACGTACGTCAAATGATTTCAAATGAACTTTTTCGATATCGCAATACATTCCTATGAAAAAAAACTCAAATTTCGCATTTACAGTAATGCTTAATCGCTCAATTTATAAACTCTATCAGTGCATTAAAGAATATGTTTTTCTTTCATAAAAGGGAAAATAAGAGCATATACTTTCATATATGGTGAATGCTGATTTGAAAATGAATGTATACATTTCAGTAATGTTTTTCGCTATCTTTACAAACAATGGATGTGATGTGCATTCTATTGATATATTGCACTTTTCACATTCTGTGGATTCTTTGCTGTTTAAATTCAACGGACAAATTTCATATTTTGTTAGTTCTCTTTCCTGCAACTTTCATTTCTTGTTTTTGCTTTGAATGCAATTATTGTACTATTTTAGGTATCAACTCTCGCGGCAATTGTGGTAGAATTTATCCCATTATAGACCTAGGGCAAATACGATCCAAACATATGTTTGCAATTCTTGTGTCCGGTAATTCCTCGAAATGTGAGTCATATTTTATCCTCCAGACAGTTGATCTGCCTGTGGTCCGATTAAAATAAGAACCGACTTGAGGGCGGGCTGTGGTGGGGAGCGGCGTTACCACGCCGGGAGGCTGAGCACGTGCTAGAGCGGTCGGGGGAGGAGCGGCGAGGACCGCCCGATCGCGGTGACTGAAGGACATGCGGTGCAGTGGGTGGATAACTGCATGTGTCGTCATGACTGCACTTTTCGTTCTATATTAAATGCTGCTCTTCACTTTGCGAAGTACATTAATTTACCCCGAGATGTTCTCTAACATTACAAACACAAGAATTTCTACTAGATTTACACTATTTACACAGTTTTAATTGTCAAACAAATTTCTGATATAAAAGAAATACTCCACTTATTTCAGAGTCACTTCCCTCTGATGATTGTTTGGAAGGGATGGAACTCGAATATTGAAGAGAAATAATTTCTTCAAAATTTGCTTCGCCTTCCCATGACTTCCAAATTACCTTTTTTATATGACCTACCTCATTGCGCATTTGTTCTGCTGTTGTCCTCTCCACAACCTCATTCATGAGCTTTTGCACCTGGGATAACGCACATGTTTCTTTCTTCCCTGCCACGTAACCTTTTATTTGTCTAAATTTTCTCAATGACACTAAAGTGACAGCACTACTCACGATACCACTGCTCAAAACAACAACTACAACAACAACAAAAGGCCGAAAGCACAAGAGAATTTCTCTCCTTCGGTGTCGCTTCTCGTCACTGACCAGCAACTGGAAGTTCCAAAGCGTACAAAAGTTGACAGGACAGGAACCGGAAAGGCCCCCCTAAATCTGTCATCGTGCCTCACCTCTGGTTCCCTGCCTAGTTTCCACTTTCCTCGCTAGATGCCACGACTACTACGCGGAATGAGTTTGCCAATGCATTCATTCCCTTCCCGCAAGAGAGAACTGAAGAACGGAACACAAAGAATTAGATTTTTAGATCACTTTCTTTACCTTAAGATAAACGTTCTCGACATTATCATGTACTTTATACTTACATTTTATTATTACATTGTATCATGATGTAAGTTCGCACGTGTACCAAACACTCTCCAAAAGCCAAAATTCTTTCGAACTCGAAATAGCTACTAGCCGATCACAAGGGAACGTATTAGAAAATCCATTCTCGCGCACCCACGAACCGAAACCGACTTGCCCCGACACATGAAGTTGAACGCCTGCCCCCCTGCAAGAACGAAGATTCGCTGACGTCACGAGATGAAACTACACACCGTTTTGAAAGCATCGATTGTTACGTTCAACCACTGGTACTTACCTCAGAATCGTAGATTGAGTAAACGTTTTGCTCTGGCCATATGCAACGAATATTTTAAATATCGAAAGGATTTCTTCTCTGCTTTGCCTAGGGGAATGACTCATTCCCTTCATTCCATAGAATGCACGCCACTGCCTTGCAGAGAATGTCTTAAAATATAGTGATAGAAATGTGACCGACCCGCCTACAGTGGCAAGTCTCTTCAATCAATACATTTCGAGAATGGCTGTCGATATCACTAAGAGTCTTCCGCCCCGAAAATCAATATCAGGCATTTCCCCAAAACTTATAGATACCAACTTTGTTTCCGAAACTTCCTATGAAATTCTGAATCATCGGTAAACTAAAAAAAATATTCTGCCGATTTAGTTGAATTTCCGGATTGTTAAAGATTGTTATATTAAAGACCTGTGCGCCTGTTATTACACACCCGTTAACTCTCATATATAATGCATCCTTACGCAACGAACATTTCTAGCAATTTTTAAAACAATTAAGATTAAGTCGCTTTTCACAAAAGGCAACAAAAACGAAATTCAAAATTATAGGCCTATTTCTCTCGTCAGATTTTTCAAAAATATTAGAGAAACCTTCCTTTTACGAACGAATCGAAACATTTCTCAGTAAACACAACGCGCTTTCAGATTGCTAACATGGATTTAGAAAATCAAAATCTACGGAAGCAGCCATATTCTCTTTCCTTCAAGATGTCGCCTCATCATTGGATCAATACGAAGCACTTATTGGATTATCTTTAGATCTTTCTAAAGCTTTTGACGCCATTGATCATGACATTTACATGCCCCCTTCAATGCCAAAGATGCCTAGACTATGGTCATACCAAAAACAATTGTAACCACTCCATCACGTGTGCATTTTGTGCCGGGAACCATTACTCTGTGCTCTGCCCTAAGAAGAACGAATCTCCGGTGTGTGCGAACTGCAACGGGAATCACAAGGCCGACATAAGAAACACGAACTGCACCTACTACAAAGAGATCTTAGATAGGAAAAGTACCCCTAAAAATAAAAATAATGATAATCCACCAAACTCCAATGCTACTCCTCCCCTCCAAAATCAGCCCATTTCCCGCCACTGCCGCAATCCCAGCCTATTCAAAACTTCACCCATGTTTCAAACACGAACAATCCACATCCTAGCACACCGCAAAACACCCAAAATTCCAATCACCATACGACCCATTCCAATAATATCCAATATAATCACCACTATAATTAACTCCATCACCACCTACATGATTAACTTCAACTCTCTAATCCCCTCTATAATTAGTACTATTCAGAACTCTGTAGCTGAATATCTAACTAACAATGGCAAATAAATCACAAAACAATGTACCCATCCTAAATTGGAATGCAAACTCAATCAACAACAAACAAAAACTGAATTCGTACATTTCCTTCATCACTACAACGTAGATGTAGCTTGTATTACCGAAACGCACTTGAGCAGAAAAAAAAAATTATATGTTCCCAATTATAACGTATATAGAACTGACAGAACCGAAACGAAAGGCGGCGGTGTACTCATCGCAATCAAATCTATTCATGCGCATAACCAGGAAACTCTCCCGGATACACCAGGCTTAGAAACTATAGCAGCCTCAATAATAATAAACAATAATTCTTTGAATCTCCACAAACCTCCTCAACAAAAATAATAAATACAAACCTCCAAAATTTATTAACCTCAATGATAAAGTTGTGCTATTAGGTGACCTCAATGCCAAACACAGTAACTGGGGATGCCAATCCAACAACCAAGATGGTAAAATTCTAGTCCAATTAGTAAACAATGCCAATATTAAAATTCTCTCCCCGAGTGAACCTACTTACTACCCACAAGACCGTTCGCGCAAACCAGACATTCTCGACATTGGTCTAACCAACACAAACCTTAACTTTCATTCATCGGTAATATTCGAACTTGATTCTGACCATACCCCAGTCTTTCTTACTTCGCAGCAAATGTCACCTCAACATGCCCCTGTATCTAAACCGAACTCATTAAAAATTAACTGGAGGAAGTTCACCGAAACAATAAAAAGTACAATACCCAAAATAAAAATACTAAATACTCCCCTTGAAATAGATCAATCCGTTAATTTTCTAACTGACCTCATCAACACAACCATCCAAAATTCTCAGTTGAATAACACTTCGAATACATCCCACAAACCCTACAATAAATTACCCTCAGACATTTTAAACGCTATATCGGTAAAGAATAAGACTAAAAGACTCTGGGCTCAGCTAAGAACACGAGAATTAAAGAGAGAACTCAACATAATCTCCAATGTGGTCAAACTACTTATCAGAACACATAACAGCGAACAATATTATAATCTCATACAATCACTCAACACCAGTAATAACACATTATGGCAATTCACTAAAAAAGTTCAAGAAAAAAAACACGGTCCCTCCTTTAAATACAACGACAGGCAAGGCCTTATCCTCACTTCAGAAGGCAGAAGTGCTCGCCATGCATTTTGAAACCACATTCTGTGAGAACACGAATGCCCACCCGCAACATAATAATATTCTACAAGCCACAAAATTAAACTTCTTCGGTCCGTATCAGAGAATAAATTTCTCATCTCCCATTGAAATTTCTAAAATCATGAAGAATCTTCCTAACAAAAAAGCCCCAGGTGACGACAAAATAAACAATTTGGCATTAAAAAAACTACCACCAACGGCAATCGCGTACTTAAATAACATATTCAATTCATGTTTCAGAATCGGATACTTCCCCCATAAATGGAAACATGCAATCATCATCCCCATAGCAAAGCCAAACAAAACCCCATCAAATCCCGAGAGTTACCGCCCCATCAGCTTATTAACAACTTTTTCCAAAATATTCGAGAAAATCATATTGCGAAGACTGAAAAACCACCTGTATTCAACCAAGATACCTTATCCAAGGTACAGTTTGGATTTACAGAAAGAATCTCAACGCAACACCAGCTACTAAGAATTTCAGAGTACATTTATTCCGCTTTTCAAAAAAAAAAAAACACCACTCCATAGCCCTATTTATTGATATTACACAAGCTTTCGACCGAACTTGGCACCAAGTTCTTTTATATTAACTAATCCAAATAGGCACTCCACAATACTTAAAATCAATAATAACAAATTTCTTAAGCAATAGAACTTTCTCAGTCAATGTTAACAACCATTTGCCCGAACTACACCGCCATATTTGCCTCCGGTACAACTCTCACTGAGTTAAGAACCCACTTACAACTTTATTTACATATGATAGACAGCTGGGCTGCTGAACTTAAAATCCAACTAAATCCTAACAAAACCGCTGCAAAAATATTTAGTTTAAGACCCCACTCTCCCCCACTTCCTCTCACTCTAAATAACAAATCAATAGAATAGTACCCCCCCTATAAACCTGTAAAATATTTAGGATTGTATCTTGATACCAAGCTAACTTGGGGAAAACATATAAATGCCAAAGTGACCCAAGCTAAAATAAAACTGGCACAACTACGACCACTAATTTACAGCAACAGCCCAATACAATATAAATCAGCCATAGCAATTTACAAGACAATTTTAAGACCATTAATGTTGTACGCCAGCCCAATTTGGATCAATTCTGCTAAAACTAACATCCATAAACTGCAAGTCCTGCAGAATAGGTTCTTAAGAATAGTTGCTCATGTTCCATGGTATATAACCAACAACCAACTTCACAACGAATTTAATTTGGAACCGATTGAACAATACATGACATATCAGGCCACCAACTTTTATCGTAACCTACCTCAAATCCCAGCCCTATCACCATTTAAACTAGCCAAAAACCCCAATTACCAAACACGAATCAAAAACAAATATCCATATCACATACTCCTAAAAAAATTTGCAGATTTAGATCCGGACTGAGGACCCAAAAAGGGATTTCCTCCCCCTTGTTAGTATGTAAGATTATATTTCAGGTTAGCATATAAGTCTGTAAATACATATGTATAGTTATTTTTACTGATCTATGTAATCTCTTCAAAAATTAATAAATTAAAAAAAATGACATTTACATTTCAAATTAGCTTCATATGAAATCCGTGGTCTTGCCCTACATTGGTTATTTTCGTATTTTAAACAACGATATCAGAGAGTAGAGATACCTAACTGGAATGATGGAATATTATGTAAACACCTTTCTGACTCTTTGCCAATTGCACGTGGAGTCCCGCAGGGATCGCATTTAGGACCCATTCTCTTCTAACTATATGTAAACGTTATGCCCTCGACTATTTGGAACGGACGATCAGTTCTCTTTGCCTATCATACGAACATTCTTGCAATAAAAAATAGAAAAGTACAATATAATGGTTCAAATTGGTTTCAAAATAAACTAATAGTAAATGAGAAGAAAACGGTATTACTGCATTTTCCCATTTCAAATAATTCTGAGTTCCATTGAAAATAAACGATGTACCATTGACTGATGTTAAGGCAACAAAACTTTTAGGTCTCTCAATTCAATCAAACCTCAAATTGAACGTCCATTTAAATGAATAAAATTCAAAATTAAGGACATTATGCTACGCGTTCAGAATTATTTCAAATTCAGTAAACCTTTATACTGCTCGTTGTGTGTATTTCGAAAATGTTTATTCCCGCCTGAGATATGGCGTAATATTCTGGGAAAATATATCTTATAGCTCCCAGGCGTTTAGAATACAAAAAAGAATTATTTTACAACACTTTGCCAGATGACATTAAAGATTAAATTCGATAGAAAAGTTTATATTCAAAATGAAATCTTTTCTGCTGCACAACTGTTTCTATACAATTAGAGACTATACTGAGCATCACAAGGAAAAGTAACATTGATTTTAACATTGATATTCCATGTATTATTTACCATTTAGATTGTATAATTCTAAACAATATGTAACCTGTATTGTATCGCAGCTTCTGAGTGAAAGACCCCCATCTCGATCAGGTTTTTCGTCCAGCTACCCTGATCCATAGAGCAAATGCTGATATGGCCCCTTATTTCGCTTCTGGACATAAATGTAACTTCATTATCTGTGCACGTCTTCTAGAATTCTGTGGGAAATATATGTTTTCAAATTATCGTTTCCATGTTGTCGCGGAAGGATGTATTATTCCTTGACAAAGGACATTATGGATAAGAGCCCAAAATTTATTGCTTATTTATCCTTGAAAATAGATTTTATTACATGGGAGGGTTTTTTATTCAAAATTCAAGTAGTAGTGTAGGGATCACAGAAGTTTGAAAATGTGCAGAGAATTCTTCTCCCCATAGCACGTCAAACGCAGTTTTAATTGTTTTTTGATGTAAAATAAATTTTAAAAAAAAGTTGGATTAATAACAAAATCCCACCCACGTGATTCTTGCAAGCCTCTCTTTACTAATTTAGGAATTTTACCGTCTGTCGGATTTTTACTGTCTGTTGATTTACGAGTCAGTGGTTTTTGTCCAAAAAAACTTCCTTATGGGGGAGGGGAATATATTTCCAGAAAATGCCGATGTCTATAACTATAACACTCGAGGTAGTATCATATTCATCAGGTGACAGTATTAACAGCTCATTACAAACAATTCACATACAATACATGTTCATTATTTTACAACACTTTGCCAGATAACATTAATGATTAAATGTAATACAAAAATTTAAATCCCAAGACAAGTATTGTACCGCAGCTTCTGGGTCAATGACCCACATCCCTATCAGGTTTTTCGTCCAATTTTCCTGATCCTTTGAGTAAATGCTGAGATGGCCCCTTGTTGTTTTTGATTTTTTCGTGTTTCCGGGCGCGTCAACTGCTTCGGTCATTAGTCCCGTTAGTGTAGAGCTGGTTTTTTCTCGGGAGATGGCGGTGATCTTCCCCCGGTGGATGGCGAGATCCGACGCAGACCTACCGTCGGCTAGTGCGGTTTCCCCCTAACCAGGACTCTCCCACCAGCGGGGCACCGCCCCAGTCGGGACAAGCTCTATTCTCCCGTCACAGTCGCTCGTAGCGATCATAGCCGTCGAAAGCCGGCTATCTTAATAAAGCTGATATGTTGACGAAGATGACTTCTTCTATTTCTTCTTATAAGAACGTCAACAACATCCAATCAGAATTCCCACAATTCTATTCTCCCGACCGATCTCCTGGAATACCAGTTAGTGTAGTGCATGTTAGTGTGTGTGTAAGAGGAGAGGACAGGACAAGGAAGAGGAAGGACGGATCGCGCGCGGTCCATGGCACGTTTGGTAGGGTACTACTCCGGCATTCGCCTGGTGTTGATCGGAGAAACCACGGAAAAGTACCAGTCAGAGCAGCCGGCCGCTAGAATTCTCCTCCAGACAGCGACCGAATTCGACCTAGCTGAAAAGCTAGTGTGGAAAATCCTGCCGCCGTCAGGAGTCGAACCTAGGACCTCCCGGTCTGAGGCGCTGCAGTGACATCAGTTTATGCACTGAGCTACCGCTACCGGTCCCCTTCTTGTGCTTCTGGATATAAATGTAAACTCGTTGTTTCTGCACATCTATAACTCAGTGGGAAATGTAGTTATTGCAATTATATTGCTCCATGTTGTCGCGTCAGGAAGTATTATTCCTTCACGAAGGACATGATGATAAGAGTCCAAATTTATTGCAGATTTAACCTTGAAAATATATTTTCTTATATCGGAATATTGTAGTTGACAATCCTAGCAAAAAACGCTCATTTTCTTTCTGTATTGAAAATTCAAGTAGTATAAGGCTTAGGGTAAGGATCACAGCATTTTGAAAACGTGCACAGAATTCACTTCTCCCAATAGCACTTCACACGCCGTTTATAACCGATTTTGACGTAAAATAAATAATTATTATATTTATTACCTGAATTTAAATTCATTATTACTGCACAATTAACACGCAGAATCTGATATTCCGAACACACTCGCCAGAACTGGCAGCTAAAACTCGCTTACAAAAGCTTAAACTCACCTACGAAAAATGTAAGTGCTATCAACACCGTGCTCACAAAATCGTAATTACTTACTTATGAAATTAAAATCACACTTTTATTTACATCATTTTAAGTAAATTCTGAAAAAATAGTTCTTACCAGATTAAGTATTGACTAGGAGTAAAAGGAATAAAAACTTACGTTCTATTCACCAAAAGGTAAATATTTACTTGAAAAGTTTCTAGTGTAAGTTTCTTACTTATATTCTCATGATCCATTGTATGGTCAGGATACACGTTTTGTGGGTCTTGAATATTGACAAAATTATTTAACGGGAAATGTCTGCCCGTTTGTCAACAGCGCTACCGGCTGAACCGTGGCAAGATTTTCACCACAATTGAGATTAACCGATCGAGCTGACTGAAGTCGCAGACCCCTGAATGGCTATTTCGATTTGACATTAAGCCTCAACAGTTCCAAAATTTTCTCAAACATGGTTCAATTTCTTTTCTGGAATAGAGCAAAAGAAGGTTAAAGAAATGTGTACGACGTATTTCCCTTACACTTTGAAACTTGTAAAATTTCAATAGTTCAGAATTTTGTTGGCGTCGCACTTGTGTTGATGTATTACCATTAAATGAATTGAATTTCACGCATAATCAGTTACGACTGGCAACGGTGTTGGATGAAATGTGTTAATATGAACAGAAAACGCGATGGTATAATTTACGTACACGTTACAGAAATATGTGCTGTGGTAGCGGTTTTACGTATTTTGTGTAAATAAACAATATGCAATTAATATTGTTTTAATTTCTTTGTATGATTTGTTTAACGCATGTTTAAACGAAATTTCCGCCCACGAATCACAATTTTACAGCCACTGTACAGATTTCCACAAAAAAATTATCCGTATTAACGTTCATTTCACATCTTTAACACTTCAATTTCTTTTACTTAAAGCAAAATTATATATTATAACAATAACATAAAATGGGTTTTTGTGTTTGGCATTTCTTATCAAGTGAATCCAATCATTCAGATGAATGCTTCCGATTATAAAAGTCGATAAAACTGATATAATTTAAAGAGAATCTTATCTAAAGAGAAATTGATTATAACTAATATGGATTCATCTCATTAGATTTTCATGTGTTTTGCAGTTTCTATCACATAATGGTCCGTGTCACTCTCCACGTAAGAGATACATTTCAGGTTGATTCGTTACAAGGTTGTAGATGATCTTGGCTATCCAGGTGACGCCGCGTCGAAGGCTGTGTTGCCGACGTTTCGACCATCTTATCGTGGTCTTCCTCAGGGCTGTTGTGCGGAGGACCTCGAGGAAGACCACGATAAGATGGTCGAAACGTCGGCAACACAGCCTTCGACGCGGCGTCACCTGGACAGCCAAGATCATCTACACGACTCTGGCCGCGGAAGCCTACGACTTCACTTGTTACAAGGTTGGCTTTTGACTCATTATGGAGAAATACAAGCCACGAAAATGTTTTTATGAAAGTTCTGAACATTATTTGAATATAACGTAACTTCTTGTATTCAAGCAGTGTGGTGTAATTTAAAAGGTAGAGATGGTAGGCAATTTCATTTTATTCTATGGTTTTGTCCCACGAGTGATCCGTTACTTCAGCACGCAATTTTTACATTAAAGATCAAAAATTGCCTCTTGTACAAGGCCATTGCGACAAATCCAGAAATAATTATTTATTTCAACGCTTCTTTCACGCCGCCATAATGTATGAGATAGCGCGGTGACGCCGGGGGCGAGCAGTAGCAAAGAAAGCAGTCCCGTCTGCCGCAACCTCACTCATCTACTGTCCTCGGCCACCGCCAAGCTGAACTGCCATCAAAACAGCAGCCGTCTCACCCCACAGCCAATCCCAGCAGCGACGCCCTCGCTTTGTGCTTCTCTGACGCCGCAATGTGGTTACCTTACGCAGGCGCCCTCCGCAACAGCACGCGCACCTCAACTGATTGCGGCTAATGGTGTCGCAAGCCGGCCTTTTCTCCGCGAGGCCACACTGTCGACGCGGAAACGGCGAGAAAGATATGTTCGTGACTCCATCAAAAATTCCCGTGGGCGGGGCCGCGGAGCGAGAGACTCGTGGACAAAGCACTAGAAACTTAGGTCCGTAAAGTTAGCATAGCAGAGTTTTCAAAAAATTGAAATTAGACTCAAAATTTGCCGCTTTGTACTTTCTCGAATACATACGCCTATACGGAGTATAGAGGAACATACGTAATAAAAAAAAAAGTTATATAATGCTGCTCAAAAAAACGGCGAATTTTCGGCGAAAAGAAATCATTACCGGGCCCTGTCAACGAAAAAGGGCATAGAACCAGTTCCTAAATTAAGAAACAAAACCCTCTAACTCGTGGCGAAGCCAGAATCCCTGTTTTGTGGGTCCTTGATACCAAAAAACCAATTGAAAGCGAAACGTCCGCCCATCCGTCTGTGTACACTACTAACGCACAAACCACACGTAGCATCTTTTCCAAATTGAAGAAACCTCTGTCCATCTGGATCTAGTTAAAGCTTTGAAATTTTGAAAAGCAATCTTTAAAATTTGGCGGCACTTTACACAAAGACACCAGAACATTTTCAAAATATTCTCAAAAACGGCTCCGTATTTTTTCTTTAAATTTCTTGCAAGAAAATAGTTAAATACTAATTTAGTTAATTTTTTTAAATTTATTTAGAAACTAGTTAATACCAAGTTAAATAAATGCGGCATAGGTTCGATTTTCAAAGTTAACCCTAAATTTTCGAAAATTGCAAAAGTTTCCTTTATTTCCGACGTCTTCCTACAACTACAAAATTGAAGATAAGAGATTCTTCCTTCAAATAAAATTTGTTGTCCATAAATAGTTCTTTCATTAAGGTCATGCACTTACAAGAGAAGCGTTATGCATGCAGTAAGACACATGAAATAGTAATATGCACGTACTTCTCCATTTTGAAAGTGCGAGAACGTATGACCTTTCATTCCGTACACCCATTTAGGAGGCCATTGGCGGATAATTTTATGTAATAAAAAACGTTTGAAATATGTTGGGAGGCTCGAAAGACGAAGCCATCTACAGATAGATTGGCATGCTAAGATTCTGAAAATTTCTTGTGGAAAATCCAGTATACGATGGGGGTGGAGAAACGCCGTCTTCTGTCAATCGGACCCGCCGCCCACAATGAGCAATCTCTTCTGTAAGGTTTTCATCGCGCACAATACTTGAACCCACCTCAGTTCATTCGCCCTAGTTGTGAGGGCGGTGGTGGGGGTTCGCTTCGTTCAGAGGTAGCATTCAGGGATTAAATGGGTGGGGAATGCAGGTAGAAAGCTCAATGAAAACTCCTTTTTTACATCCTTCTTAGAAGTGTAGCTTTTCCCTTCACACCTAAATTACCCATCATCATTCCTCTTTTTTAGTCCTCTTTGTTAGTATATTTCAAAAAATAATACATTTTCTGCTATTCTACTGTTAAATATTAACTGTGATCATAAAAAGAATGCAATGAAACACAAGAAACTGAATTATCACTCACTCATAATTCAAAAATTTTCATTTTAATTCTATCGAAAATAGTATTGATATCGAACTTCAAACGAATTATTATTTGTATTATTTATAAATATTTATTTTGCAATAGCCAAGGAAGGTGGGACCGCTACTACATATACAAGAAATATTGTATAAAAAATAAATATAAAATGTAGCACAGAAAAATATTTAACGTAAAAATAAAATACTCGTAAAACCGGAACCAAATGATATACAAAGGTCAACAAATTTAACAAGAGCGCGATATGAAAACGCCTAACCCTAAAGTTTGGAATTGTCGATAGCGAAAGAAAACCATTCATTCCATTATACTTCGACAGTAATTGAAGCAAAATTAAATGAAGAAACACCTACGGGAAGGTTGAAAAAACAGCATATTTTTTTTCCATCTGATGAAAAAAATTAAGCAGTATTAAAAGTGGGTATTTCTAGGGTAGTAGCGGCGTGCTAAAAACTGTTACTATTAAGCAACAAATAAGCAACAATTTCTAAGGATTTTTTTTTAATCTTTGAAACTTGCATTTCTTGAAATCCTTGCATTTCCTAATATGAATGTCGAAATTTGCGGACCTTAAGAACTGCGCAGACGCGAGGGTCCCAGGGACTGGAAACACTGGACGATGGAAATTACGGCACTCGCAAAACGCTTCCACTGATTTCTGCCGCTGCCCACCGTGCGGATGTACGCAACGTCCGTTAGATGGGTTTATTGTTTTGTTGTTTTTTTCTTTCTTTTTTACCTTTTCGAAGTGAAAGCAAGTGGCGAGCCGAGAGGGCGGCCACCACGCTTTGTTAAGAGCCAAAGAGGCGTTGCCAAGCCTCCGGCAGGAGAAAAACATCTTCGTGTACCTGGCGATCGTTGTGTGCCTCTGAAACGAGGGCACTCCGAACATTTTTCGAAGCAGAGAATCCAGGATAGTCACCCGAAATGCCACCTGCCCGCCGCCATTGACTACCTGCTCCAGGTCGACGCGACGGACGCCCCGGATCACACGCACAGCTGAGGTAGGCAACAAACGTTTGCGAGGTAGACTCATGTGAGCTTTTCGTGTAGCAGGAAGACACATTTAAACTCGAGCAAAGCCGCGCTTGGCTTACGAAATTGAGAGTAAATATCAGTTAAACGCAAATGACGATGAATTCAGTAGGGCCTGTAAAGGGTCACATATTTAAATGTTTAGTTGTAATATCTAATTTTAATTATATCTGTTCATTTTAAATTCATGAGTGGCATACGTTCTTGCGAGAAGTGTCCATTAATACGAAATATTCATTTATTTATTTTACGTCAAAAAACAGTTGAAACTGCGTACGATGTGCTATGGGGAGAAGTGAATTCTGTGCGCATTTTCAAAATTCTGTGATCCCTACACTGAGTCATATACTACATAAATTTTGAAAATAAAAAAAAGAAGTTCTCATGTAATAAAATCTATTTTCAAGGATAAAAAGGCAATAAATTTTGGCTCTTATCCATATTGTCCATCGGAATAATACTTCCTGCCGCGACAACATAAAAATGATAATTTGAATAATTGTATTTATCACTGAATTCTAGAAGACGTGCACAGAAAATGAAGTGACATTTATGTCCAGAAGCAAAACAAGGGGCCATCTCAGCATTTGCTCAATGGATCAGGGAAACAGGACGAAAAACCCGATCGAGATGGGGGTCATTGACCTGGACGCTGCAGTACAACACTTGTTAAAGGTTGTTTATACACATTTATACAGTCCAAATAATAAATAATGCATTATGTATCATTGTTAAAATTAATGTTATTTTTCTTGTGATGCTCAGTATAGTCTCATTGTATAGAAACAGTTATGCAGCAGAAACGATTTCACTTGGGATTTAAACTTTTCTATCGAATTTAATCGTTTAAGGTCATCTGGCAAAGTGTTGTAAAATAATGTACATGTATTGTATGTGAATTTTTTGTAATGAGCTGTTGATACTGTCATCTCATGAATATGATTTCTACGTAGAGTGTTATACAGGGTGGCCAGCGCTCTGGGTTTTTCAAATTCAAGGTTTTTTCCCGGTTTTCCAGGTCGGAGAATATAAATTTTCCAGGTTCTTTTTCGCACATTACAACACATTCTTACATTCTATCGCTTACGTACTAAACAGAAAGTTGTGTAATATTGCGGGAAAAAGCAGCGAATTTTGCGTCGAAAAACACTTTATTGCCGAGCCATAGAAACGAAAAAGTAGACAAATCTAGTTGTTACATTTAGGAGAAAAGGTCTTCTAACACGTGGTGTAGAATCCACGTTTTGTGGGTCCTTGATACAGAAAACTGGGTTGACGGCAAAACGTCCGTCCAGTGAACAACGCTAGCGGCTAAACCGGTCAGGCGATATTCTTCAAAATTCATATTCCTTAATCGATCTGGCGATTATATTGAATGACCCTTATATTTGAAGCCAATATTTTATTTTTGAGGGTACTTTATATGAACCCCTGGGACATTTTCAAAATTTTCAAGGAAATGACTCCAATGTTCTTGATTAAATTTTGTTTTTGGATATTGTAAAGGGCGTTTATGAGAATGGTGTAGGTCTCATATTCGTTGGAAACAATGATTTTTTTTTCAAAATTTGCAAAAATCATTCTTTTCGGTGTCTTCCTACAATTACAATTATGATGATAAGAGAGCCTTTAATAAAATCTGTTCCCACAAGCTAGATTTTGAAATCAGGTGATGTACAATCTTTCGAAAATTTTAGTAGTTTTCGCGTAAATATAGGCAGTTTTTTAATTTTTTGAAACAATTTTTTCCTCTAAAAACGGCATAAACAATTTGGACTCAGCGTATTGAACGGATACCGTATAGAACGTTCAAGAGTGCATGTGTCATGTTCAATAATTCTGCTTTTTGAAAATTGGAAAAATTCTAAATTTTTTCGCCGGTTTTCTACACTTACAATTATGAAGATTTTTACTTTCTCACGCAAGGAACTTCTTAAGAAAAGAAATGTATGTAACGCTGCACGAAAATGGTGAATTTTCGGGAGAAACACTTATTCTAGGACCCTGGTAACGATAATGTGGTTAAATCCGGTTGCTAAATATAGAAACACTCCTCTAACACGTAGTGTAACCAGAATCCATGTTTTATGGGTCTGTGATACCGAAAAATCGATTGACGGCAAAACATCTGTCTGTAAACAACGCTAGTGGCTAAACCGTTCAGCCTATTTTCTCCAAAGTTGCAGATATTCCCCAATCGATCTGGCTGATGTGGCAGCCCCTTCAATTTGAAACCGGTATTTTAATATGAGTTTTTTTTTTTACACACAGCTCTTCGGACATTTTCAAAGTTTAAAAAAGCGCCATCGATTTTGATTAAATTTTGTTGTTGAAATATAAAGGACGTTTAAGGGAATGGTGTAGGTTTCATGTTGGTTTTTCGGAAATTGAAAAATTTCAAAACTTTTTTACGGCGTTTTCCTATAATTACAATTATGAAGATACATTGTTTTCAAAAATGTGTGCATCAAAAACAGATCTTCAAATAAGGCCACGTTGAAGTTTTCGAAAATGAGTATTTTTTAGTAAATGGGTGTCAAATTTAACAAGGAAGTTTTTCTAATAAATTTACGAGTTAATCTTTTAGAAATTATTCTCAACCTATTCGAAGTAAATATGAAATAAAGATTGCTAGCCTTCAGTCGCCCGTGCCCAATTTACGCAATTGGGTGATACGTAAGTTAGAATTTTTATTTTATTTGATATTTCATTTTATTATTATTATTTATATTATTATTTATATTACATTGTGTTATTCCATTTTAAATTGGTCCTTTTTGTTAAATGTGAAAACGAATAGATGAGCGGCCATTGAAACTATTTAATTTTCATATCTAATGGCGAGAAAGTACGTGCTGTTTACCAAATTTTTTTCAAAACATCTTAAAAATTTCATTTTTTTTTAAAATTTTTAAATTTTTTTAAACATTTTTTCTTAAACGGCAAATTATTTTTGACTAAATTTTGACCTTAAATAGCGTAAATGACGCTTAGGAGAATGGTGCAGGTCTCATGTTGGTTGATATGCTCGCTTTTTGGAAAAATGAAAAAATTACAAATTTTTCTGCAACTTCTTATAACTTCAATTGTAAAGATACAATTTTTTTCTTAATGAAATGTGTTCATCAAAAACAGATCTTCAAATAAAGTCAGATGAATTTTCGAAAATATAGTGTTTTTGTGTAATTTGACATCAAACATGTGTGCGTTTCGAATTTCCTGGGCTTCGTAAACATAATGAGACGTTTTTAGAAGCCATTGCTATTCTTATAAAAGAAAGTAGATTGATGGGAAGGTCATAAAATTAACTTCAAACTTACAATTTACTTCAAGAAATTTTGATTGCTAATTATGGTATGTTTCATTTGTAAAAGTTTGAAATGACTACTGTTCTCAGCTATCAAAATAAACGCTGGCATGCATCACAGGCGCTTCGTTTGAATTGATCGGGTTTGGATTATATAAACATGAAAGAAAAATTTTAAAAATTGAGTACCATAAATTTGTACCACCATTTACTTTAATTTCATATTACTACCTGCGCTGCCTTGAAGAACAATGCAGAGAAGGAAATAAGTTCTACTCGTATTTCCTGGCGAGCAACACCGTCAAGATCCCCGCATGTTCATTTTCTTCGTGCTCCCTGTCAATTCGGGCACCGCCACTCTTAAATCAAAAACGAGGCGCGACACTAACCAAAATTTAGTGCGACATTTGTTCCGCAAATATCTCGTTCATTCGCGTGTAACTCAGGCAACCGTACAGGTGCTAGGTACTTCACCCATGTTGTACCTACACAAGGGGCGGTATTTGAAATTGTATTATGCATGAGTCAAGAACTTCGCGATCCTCAAGCAAACATGAGACACTTCTTATACATACTTCGATTTTAACACTCGCCGTTATCATGCACTTCGAGCAGTATGAAGGGTGACTGAATTTGAAAGAATTCTGAACGCGTAGCCTAATTAACTTAATTTTGTGTTCCCGAAATGCCACCTGCCCGCCGCCATTGACTACTTGCTCCAGGCCGACGCGACGGACGCCCCGGATCACACGAACGGACGTTCACATTCCATTTAGGGTTTGACTGAATTGAGAGACCTAAAAATTTAATTTCTTTACCATCAGTCAATGGTACACCGTTCATTTTCAATGGAGCACAGAATTGTTTATTGGAAAGGGAAAACTGTATTAAAACCGTTTTTTTTTTTTTTTTTTGGAACCAATTTACGGTTTCTTTATTGCAAAGGATGTTCGTATCATCTGCAAAGAGAGCCGTTCTTCCGTTTCGAATCGCCGAGGGCACATCGTTTACGTAAAGTAGGAACAGAATATGCCTAAAATCGATCCTTGAGGAACGATTAATTCGAAATATTTTCGATAATACAAAATATTCCCTGCTCAAATACCTTCCTGTTGGCGCCCAATAATCTCTCTTTGGTCCAACACTTTTCAAAATTACAGGAAAGCTATTGGTAAATAAGAAGTAGCGGACGAGACAACGGACGCCGCTAACCCCAGCTGGCGTGTGCGCCTCAGGCACCTACCAACCACAAAATATATGTGCTGGTACATAGGATGCCGGCAGGCATTATGTAAGTTGACTGCGAACGTTGTTTTAGCGTTATTTTGAGCAACTACAGTGCACTTGTGCAAATATAGTACATTTGTGGCTCATCTACAAGACACTAGGCAATGAAACAGAAAATAGTCATTAGGTGACAACTCAAACTCTCAAAACTTAAAAAGAAAGAGTGCGAACACCAATCGCGATAGTGTGCCATCTGACCAAGCACATCAAACCAATCCATACCAAACAATTTATCTTGTACCAGTAGACATTAGATTCATTTACTTAAAAAAAACAGTGCGCAGATAAAAAACACCAACCAAATTCCTCAAAATATGTAACCAACATCATAAACATTAACGAATTTATAAAAGAAAACTAAGTGATATCCAATTTGGTTGCTGATATTTAAAGCAATAAAGTCAATGCAAAAATAATAACAGAAATACAGAATCCTCATACAGACACAAGTAAGTCTTCACTCTTATAAACTCCATACAAACAAACAACAGTGGCGTTCAAAACAAAATCAAACAATCTCAGAACCGGCAATATTGCAAGACCTCAGTCAACGCCCTCCATCGATACTAGAAGTTAGATTACAAAAAGAAAATCGCATACCGGTAGTCAAGGTAGCAGAATTTAGTGGCAAGAAACTTCACGAATCTGTACTCATCAATGAAGTTTACTACCACCTAGAATCAACAAACAGACGTAGACCAACCCTTTCAATGCTAAAGATGATTTTTAACAATACCTAAGATAACATCCTCTTCAGCCTTCACAAATAGAAATCCTCACCAACCGAAACTATTACCTCCTCTCTAAAGAAATCACTAGTTCACTTCTCGAACATTCCGAAAACCAAACCACTACAAAATTTAACCCCAAACAATAACAATCATAACAAAAATTGTGCCCTCAAACCAACCAAACAACACCCACTCATTGAACCATCTTCAAACTTATCTATCAATCGTCTAATAGATTTAATCATCAATACTATATCAAATATCGTAAGCTTCATAGACACAGTGATCGACATCGTCATTTCCGTAATCCAAAACTCAGTCTCCATTTCTGATCAGCAATAATTGCAGTGCATCTCCAAATAACTTAATCTTCTGGGACGCAAATGTCATACTGTAAAAAGAACGGAACTAATACATTTCCTTGTTTCCTACAAAATACGCGAAGCGTGCATTACCGAAACTCACCTCAAAACAGGAACTACTCATTATATCCCGGAATATACATTGTTAAGATCAGACAGCACACAACAATGGCAGAGGGGTCCAAATCGCAATAATGACCACAAGAGACCATCACCAAATAAACACCTCCCCCTGCACACCAGAGTGATGAAACAATCTCTCCACAACGCGGCCTTACTTTCCCGTATGGACAATCTAGCTCTGGTTCGGGATCATTTATAAAGGCCCCCATAGACCGGTGCAGAAGATTCGCAGCGGATGCGGCGCGGAAAGTTCCACGCTAGTCGCGGCTGCGGAATTCGCAGGTCCGTTCCGTTCACACCGGAGCGTCAATTTTGAGTCAGCGTTTGGGGGAAGTTTTAATCATAACGAAGAGGCGCTCGCTTTTATTCGTGCAGGGGATAGAAATGCCGAGTTTTACTTGTACGTTTTCTGAGCACATACGGTACGGTACTTCTTCCTTCTTTATTTACGATTTTCCCTGAAATGGTTAATATCCATTTAGAAAATGTGGAAAAGGGGTCCATCATTTTGACATAGAAAGGCAAAAGCACAGAGAATTTCATATCTTGATGCCACACCGAGAAACGCTTTTA
The DNA here is from genome assembly GCA_964035755.1 of Teleogryllus oceanicus. NCBI lineage: Eukaryota > Metazoa > Arthropoda > Insecta > Orthoptera > Gryllidae > Teleogryllus > Teleogryllus oceanicus. The sequence goes on from CAXIVR010000001.1 coordinate 162,480,332, forward strand.
AATTACTAGAACCAGTGACTATTCTAATGAAATTCTGAATCTGATCATGAAGCTATCTTATCTGAAGAGTTGTTATTGCACTCACTCATTGAAACTTTTCATTAGTAAATTGTACAAATTTTAAGAACAAAGAATTTTAAAAATCGAAGTTTCATGTCATTTAAAAAAAATAGATAACTGAACACAATTAGAAGTATTTTTTCTGAGCGTTCAGTCGTGTCAGATTTATTGGCGAGCTGAAAATATTCGATATCTGATGAGACTTTGCATTGGTTTCCTTAGCGCTGGTTTCAAGCCGCGTAGGTCTGAACGTGCTTATAAGCCATCACTTAACCTGAGACTTCCCCTACGGCCATTCCGCAGAGGCCGCGAATCTTCCGCGTCGGGCTGTGGGAGATTCATCAGATTATCCATGGTTGGGAACCTACTAAGCTTTGGCAGTGGCCGCTTCCGATCACGCACCGTGGTGGCGCAGTCGGCATTTCCCCACGGCAGGAAGGATGTGGGCGACCCGGCGACTTCCAGATGGTAATTAAGGTCCCATGAACGGGCAACGTAAAATGGGCAACCATAGGATACATATAGTTTGGACAGTTTTCCAATATCCGTATTTCTTTCTCTAATGTTTCCCACTCAGCTCGGTGATTTTGCCAGCGAGGAGAGCGCGCGACGTTTAGGTCGGGAATAACGAAGTTCACCAGAATGGGAAAGTGGTCACTGCCATACTGGTCGACAAAGACAGTCCACTCAAAGATTGTAGAAAGAGATGAACTGCAGAGAGTCAGGTCTACGGATGAGAAAGTGTTTGAGGCCACGGAAAAGTGTGTCCTTTCGCCAGTATTCAGAAGAATTACGTTTACGAATCTGTGATATTTTCAAGTATATTGCCTCTCGGGCACGACCTTGGGCCACCCCAGGCGGAATTGTGGGCATTTAAGTCACCCACAATAAGAAGCGGGACCTGGAAAAACATGTCTTCCAGTTCTTCTTGTAGCACGACTTGTCCTGGCGAGATAAAGACGTTGCAAATAGTTATCGATGTAGAGCGGAAGTTCACACGCAAGATGGCTGAAGAGTGGTGCGTGCGTCTAATTCTTTGAACACCAGAGTGTCTGTGACTAATGCAGCGACTCCGCCTATAGCACGGAGGCTTAAATGACTGTGTCAACAAGCCACTGTATCAACGAAAGCCACTAAGAGAGAATGCTCAGGAAAAAGACGTTTCCGGCTGGCAGATAGCAACGGGTCTATGCCATTGTACATGTCATTGTGGTTCGACGAGAAGAGAGCCTTAATTTCTAAATGTTAAGTTTCTTTGCTTCGAGGGGGGGGTAATGTGTCGAGTTTCTTCTTTTTCCTTCTCTGTTGAGTGATACACGTGTTCATGCGGGGCTCCTCATTCCCTGCAAAGTCGTCTTTGACTACTACTAGAGAGCGTCGCATGTGTCGGGACACCTAGGTCTTTTGAAACAAGCGACCTGGATCTAGAAATAGGCCCCATCGGCCTCCGTTTTTCAGCTTGGCGCCTTCATATGTTTGTCAAAACAATTTTCGTTTTCTTCTTTGTTTCCGATGGGACAAGGTATCTGGAATCTGCATCTCCGTCGATGACTTCAAGGACACCTGATCGCTCCCTGAGGTAACTTTCCGTGACTGGGTTTCGCAATTTAAATCCATTGTTGTATGTGGAAATTTCAATATTCATTTTCTGAGCGAATCCCACAAAAAAAAACAGTTTATCAGTTTAATTCGTTCATTTATTTCGATATTTAAGTGAACGTACCTACATGGAATACACTTAAATCACAAACAACAATGGATAGGATTATAATTAACAAAACCACAACTAGATATGAAATAATAACGAATAATCTACGTTACAGTGACCACGATGCACAAATTCTTACAATTACTAATAATATTAATACTGACAATAAATAATACACGCATGTGCAGAGCATTTGCTAAAGGTATCATAAGATTAATTATGGACTACTTGCTGAAGGAATCATGGGACGCAGTTTATGAAGCTGTTGACACAAATGTCGGCAATGACACAATTGCCGGTGGCGCTAGCCAAATTCGTTTACTACGCTCCGTGAAGTCACGAAGGTTAAGCGAATCCGAGACTCGCGGGTTCCTTGTTGGGTGACCGGCCAGGAACCCCGGAATCTAACGGCGTCCAGCCCCTGGCCGAAGGGATAAAAGGCACTGACTGACTCCGACGTAACGAGACTTGACAAATATAGCAATTATTCAGTGTAATAATTACACAGTAACGGAGGATTACTCCAGAAATAAAGCACATTAATGGAGGATTACTCCCCAGTGCAAAGCGCTCAACGCCCCTTAAGGCACTTAGAGATGCGTTGCGTCAAGTTGTAGACGAAACAAACAAAAACTATTTATTTTTCTCCAAGCTTTAAATTTCACTTTAACGTGTGCTTTCCTATTGAAAAGAGAAAATTAAACATTTCACGAATAAGTAATACATGGATAACAAGGAATTAGGACATAGTGTAAAAACAAACGTACGCTATACTTAATTTTTAAAGATCATAACGTATCACCCGATTTTCATGTCTACTTCCGAGAATATAAAAGAATTTTAAGGAAAGTAATAGTTCAGGCAAAAATATTTAGAATATTTTGAACGCTAGAACCAAAACTAAAGCAATGTGGAGCACCGCAAAAAATACGACCACGTCATCACGATATTTCATATAGAATGTTGTTTTAAAGAATAAAGAAATAGAAACAAGTAATCCAGAGGAAGTTGCCAATCTCATCAACAACACTTTTCCAGAATTGCGGTTGATCTCACGAAGTGACTAAAACCACAAAATTCATCATCGTATGCTTCTCAAAACAATTTCGGCACAATGTTTATTTCCGAAACTTCTTCCAACGAAATCTTTATAATAGACAGTAAACAAAAAAATATTCATCTGGTTTAGATGAATTTCCAGATTGTTTATTAAAAACGTGTGCACCTGCCATTATACACCCATTATTTATTTATTTATTTATTTATTTATTTAACGTCAAAAAAACAGTTAAAAACTGCGTATGACGTGCTATGGGGAAAAGTGAATTGTGTGCACATTTTCAAAATTCTGTGATCCCTACACTAAGTCATATACTACTTAAATTTTGAATTTTGAAAGGGAGAAAAAAAAACCAACAAAAACTCCCATGTAGTAAAATCTATTTTCAAGGATTAATAAGCAATAAAGTTTGAATTTTGAAAGGGAGAAAAAAAAACTCCCATGTAATAAAATCTATTTTCAAGGATAAATAAGCAATAAATTTTGGCTCTTATTACTTCCTGCCGCGACAACATGGAAACGATAATTTTAATAATTGTATTTCCCACTGAATTCTAGAAGACGTGCACAGAAAATAAAGTTACAATTATGTCCAGAAGCAAAACAAGGGGCCATCTCAGCATTTGCTCAATGGATCAGGGAAACTGGACGAAAAACCTGATCGAGATGGGGGTCATTGACCCGGAAGCTGTATTACAATAGTTGTTACAGGTTGTTTATACTCATTTATACAGTCCAAATGGTAAATAATGCATTATGTATCATTGCTAAAATTAATGTTACTTTTCTTGTGATGCTCAGTATAGTCTCTAATTGTATAGAAACAGTTATGCAGCAGAAACGATTTCACTTGGGATTTAAAAGTTTTCTATCGAATTTAATCGTTTAATGTCATCTGGCAATGTGTTGTAAAATAATGTACATGTATTGTATGTAAATTTTTTGTAATGAGCTGTTGATACTGTCACCTGATGAATATGATTTCTACGTCGAGTGTTATAGTAATAGACATCGGTATATTCTGACTTCGGCATTTTCTGAAAATATATTCCCGCTCTTGAGCAAGTCATTTTTTTACAAAAACCACTGATTCGTAAATAAAAAGACATTTCCAATACTTCCTTGTGCACATGAATATTTCCCGATATTTTCAAAACAGCAAAAATTAAGCCGCTTTTTAAAAAAGGGAACAAAAATGAAATTCAAAATTACTGGCCAATTTCTCTTTTGTCAATTTTCTCAAAAATACCATAGAAGCTTTTCTATACGCGAATGGAAACTTTTCTCGGGGAAAACGAAGCATTTTCACACTCAACACGATTTTAGAAAATCAAATTTTCGAAAACTGCCATTTAATCTTTTATGAAAGACGTTGCATCAATGGACCAAAATGAAGAACAGATTGGGATATTTTTAAATGTTTCGAAAGCTTTTGACGTTATTAACATATTCATCTTCCTCTCAAAATTACCTTTTCAAAGAATTTGTGGTATTGCAAAAATTAAGTCACTTTAAAAAAAGGGAACAAAAATGAAGTTCAAAATTATCGGTAATTTCTCTTTGGTCAGTTTCCTCAAAAATATTAGAGAGGCTTTTCTATACCCGAATGGAAACTTGTCAAAAAAAACAACCAAGCGTTTTCAGACTCACAACACGGTTTCAAAAAATCAAAATCTACGAAAACCGCCATTTTTTCTTTCCTTAAAAAAGTTGTTTTATCAATGGTCCAAAATTAACCCATTCGAATATTTTTGGATCTTTACAAACCTTTTGACGTTAACTATAACATCTTACTCTGAAAATTACCTTCTTATGGAAATCCTAGTAGTGCCCGAGATTGAATAACCTCGTACCTTAAACATCGATATCAACTAGAACAAATACCGTACTGGCACATTATTTACATCTTTCCAATTCTTTCCCAATTGAATACGGGTCCCACAAGGGTCGATCTTAGGTCCTATCATCTTTCTGTTGTACGTAAACGATATGTCCTCATCTATTAAAAATGGATGAACAGTTCTGTTTGCCGATGACACGAATGTCCTTTGAAAAAAAAAAACAAAAAACAAATAGTAGAATTTCAGAAGTTCCAAATTGGTCTTGTAATAACAAATTAATAGCTAACGAAGGGAAAACTGTCTCAATGCAATTTTGCGTTTCAAATCGGCAATCGTATGCTCCAATGAAAATGAAATATATGCAATTGCCCGATGTTAAGATAACAAAATTTTCTCAAATCAGTCAATCCTCAAATGGAATTTACATATCACAGAATTACACACAACATTAAGCTCATTAAGTTACGCATTCAGAATTCTTTCGAATTCTGTCAGCCTTCATGCAGCTCGTTGCGTGTATTTTGCAAATGTACATTCCCGCTTAAGATATGGCATAATATTCTGGGGAAGCACAACCTTTAGTGCCCAGACATTTCGATCGCAAAAGAAAATTATCTGAATAATGAAAAATACCATCCACGTGATCCCTGCAAGCCATTGAGGTTGGAATCTTACCATTGTCTTGCCTATTTATTTACGAATCTGTAGTATTTGTCAAAACTGACTTACTTAACGGTGGTAAAATATTTTCATGTATTACTGATATAGTTACAACACGTGGAGTTCATTAAGTGTCAGTATCAACAGCTTACTACATCCACATACAATACAAGGTTACTTTACAAAGCATTGCCAGATGAAATTAAACAATTAAAATTGATACACAAATTTAAGTTGAACGTAAAATCTTTTCTGCTGCATAACTTTCTATACAATGAGACTATACTGATCGTCAAAAAGAAACATGTTTACTTTAACAAAACCAAGGTGTAGTATAATGAATAAGTTTACATTTGCAGTGTATAATGAAAAAAAAAAAAAAAAAAAAAAAAAAAGTATGTTAGAAGTAATGTACTTCAGCTTCCAGGTCAATGACCCCTATCTCGATCGGGTTTTGGTCCAGTGTCCCTGATCCATTGAGCATATGCTGAAAATGGCCCCTTGATTTGCTTCTGGGCGTAAATGTGGCTTCACCATGCGCACGTTTTGTTGAGCTTTCCTTTTACTTGTAGTGGTGGTAGAGCTTATGGTGAGTTTCTATGTTGGTAGCAATACAGAAAAATCGAATCTGCAGTTCGTTTACTGTTACAAATAAGTTTTTTATAATTCGGCAACGAAGATATCTAGTTCTTGAATGTCAATCTCTCGCTTTTTTAAATTATTGTTACAATTATTTTTTCATCTTTCAACTATTAATAGTTAAATTGTTGGGAAGGGATTCTGAAACTCAAGAAAGCGAGCACAGATTATTTTCACCTTCATACGTCCCATGCTGTTTTTGACTAAATAAATAAAATCATTAAAAAAAGATATCGGTGGTGAGCGTGAAGACGGAACAAACAAATCGCCTCATAAACGGCAAAAAAAGCAGCAACACAGAGGGAGAAAGAGAGGCGACCATGTTCAATGAAAAGTGCGCAGTGAAGTTCAAAGTGAACGCAAAAGTGAGTGTTACTTCCACAATCCCCTGGGGCGCCTATAAATGAGACAATCATCAGGGCGCCCGCGAACACTTCAAAACAATACAACTTATTAAAATGAAACGGAACAGCTCCTCCACGGAGCAGGCCGATATAAACTAAAGAAATCATACAACTTCTTACTAGGCAGGAAATTGAAGACGTCGTGGCGCCACGGACACTTGACTGAAGGCGGCGCCGCCGTGGAGGAAACAAAGTGTAAATAGTGTACATAGTGAAGTGTAGTGTTGTAAGCCTGTGAGAATGAATATGTTTGTAAATGTACATTAAGAATGAATGCGAGAGTGAACGAACAAGTTACGATGCAGTGCCCGATTATGACTAATTCAAATAATTGCGTAGCTAGGCGAACAGCGCCTGCACCTAGAAGGCGCGAAGTTTCCTAAAAAGAATAAATTAAAGTTCTAGTAAAAGTGTTGCAGATGCAACTTACCAGCTAATTTAAAAGCACATACATACCCTAAACAGGAGAGCTACAATTACGCATAAAAGATACAAGTACATTAAAAAAAAGTTCAGAAACGTAAATCCGAGGCCAGCAAAACAGAACAACTTTATTGCCCTTATATGTCAGATAAAATTATATATTCCGCATTCCCGCAAGAAACAAAAAAGTTTTGAGAGTGCGGGCTCGTCATCTCCGAGCACCTCTCGTATAGAGTTGCCCAGACCATGTTTTCGTCGACGGCCAACAAATTTCAAACAATGCAGGAGAACGTGTTCCACAGAAAGAACCATCCTGCATGAATCACAGGTAGGAGGAGATTCACCTCGAATGAGGAAACTGTGAGGAAAGTGGCAATGTCCGATACCAAGATGGGTTAAAATAACTTCCTCACGCCTAGAAGATCGGGATGAGGAACGCCAGGAATCAACAGAATCATTTATTGTTCTTAGTTCACATGTGGTATTTTGCCACTCTTTACGCTCTAAAGATGGTCCGTTTTAAGAATGCTTTAACATCGGACGATGGTACAAACGGAATGTCAACATGAGTATTCTCCGTCGCCGATTTCGCCGTCTCGGCAGCCAGCTCGTGCCCTACGATTCCCACATGGCCTGAGACCCAACTCAGTTCCAGATCATAGTGGGGAGACACAAGGCGGTTAATAAAGTTTTGAACTGATTCCGTCAGGTCCGAGGAAGAACGGGAGACAGCTTGAAGTGAGTTGAGAGACTCCGAACAGAGAAATGCTCGGCGCGAACTCTCTGACTCGTTATATTTTAGGGCTTCGGGAATTGCATACATTTCGGTAGTGATTATAGTCCACTGAGAATGAAGCCGATATGATTTGGTGACTCTGATACAATAAAAACTACATGCCACTGTGTCGTTACGATTAACCATCTGTGTATAAGAATACATCTGGATAGGCTACCCTCATTTCTTGAAAACGCAAATGTAAAAAAGAGTAGTAGTTTGTTTGGGAAGATTGGACAGTCTGAGGTCAATATTCGGGCGGACGAGTTTCCAAGGGGGAATGAAGTGATTTGAGGGGTTTCAAAGGGGTGGGAAGGCAAACATTAAGGTCTCGCAAAAGATTTCGCAATAGAATACCTGGAGGCTGAGGCAGCGATGTTCGAAGAATGTATGTTTCATATTGAGGATGGATAATTATTTGGCGACAAGGATGATTAGAGAGTCCTGATACTTTAGCACCATAAGATGCTAATAAAATATCCCGCCTTTTTAAGGAAGACTCACCAGCCTCGGCTAGAAGGCACTCAATTCTGCTGGTGCGGTACGCACCTGTTGATAACGAATACCAGCGTGGTGTATACTATTGATGGGTCGCAAAGTGGAGGGAGCTGCCGAGCCATACACTTCACTTCTGTAATCCAAAACTGAGCGGATGAGTGATCTACGTAAGCGCAATACGCTAGTACGGTCTGCATCCCATGATGAACCATTCAGCATTCGAAGAAGATAAAGGACGAGAGATCTGGTTTGTAGTGCACGGATATGAGCACGCCACGTGAAGGACTTGTCAAATGTGAGCTGCAGGAACCTCGCAGATTCAGGGAATGGAAGCTGATTTCCACCCAGGTGAAGGACTGGATTGCTGTGACAATGGTATATCCTACAGAAATGCAAATTGATACATTTAGTAGAAACAAATTAAAGCCTGTAAACGTGCTTCATTCATGGAGCTTGTTGAGCATGTTTTTGGCTTGCCTCTCGATTACACTGATGCTGCTGAATGAACACAAGATGGCAAAATCATCCACAAACGACAATGCCTCTACATGATCTCGCACAGTCGGCGCTATACGGCGATGGCAAACAGTGTAACTCAGGACTGATCCTTGGGGGATACCATTTTCAAGAGATTGACTACGAGAAAGCCATTCACCCACGCGAACACGGAAGGTTCTGTTCGAAAGGGAGATTTTGGAGGAATGGAGGAAGCTTCCCCCTAAATTGCAGGGTTTGCAGAATGCCGTGCCGCCAAGCAGTGTCCTAGGTCTTTTCTATATCGAACAATGTACAGATAGCTGTTGCCAACGCTACGAATTGGTCTAAGGCTGACCGGTTTCTTATAAACCCGCAACAGATTTTTATACTCCAAGGTCCAGACTAGACTGATTCACCATACGTTCCAGCACTTTGCATACACAGCTTGAGGGACATAGGTCGATACCTCGATGGTACTGATCGATCTTTCCTTTCTTTGGGAACTGGGACGATGATGGCTTCTCTCCAAAAGGTAGGGTTGGTGTGCTCTTCCCAGACATAGTTATAGAGCAGGGGAAGAAATTGCGTGGCTGTCTCGCGGAGTTAGGGGCAAGCGTCCGCTACGTCAGATTGATCTCGAGTTCTCTCTCTAACAGACAGTTCAAAGTGCGCCTCAACAGCGTATAATCGTCCCTCAGACGAACCGAGGCCGGGGTGTCTCAGGGGAGCCTTCTCTCTCCTACCCTCTTCGGCTCATACGTAAATGACGCACCGATCCTGCTGATAAAAGGAATGCGTTTCTTCCTCAACCTGCAACTTCGAGCACACTCGGACTCGAAAACTTCGGACTCTGCTTCCACATTGGGTTCTCAGCTAAAGAAAATGGGAGTGATTTTTATAACCATTTAACAGGTAAAAGATTAGCAACCAACAATAAATGTTTTTCTAGTTTCCAATTATCTATACATGAAAGGTAGTCTACATTATCAGAACTCCAAGAATCAGAGGAAGATTCTCAACACATCAAAATTCCACCTACTACCTAATGTCAAAAACCTTTTGAACTTCATTACATATATTTAAAACTAATTGTTAAAAATGATTTATCTACTAAGATAAATTAAAAATGCAGAAAAAATTTCCCTTATTAAAAACATTCCAATCAATTATAATGAAATCTGATTAAATTTCAGTTTATAAAATTGTATCGTCTGTATAACTAAAACAATTGAAATTAGTTTAGTTGAACTAAATAGAAATCAAGAAGCTTAAATATATTTTACCAAGAAAAAATAGTTTATAGCATTAAGTTCAACTGAAAATCAATTACCCAATCAATGTAAAAGATGCCAGCAGTTTAATCATATTATTTAGCTTCTAGTTGGGTGTGATGCACTGGGAACCAACATTTTTCAAACTCTTCCCTTCCCAAAATCAACTCTCAAATGTGTGTGAATTGAAGCGGACATAGGACAACAATCGCAATTTGCGCTATCTTAAAAAAAAATTCAAATCAAGTTTGTTCCTTAAATATAGATAAACCATCTGCAATACTTAATACTAATCCCCTTCCTTTAAAACATCAAAATTGGCATCATCTTATTCACCTATCTCCAGAAATATTAATTTGTCACAACAAAATCAAAATACAAACATAAATTTATCGTTCACCAAAAACTACAATAATTCTGCTTTTTATTCGAGACATTACGGGCAACAACCGCAAACGACTATACCCAGTGCATGATTTTTAAAATTTCAGGTCCCAGAACCCTCCCCAAATGAATTAATTTAATAGGAATATTATTTCCACCATGGGTAAACGGAACAGACGAGCACAGTTTTCTCGCACAATACCAAATACCGGAGAAGTGACGAAGTTTTTCGCAAAATTAAGTTTCATAATCTTAAAAATGTACAACGCTGTTATACACATAATAGCGTTTGCAACTCGTTAATAATGCTGCTTTATTGCATTCGTACGCATTTGAAAACTTGGTCTCCACGTCGCTCGTTTTCAAAACATGTACTCGTGCAACAAAAAGTTTAACATTATAAAACAATTGCATAGACTACTATTATAATAATATTCGTTCATTTACTATTTCATATTATTTTTTTTAAAACAAACATACGTATTTGGAAGAGTTTTTGAAGGCTAGTTGGCAGCAAAATTGAAACTTTTTAACGGCCATTGCTGCTACCAACAACTCTTGCGACAATGACTATTTCACGCGTTATCATTTCGCTAAATGGCTCCATAGTGCTTTAGAGAACTATGTTGCCATTTAGCATTCTTCGACTTCGACCATTGTTGTCGCCGTGTTGATTCTTAGATTAGATAATATTCTTATGAACAGAAATACTTTGAAGGAAGGTAATAAATTTAACAAACACGCTTCGAGGTTTTGATCGCTGATTATGGTATTTAAAAATGCAAAGCTCACTTCAATATAATCAACGCAGGCTCGTGTGAAATTATTCTAGCTTTTCTGTGTGCAAATACAACAGTTAAAACTATTCCTGTTTGTTTCATTTGTAAAAGATGTGCCTACTGTTCCAGACTATCGAAATAAATGCAGGTATGCGCCACAGATCCTTCATATGAATTGGTTGAAATTTACTTTTTTAAGTTATAACCGTTTTTAGTTTGGTAGAAATTACAATATTACGTCCAAATAAACAATACAAGAAAGTGTGTGATTTAGCACTAGTTTTAACAGTCAGGATTTCATTAAAATCCGTTAAATTCTGTAATTTTGAAAAACTAGTTTTTTTTTCATTTACTACCCCGTACTTCACGCAAAATAATGCAAAAAGAAGTCAAATTTTCGAAAATTGCACATGACCTCATTTCAAAAATATACCTTTAAGGAATAAATTTCATTACGGAAAAAGCTTTATCTTCATAATTGTAGTTTTTGGAAGACTCCAAAAAAATTGAATTTTTGAATTGTTGCAATTTTCAAAAAATAAGATTTCAAGGAACAAGAGACCTGCACCACTATCTTGAAAGTTCGTCCACACTACCCAACAATAAAATTTAATCAAGAATGGAGCCTTCTTTTTAAATTTTGAAAATGTCCCAAGGGCTTCATGTAAAGTATCATCCAAAATTAAAATCTCTGTTTAAAAGGCAAATCGATATCACAGATCGATCAGGGAATATCAACTTTGGAGAACATCGGCTAAACGGTTTAGCGTTATTCACACACGGACAAGCGTTTTGCCGTCATTCGATTTTTCGGGAAAAATGACCCACAAATACGGATTCTGGCTACAACACGTGTTAGAGGATTTTTTCCCCTAAATTTAGCAACTCGATTTAGGAGCAAGTGCAGCACTCTTTCGTCCCCAGGGCCCTGTAATAAGTTTTTTTCCCCTGAAAAAAAAAAAAAAACGGTTTTTCGCGCACCATTACATAACTTTTTGTCTACTCCGAAGCGGGAAAGTACAATATCACTCTTACTGACTGTCGAACCAGACGCGTTTAATATATTATGTAATGTTTTTATAGCATTAATCGAAAAATGGAACGTTCTTCTAAAATATTCGCTCCGATATAATAAAAACTATTTTCAAGGGCAAATCAGCTATAGATCAGCTATCACGTCCTTCGTGAAGGAATAATACTTCCTGCCGCGGCATGGAGAACAATACTTTGAACAACTATGTTTCCTACTGAATTGTAAAAGACTTGAACAGGTAATGAAGTTACATTTATGTCCAGAAGCAAAACAAGGGGTAATGTCCCTATTTTGCTCAAAGGAAACTGAATGAAAAACTTATCGAGATGAGGATCATTGACGAAGAAGCTGAGTACAATATTTCTATGAGGTTCTTTAGACTTATGCAGTCCAAGTGGTAAATAATATTATTGAGTATTAATATTATAAAGTGGTATTAATATTGGTAATATGGTAAATATTATTAAGTGGTATTAATATTATTTTTAACAATGATATTTACTTTCTTTTTGAATGCTCAGAATAAGCTAATTGTTTAGAAAACGTTATGCAGCAGAAATGATTTGACTTGGGACTTTTGTATAAAATTTAATCGTTTCATATCTAGCAAAGTGATAAAAATACTTCCGTAAAAATATTTTAGGTAAAAAATATAATTTAAAATACTTTAGAAAATAAAAAACACAACCAATAGTGATGCAGTTTCACAATTTATTTATCAAAACTTGGGTGTGGTACACAATTGGACACGTTTCCCTTCTACACTACTAGTTTTTCAAACATTGTATCACTAAGGTTTCTTGTAGTAGTAACTGCCGAGGGTATCATTCCATTAACAGCGACGTTTATAACAAGATCAAATTTTACAAGTAAAAGTATCCAAAGTTTTTTATGACAATCATTTATTCCAGCAATTGCACAACGTTTCGTAACTAGTTTTGTTACATCATCAGGTGCTAAACTTAGTGAGGGAACGCTATCCCATTGAATTACCTCTGCAGCAGCTGCAACATTCAAGGAAACATTGTTTCCTTGAATATTCTGCTGCTGTATCTGGGGAGCTCTTGTCTCCCTCAGTCCCTCGCTGCGCAGTTTCTCCGCTCCCAGAACCCAAGGAGCTGTCTTGGAACGCTTTCTTCCGAAAAAAGATCATGACCCCAAATCAGTCATACTTAGTTTGGGAAATGTTTATTTCTGTTCGTTCTCGGCTTTTGCTCAACACTACGCAGCAGAAACATCTGGTCTGTCTGTTTCATGTAATTCTTTCAGCAAGTTCGATGTACGTATGTTACACCACGAAAACAACAGCTCGCTTCAAAAATTTACGTACGATTCTTCTACATCTTTTTACAACACAGAGGACACCGAACAATTAAATTCAATATAGAAGTTTAAGTGATAAATAAAATATTTTCTGTTGCATAAATAGTGTCTATACAGATTCTCTACCAGAAAGAGGAAAGTAATATTGTAATATATAAAAGTATAATAAGCCTACAACGAGTATTGTGCTTTAACTTCTGAGTCGAAGACTCCCATTCCGATGACGTTTTTCATCCAGTTTCCCTGATCCTGTGAGCAAATGCAAAGATTGGCCCTTGTTTTCCTTGTGGACATAAAACATAACTTCACTACCTATGCACGTTTCCTGGAGTTCAGTGGGATTCATACTATCATTCCCCGTCTTCTCTCGGTAATATGTTGATTCCTTCACCAAGCGCACGATAAAGGATAATCGCCAAAAGGTGTTTTCACTTTGGAAAACGTCTACTACACGGGCGCAAAAATGTTATCAATTCTTGGCAAACCCGCTCGTTTCCCTCTGTATTCAGAATTCCACTTGTATAGTGTTTAGGGTATAGATCGCAGCTGTTACGAAAATGTGCAAAGAATACACTTCTCCCCATTGTACCTCACACACACATCCACACAGACAAAGACTTTAAAACAGTTTTCACGTTAAAGTAATTAAGTACTCGCATAAAAACCTGATTCCAAATGAATATTCGTCAGCAACTCAACTGCACACTGTTCGGAAACCGCTACTCTCACTGAAACTCGTCGCAAAGATTATATCCAGTATTTGAATGTTAATGTCATTACTTTCCAAACGGTAAACTAAGAGTGGGTTTCTTTTTCTGGCGCGCAACATAGACAACATACCTTTGACACCGGATTTGCGTTTCCTTTGTGCTCTTTGACAATTCGAACTGTCACGCAATCTCCAGGTATAGGCAAAGATATCTTTGCCTGCGCTCTTCTAAGAAATAAGGTGAAGTTCCCTCTGAAGAAGAATGATTAGTTCCTAGACGGTTCAATCGACAAAACAGAAATCCGGTATCACCGACGACATCAAAGAAGAGGGGCGACTGAAATCGAAACTGAGAAACTGCGTTCGTGGTTCACCGAATGTTTCATCCGAGCACGTGCTACAATAGACAACCATACACAATGAGAAGACGAAAGTCATGGAATAGCAATATGCAAATATACCGATGGCAGTAGTATCGTGAACAAAAGAGCAGGGTACTGGAAGAGCTTTTATTTATACTCAGGTGATTCATGTGAAAAGATTTCCGACGTGCTTATGGCCGCACTACTCACGGTGGCCGATTTAGGCGGCCAAAATTATTTTTGTTGTTTAGTTGCATCTAAATGTGCCACCGTTTTCATTCGTGTTGTTTAGGTGATACGAAGCAGATTTTAATAAGAAAAAATATGTTTTGAACTTATTTGTATATAAATTTTATTTTTATATAAATACAACCCCAAAAACAGCTATATGTTTGGGTGCCGAACAAAATACAAAATATAATATAATACTTTTATTAACAATATAAAAAACAATAAAATATCAAGAATACAATTAAGTACCAGCAATATAGCAAATAATAAAGAAAATGCGTACAAATTTAAAGAAATTTTAATATGAAATAATCTGCTACTAGATTTTTTATTAGATCTTTGGTAATATGCAGTGATGTAATATATTTTATAATATCCAGTAATATAATTAACCAATTGCTTTGATGATAGTTAAAATTAAAATTTAAGTTTCACCTAGAACACAAAATATTTTAAAATAGTGATAGAACAGATGATTATAAGATATATCGTTCTTCGAAGATAATTCCAGTTCTTCTGAAAATTCATTATCTACAGCTTGAGTAGCATCTGGATACAGACATGTAGTATCAGCTGGAAGTAACAGTGTTGAAAGTTTCCTTTCGATAAGGCATCTTGATTTTTTGAGGTATTGGCCTCGTACCAGTAATCAGACCATCAGAACTTAACAGTAGTCTGTTAAGCACGTCTAGGATTCAAGATACCGTGGAAAACTTTCGCGCGTAAGGACGAAAATTTTTATTACGAGTTTCAGCAGCCTCTATGGAAAGTAGACCCTTTGGCAAAAGGGCTTTCTCCACCACAATAGCACCATGAGTAACAAGCATATGTACTGTTATCGGATGCCATGGCTATATCTGAATATAACCGTCTCCATAGTATATACTGAAACTTTTTCTATGTTAATGTTATGTCCAGAAGATGGTTTCCAATATAACTCTGAAGCGATATATTAGTGAGTAATCAGTACTAGTAATTTATGCTAGTTCTCGGTTCCAGTGATCGATCTTTCCCTTCTTTGGGAAATGGGACGATGATGGCTTCTCGCCAAAAGGCAGGGTTGGTGTGCTCTTCCCAGATACGGTTATAGAGCCGGAAAGGAAATTGCGTGGCTGCTTCGTGATGTTGCAGCATTAAGTTGTGGATTTCGTCGGGACCTAATGTGGTTCTTTTCGCAAGCATTAGAGCAGAACGCATTTCATACATGGAGAAAGGGGGTATAATTTTCCTAATGTGCTCTGCTCTAAAAATTCAAAGCCCGGTTTTCCATTCTTTCTTTAAGCAAAAGGAAGTTGACAACATGTTGGTTTGCCGAGCTCGACATATTTTCGTAGTGAGTGGCAAGCTCCTCTGCAATGGCGTCTCGAGCTGTGATCTGACCATTTTTAGTAAGACTTGGCACTGAGTTTGACGAAGGATATCCTTGGCGTGTGGCAATTCAGAAAAGAGACGCATACACTCCATTATGCATTTTTACTTTCTAAAATGGTTCTCGCCTTCGCTCTGCACCCCTTGCAATCAATGAGATCAATCAGTTGGATAGTGTTTTAGAGGCGCCAACGCGTTTTTAGAAGCACCGACAGCCCATGAGGAATTATGTTCCACCACTGGACGCAGGGGTATCGCGATTTACCGGTCGACTGGGGAATTGCAATGTCCGCATCTTGTACTACAGCACAATTAAAATGTGATCTCATTGTCTCCACACTAAAACCTCGCACTCCGACAGACTGATGTTCACTTGGAATGTCAGCCAGTCAGACAAGATTGAGAAGGGGCGCCAACCCAAGAGCAAGTCCATCAATGTGGACGATAGTGGGTTAATGGTCGCTTCCGTACAGGTCATCTAAGATGGACCATTGCAGGACGGTTGGCTCGAGAAGGGCTGAAGAGAGCTAGATCGATACACGTGCTCGTGTTTGTGGCGACTGTAAAATGAGTTGGTTCACCGGAATCCAGAATAATCAAGTTCGCTCTGTCTATTACTGATTCGAACACACTAACAGGAGCGAAAAGAACCCCAGAGAGGACTGTGGGAATTTACATCCCCGACATTCACGAACGGAGAGTGCACTGGTTTATGAAACCCAGAAGTTCATCAGCTGATACACTCAGTCCTCGAGGGATGTAAATGTTGCATACAGTGAATGTGGAGGATGGGAGGTGCACCTGCACACACACTGCTTGACAGTGAGTCAGAAGAGGTATCTCTGTACACAGCAACGAATCATATACCAGTGAAGAATCTCCACCATGAGCACGGAGACCATCATACATATCGAACATACACGCGGAAAACCACGAAGAGACAAGGGACGGGGTGAGTCTCTTTGAGACACTATCAGAGGATTGTGACGGTACATTATAAGATCGTCTCGTCACGTGGAGAAACCATTAGTATTCCATGGCATGAGAGCCATGGTGGAATTAAGTAGTCTTTTTCCCTCCAACGTTGGGAACCAAATGCGCGAGCTTCCTCCCTAACACGAGTTTCATCCGAAGCCGAGGCCTCCTGGGCATTGCCAGGGTGGCTTGATGCTCGCTGAGTGCGTGTTTGCTTTAACTTGTCGAGGCTTTAACAGAGAGCTTCTTGTAACCAGTTCTGAGGTAGTTGTCCGACCGACATCCCCCTCCATTGACGGAGGCTTGTTTGTCGTTTTGGTTGACTGCGACGGCTGCGATTTTCTGCCAATCTTCTTATATTTCGTAGGAATGATCACTCTCCCACCTTGCAGGAGCGAAGCATCCGCAGGGAGGTCCACTGGAGTCGCCCGACATGCGATGATCACCACTTGGGGAATAGCTCGGTCTGTTTGGCAGCCCACTGCTACCCCTCGGTGCCTTAGCTTTCACGGCGTCGGAGAAGGATCGAGAGAGATCAATAGGGTTCCTCTCCAGGAATCGACGTTTGGCCCCAGGAAAGACACTTTCTCAGCGGCTCTAAATTTTTTGGATCGCACGTTCTCTCAGACAGGTAGGGTATTGCTTAATGTTGGCCGGGTGGTCACCTGCGCAATTAGCACAATGCGGTGTACTGACGCAGAGTTCTGGTTAGTGAATCGTTTGCCAACACTTACCGAACGCCGGGTTATCTGCCTTGCACCGCTGCTGTGTATGGCCGAACCTCTGGCGCTTTCAACACCGCGAAGGGTTTGGTACATATTGCCGTACGTGAAGATTATAGAAACAGCACGAGATCTTTTGAGGGAGAGCTGGAAGATTGAATGTGTGGATAAGAGTGGGAGTATGGATTTCTCGCCCATGCTCCCTCCTTTTGATCCTATAGACGTCAGTCACACCCTGGCTCTTAAAAAAGGAGACTAGATCTTCCTCACTCTCCGAAGAGATATTCTCATTATTGACCACTCCCTTACAAAGATTGTGTTGGGTGATTGGTCATTTTCACCTGGAGGCTAGAAATCTGCTTTGGTTTCATAATTTTCTCGATTTGGTCACCCGAACGTGCTTCAAAGAGAATGGTATCATTCCTTTGTCGGATCAGAGCTTGTAGCTTCCATACGTTTCATTTGCGCACGCCAAACGGACAGCACTTACCATTTAAAAAGATTTTCCTTCCTCAGCGCATGCCATGAGGAATCTAGGGTTCTTGGCCTACTTTCTTTCGAAAAGAAACTATTCAAATCAATAGTTCGTTCCGGACATCTCTTCCTTGCGGAAGAGGGCGGGGGAGAAGGTTAGTATCCATGAGATGGATATCAGATTCATCCCCGTGGTCCCCACCCACCACGGACCCCAACAGGGGGACACTCCATCGGAGTGCCAGGGTTGCAACGCGGATAGTCTGGGGGAATAACAGGACTGCACCACCATGGATCCGCCCGCTCACCCTGGAGTTCAGTACACGACCTAGTCCGGGCCGAATGATCGGGAGTAGGTTGGCTCCCGACTGCTCGTCTAGAAGAGTCTGAGACCAAAGCAAGCGTATTGAAGCCTACAAGGAATGTTCCCCAAAATACGTAAACAACGAATCCCTAAGTGCGAAGCAGAACGTAGCACAAGGTGAATACTGGGAAACGAACAGACTCAACCGCCAGGACACACATTCCTTCCGACACGGGTCGCCATGCACGGCAAACACATGGGTAGGCGTTCAGCACACACAAGGTGCCAGTGAAACAGAAGAACAAGAAAAAAAATCAGGATGTTATAAAAGAACGAGAATGAACAATGGGAAGAAAAATGACTTGTGAAGGAAAGGAATACTTGAGAGCCCTCCCTATATCCCCCTGTCAGGACGTGAACTCACCCATCTTGGCGGGTAGGGTTAGAGTGTGGCGCAGACCCCACAAAGCCATGGACTGATGAAGTCAAAAAGGCACTGAACAAGTTTGGTGCTAGCTCCATAAAGATGTGGGCTGTTTTTAGATGGAATGGAGTGCGTCCTTGATTCAACTGAACCGATCATTGATGGAAAATGGTTATGCACAGCTACTTGGAGACCATATGCAGCTACTCATGACTTCACGTTCCGAAACAAAGATTGAAATTTTTATGGAAGACATTTCGGCATGTCACCGAGCCGCAATTATTCGCGTATTGTTTGTAGAACATTCCGGACAATTTGAGCAAATGGTTTGATCACCCAGATCGTCCGACATAAATCCAAACGAAGATTTTCGGGACATAATCGAGTTTCGTGCACAAAGTCCTGCACCGGCAACACTTTCGCAATTGTGGACTGCTATTGAGGCAGCGTTGCTGAATACGGTAACACTTGTTAGCAGGAAATCGCTTAATACGAATTTCGCCGCAACAAGAACAACACTTCGGTCCCAGAAAGGGATTACGGTAATACTGTCATTTATAAAAGTCGGGTTACACGAATTTTTATAACACAAACTTCGATGATTTCGTTCCCTTGCAAGGTGTTAATGAGAGTTAACTGTATTTCTGCACGGAACATCTATTTCAGCCACGTCGATTTGCTGCATTTCAGGTGGCAAAAAGAAGGTACGATTCTATTCTAAGAGATATTCCATGACTTTCGACACCTCAGTGTAGGTGCTCTCTAATGCTACCTACTATCGACGCTGTACTTACGCACGCAGGAACTTAGGAAATCTTGTGACATGAGAGTCGACGGGACACAAGGGCTACGAAGGGGGCCAACCATACGTATGACTTACTGTCACCATCAAAATTTCATTTGATTGACTTTTCATTAAAAATAGTAAAAAGTAGATGCGCTGTATAGGGAACAAATCCTTTTAACTTAACGTCAAAACAGTTTAAAACTTCGTTATTTGCTACGGGGCGAAGTGTATTCGGTGCACATTTATTTGATATTCTCGGATTCCCACCTTAAGTCATATGTAAGTTGAATTCTTAATACAGAAGGAACCGCGCATTTTTGGTACGAATCGATAAGAAAACATTCGCTCTGGAGTAATAAATAATTATTTGCAACGGCAACTCAGGTATAATTTTGAACTTTTTCCCCTCATGGTGCCTTCGTTAAGGAATCGACTTCCTGCTGCGACAACATGGACAACTAAATTTAGTAACTATATTTCCCACTGAACGACATGCACAGATAGAAAGTTATATTTATGTCCAAAAGCAAAATAAGGAGCCTTCTTAAAGGATAAGGGAAACTGAACGAGAAACCTGATCAAAATGGCGGTCACTGACTTCATCTGAGGTACAATACTTGGTACAGGTGGTTTAGAATGTTACAGCACAAATAGTAATTAATACATACAATTTTGTTAAAAGTAATATTACTTCTATTTTTGACGTTCAGTGTAGTATTTACTTGCATAGAAACAGTGATGCAGCAGAACAGATTTTACTTGGCAATTAAAACTTGTATATCGAATTTAATAATTTAATGTCATCTAGAAATGTGTTGTAAAATAATGTGCATGTTCAGTCTATGAATACTTTGAAGTGAGTTGCTGGTATTGACTCCTGATGATTACGATGACGTTTAGTGTTATAGTTATAGAGATAGGCGAATCCTGAAAATATTTTCCCACCATTAATCAAGTCATTTTTTACTAAAACAGCAAGGTTTTGACTAAAGAAGCAAGGTAAAATTCCTAGATTAATAGTGAGGCTAACACGAATCACGAATCATTGGGATTTGCTTATTTGTAAGATTCATTTCTGTAATCTAAAAGTCTTGGAGCTATAGGATGTGTTTACCAAAAATATCATTCAACATCTAAGAAAGAGAGAGAGAAAGATAGAGAGAGAGAGAGAGAGAAAACGATAGAGAGAGAGAGAGAGAAAACGAAGAGAGAGAGAGAGAGAAAACGATAGAGAGAGAGAGAGAGAAAACGATAGAGAGAGAGAGAGAAAACGATAGAGAAGAGAGAGAGAAAACGATAGGAGAGAGAGAGAAAACGATAGAGAGAGAGAGAAAACGATAGAGAGAGAACACGATGAGAGAAAAACACGATGAGAGAGAGAGAGAAAACGATAGAGAGAGAGAGAAAACACGATAGAGAGAGAGAGAAACGATAGGAGAGAGAGAAAACGATAGAGAGAAACGATGAGAGAGAGAGAAACGATAGAGAGAAGAGAGAGAAAGATAGAGAGAAAACGATGAGAGAGAGAAAACGATGAGAGAAGATGAGAGAGAGAACGATGAGAGAGAGATGAGAGGAAAACGATAGAGAGAAGAACGATGAGAGAGAGAAAACGATAGAGAGAGAGAGAAAACGATAGAGAGTAAAAGAAAACGATGAGGGAGAGAGTGAGAGAAAACGATAGAGAGAGAAAAGGATAGAGTGAGAGAAAAGGATAAAGAGTGAGAAAGAAAACGATAGAGAGAGAGAAAACGATAGAGAGAGAGAACGATGAGAGAGACGAGAGAGAGAAACGATAGAGAGAAGAGAGAGAAAACGATAGAGAGAGAGAAAACGATAGAGAGAGATGAGAGAGAAACGATAGAGAGAAGAGAGAGAAAACGATGAGAGAAAACGATGAGAGAAAACGATAGAGAGAGAAAACGATGAGAGAGAAACGATAGAGAGAGAAAACGATAGAGAGAGAAACGATAGAGAAAACGATAGAGAGAGAGAGAAAGATGGGAGAAAACGATGAGAGAAAACGATAGGAGAGAGAGAAACGATAGAGAGAGAGACGATGAGAGAAAACGATAGAGAGAGAGATGAGAGAAAACGATAGAGAGAGAGAGAGAAAACGATGAGAGAGAGAGAGAGAAAACGATAGAGAGAGAATGATTGATGTTTTATTATTAAGTATTTTGTTGTACAATACTTTTTTGTTAATATAAAAAATTAAAATTAACACATATGAAACTAAGACAAACAATACAGACACAAATACAAACACAAAGAATAGACATGTTAATCAACTATCATTATTCGGATTTAAACACAAATTATTAACTACTGTATGTTTTACAGAAAATTGATGCCAGTCTTTGAAAGGTTTTTGGATTTTTTTAGATATTTTCTGGCATAGTATTGTAAATTTGTTATCCTTTATCAAAAATAGTTTTTTGGGCATGCACTATTCTTCTACCCTGAATATATAATGGATTTTTTGCCTTGTGTTTATATCATGAATGTCTGAAACATTTAATTTTCTCCCTGAAACATTTCGGTAAAATATTGTGCTTTAGCTTATTTGTAAACATAATTACAATTAAAGTTATTCTCTGTTCAACTAATAAAAATTGTAACATTTATCTCATCAAATTACAGTTAGTATATCTATCACATTTTAGAGTTATCCTCATTGCTCTATTTTGTTGCACTTGAAGTTTATTAATTTGTTCTTTATCTAATCCTTCATTAGAGTTAACACTAGTTTATGTGTAGAGCTATCAGTGTTTTATAAATTAGTACTCTAGTAAATAGATTTACAAAATTTCCTAATCTACCCATGAAATTAATTTTCTTTCCAGTTTTTTTTTTAATTATATGCTGAACATGGCTTTTCAAATTAAGTTTTTTCTCAATTATAACTCCTAAGCGCCTGTTTCACCAACAGCCGAGTAACGTTAAGAGTAGATACTCGAGAGTACGCATTACGCCACGATAATTACTCCCGAGTAAAATATAAGCGTTTCACCACGCTTCTGGAGGGTTATGTTACTCTAGAGTACATACTCCCCAATTTACTCCGCGTACCCGCTGAACACGCAATTTTTCTAGAGCGATTAGCTTAGAGCGATACCCGCTATAGCGATTTCTATTCTATAGCGATTCTAGAGCGATACCCGCTGAACACGCAATTTTTCTAGAGCAATTAGAGAGCGATTCAAGAGGCCGTGAAAGAGAGTAACGCTGTGAACCATGCGGATCAACGGGAACCTCAGGTTATTTCCTTTCATTTCAGTTTTGGAGTTCTTTGCGTCGTCTTGGTCTTAGTTTTGTGTGGTGATTTGGGATAGCGTAGCTTATTTCTTAGTTTTCGTATCTTTATTTCTTAATATACCTTAGTCTAGGTTTTCGAATGTATATCAATACGAACTAGTACGAAAGTGTCTAGTTTTTCAAATGTTGTTAACATAGCGCTTTTAAAAGAAATATTTGTTTGTTTTATTTTTTTAACTTTTATTCATCTTTCAACTATTAGTTATAGTTAAAACATTGAGAAGTGATTCTGGAATTCAAGAAAACGACGCAGATGATCTTCTTCCCATACGTCATATACAGTTTATTACTGTTTTTGACTAAATAAATACTTTTAGTTATTCTTATTTTTCCTTTCCTTGTCATATATTTACTATCTTTATTTCGTATCCACATCGGTGAAAAATAAATTTACAACGTCCTCCACAGTTCATAATGTACCCGATGAGTTAATTTACTTCACAAATAAAATATGTACTTGCACAATTTAAATGATTTTTAATAGACATGTCCTATTTTGATTTGGATTCTGGACTGATTGCCTGTATATGGGTACCAACAATTCAGAAAAAAAATTATGAAATGATTCTACTACTTGAATATATTTTTTATATTTATTTTATAGTATGCAAATTATTCGTTTCTAAATGAGCTTCAAATTCTTCAAAATAGAAGAGCTGATAATTTGGTCAAACATGACCTAGTGGTAAAATCTCAATCGTCATAATTGGGAAATCAATCTATTCTCTCCTACACCTATCTTTGTCTTCGCATTACAGGATAATATTCCGAATCATCGCCGGAATCATCTTCAATACCATATTCGCAATCGTCGAGCCATAACACGTCGGAGGTACACGCACGTTGAAACTAAGCTTACTCCGTATTTTACTCGACGGATCTTCGCCGTGTAAAGTTACTCTCGGTATCGATTTACACTCGAGTAAAGTGTTGGTGAAACGCTCCAAGAAGATACTCTAAAATCTGTAAACATGATTTACTCCAGAGTAAACTCTTACTCTTCGTTTGGTGAAACCGGCTCAAAGTATAGAATTTCATTTACTTGTTTGATTTCTACATTTCTTGAATTTACAATTTTTATATTTCTCTTTAAATTTTTTCTATCATTATGTATGATCATAAATTTAGTTTTTTCAATATTTAATGTCAACTTGTTCAGGTATAACAATTTCTCTATACCTTTCATAGTCTGCTGTAATTTATTTTCCACGTCTTTTGAACTTTCGCCTTCTACATAAATCATTGTGTCATCAGCAAATAACTGTACCCTGCAATTAAATTCACAACACTGAGCCTTGTGGAATTCCATTTTCAATATCTATTTCATTAGATATTACATTATTAAATTTAACTTTTTTTCTATTCGTAAATAAGATTGAAACCATTTGTGTATACTTCCCTTAATTCCACATTTGTTTAGTTTCAATAGTTAAGTCTCCCCGTCTACAATTTCAAAAGCTCTTTTTAAATCTATGAATATAACATTATTAATTTGTTCTACTAATTATTAATTTCAATTATCAACTACTTGTAAGGCACTTTCAAAGAATAATTATCACGGTAGGCTACTTGTTCATCAATTAGTATTTTCTTAACTCCTAGATAGTTACAAATGTCATCCTTGATTACTATTTCTAATATTTTTTCGAACAGTGGTAGTGTGTTGATTGGTCTAAATTCAGATGCTTTGCTAGTTCTTGGAATTTTCCGAATGGGTACTATTGTAGCAATTTGCCATTGATCTGGAACAACTCCTTTTTCTTAATTATTATTAATTTCAGTAAGCTTTCTCCAAATATCGGATTTAATTAATAATAATTTATTTTCTTATTATTTCCTACTTCAAGTTAAAAGATTTTTTTCATTTTATTTGTATCAATTTCTTCAAAATCCACATTTCTATATTATTTCGAGTAATTTTTTTCTAGTTCATTGAATTTTAAATGGGAACTACTCATTTGCACATTTGTTATTAATTTACATACACTATCCCTAAAAAGAGTTAATTTATTTACAATATCACTGTGACCCTGATTTCTTCAGTATCAAAACAAATGCTCTCATATCTATATTCTTTTTTCATTACTATTAATCTTATCACAAAAAGTAAGTTTTTATATTCTACCACTCTACCCGTTTTATTTCTTTGTTTTTAAAACTTATTCCCATCATCATTTTCATTAGTTAAGATAGCCTTCTTATACAATAAATCACTAAGTCTACTATCAGTTTTTATTTCCTTCATTATTTTTTTATTTTTTCAGAGTTTCTATTATTACAAGCTTATTTGCTAAGTCATTTACACTTAAATTTTGATTTTTCAATAAAGATATTTTTTTCTGCAATGTTTTCTTTATATATGTTAATATCAATGTATACATCATATCATGTAATGCAATATTTATTACACAATTTTTTATTTTACTATTAATTGTTTTTTCTGTTTTGATTTCTAATACACTATAGTCTGTTATATTTGGGGTCTGTCATACTTAGACATCACATTTTGTATTTGAGAAGATGAGATAATTTTGGTTGCTGAATTTTGTGTTATACTAGTCGCATTGTGCACCCTTTAATTCAATCCTCTTGATTCCATTATGTAGTTTAATTTTTCACTATAGTATTTTTTTTCAACATGTCCATATTAAAATCACCAACTATGTATTTTTTTATTATAGTCAAAAGAATCACATACATTTTTTACATAATTTAAAAAATTACATAATTTAAAAACTGTCAGACAAACTAGTTGAATGATACAATAGATAAATAAACCCTTTATATGTATCGTTTAACTATCCCCCAGAATCCAGTAGTTCTCATCTTTTGTTTGAATTTTAATATTTCTATAATTGCAATCTCTTCTAATATGCATCAAGACCCCTCCAGTATATTTGCTCGCTGAGTCACATTTCACATAGTAATAATTATTTATGTTTAATTCGCAATGCATCCTTTCTCCTGTTGTTCTACTCTCAGACAGTAATTCACACAATGTTTTTTTTTTATCTTTTATCATTTCTACAAGTTGGTCTTCATGTTTTGTGAAACTCTGAATATTTAAAAATATTAGATTGTCTTTTTGATCTTTCTTTAATTGTTAATCTTTGCCATAGATAATTGTTTGTTTTTCCATTTTCAGTTTTGATGCAAACACAGTACATAAGGTGCTGGTTGCTTCATGATCACAATTTAAATTTAAGTTAAACTTCTTATTTTTTTCTAAGCAATATGCATAGCATTGACACACATTCCTTAGTATCATGGCTTCTGGCACATTTTCTACATGTTACATAGTTTCTGCGTATTTCAGATGAGTGATTAAAACTTCAGCATTTAAAGCACATCACACTAAAAAATGTATAAACTTTACATCTGTGCCAGCCTAGATTTATTTCATCTTTTTGTAAACAATCTAAATAAGTTTCATTGTCTACTTCTCTAACCATGGAGTCACTATTTGAATCTTTTTCAATTATCTTCATAATTTTGATATATATCGTTCCTCAGGCAGTGCATTTTGTTTTCTTATTGCTTTAATAATTTCGTCCCTTTCCCTCCTCAAATACTCTTTGTCTATTCCAACTATTATTAGTTTTGGTTTGTTGTTGTTGGGGTGTTTTTTTTTTTTTTTTTACCCGTCTTGCCAGATTCACACTCCAGAATTAAACTTCCATCACTCCTATTCTTTATCTTATTGACTCCAACTGGAAGGTCCTTAATTTTCACTTTTTCTTTAAAAATGTTTGATAAGTCAGTAGGCGGTGTTTCATCCTTATTATATTTTACTATTGTTTCCAAATTATTTACCATATTTTTTTTAATTTCTATATTATTCTATAATCTTTACAATTTCCTGCCTTAAGCAATCCATTCTCTCGTTCACCATATCACCTACCTTTTCCATGTTTTTATTCACTCTTTCTTGCATTTCTTCCATTTTACACAACTAAACACTAATTTCTTCACCTGCTTCATTCACACTTCCTCTTTCATTAGTGCTCTCCATTCTTGCATTGCAGGTAATAAGTTACTTATCACTATTGTAAGTCTTGTGATGTTTAGCACATCCTGGGTGAAAGATTATTTTACATGGTCCACACTCAACCACTTCAGTTTCTATTGTGGAAAATTGCGAATGGAAACTTTCCTCAGGAAAAACGAAGCGTTTTCAGACTCACAACACAGTTTCAGGATATCAAAATCTACGGAAACTGACATTTTTTCTTTCCTTGAAGATGTTGCTTCATCAGTGAACCAAAATGAAGAACCCATTGGGATATTTTTAGATCTTTCGAAAGCTTTTGACATTATTAACCATAACATCTTGCTCTCCATCCTTCTTATGGAATTCGTGGTATTGCCCTAGATTGGATAACCTCGTACCTTAAACATCGATATCGAAGAGTACAAATACCGTACTGGCACGAAAGGACTTAATTTACTTATCTTTCCAATTCTTTGCCAATTGAACATGGGGTCCCACAAGGTTCGATCTTAGGGTCCTACCCTCTTTCTGTTGTACGGAAACGATATCCCCTAATATATTAAAAATGGAAGAACAGTTCTGTTTGCTGATGACACCAATGTTCTTTGCAAAAAAGAAACAATAAATAGTACAATTTTAGAAGTTCCAAATTCGTCTTGTAATAACAAATTAATAGTTAACGAAGGAAAAACTGTCTCATTGCAATTTTGAGTTTCAAATAGGCAATCATATGCTTCAATGAAAATGAAATATATGCAATTGCCTGATGTTAAGATAACAAAATTTCTGGGTCTCTCAATTCAGTCAATCCTCAAATGGAATGTACATATAACAGAATTAAGCACTAAATTAAGCTCATTATGTTATGCATTCAGAATTCTTTCTAATTCTGTCAGCCTTCATGCAGCTTGTTGCGTGTATTTTGCCAATGTACATTCCCGCCTGAGATACGACATAATATTCTGGGGAAGCTCATCCTTTAGTGCCCAGACATTTAGCTTGCAAAAGAAAATTATCCGAATAATGAAAAAATCCCATCCACATGATCCGTGCATGCCTCTTTTGATTGAGCTTGGAATCTTACCATTGCCTTGCCTATTTATTTATGAGTCTGTAGTATTTGTCAAAACTGACTTACTAAATGGTGGGAACTTATTTTCATGTAATACTGACATTTATAGTTACAACACTGCGTAGAAATCATGTTCAAGTGTCAGTATCAACAGCTCACTACAAGAAATCCACATACAATACATGTATGTTACTTCACAATGCATTGCCAGATGAAATTAAACAATTAAAATTGGTACATAAATTTAAGTTAAAAGTAAAATCTTTTCTGCTGCAAAACTATTTCTATACAGTTAGAGACTATACTAAACATCAAAAAGAAAAATAATGTTTATTATAACAAAACCAAGATATAGTATTTTGAATTAGTTCACATTTGCATTGTATAATTAAAAAAAAAGACTCAATATGCCTGTAACAAGTAATGTACTTCAATTTCTGGGTCAATGACCCATATCTCAATTGGGTTTTTGTCCAGTTTCCCTGATCCATTGAGCAAATAATGCTGGGATGACCCCTTGATTTGCTTCTGGACATAAATGTAGCTGCACTATGTGCACGTTTTGTTGAACTTTCCGTTTGCTTGTAGTGGTAGTAGAGCTTAGGGTGAGTTTCTATTTTGTTAACAATACAGAAAAATTAAATCTGTTCGTTTCTTTACCGTTGAAAATAAGTTTTCTATAATTTGTCAACGAAAATATCTAGTTTTTAAAAGTTAATCTCTCGCTTTTTTAAATGTATTATTATTACTATTATTTTTCATTTTTCAACTATTAATAGTTAAATTGTTGGGAAGGGATTCCGAAACTCAAGAAAGCATGTGCAGATTATTTTCTCCCCCATACATCACATACAGTTTTTGACTAAATAAATAAATAAATACATAGAATGCAGACATACGATTTTCTTGCAACAGTAGCAATTGGGGCAGACATAACCTCACTCACCGGTTTCTTGAATAAGCTGAAACTTCGAGTTCCCAACTCATGTTAAGAGACTTTTTCACAAAACAACAGCAACTCCTGCCTGACACATTTTCCGGCGGGAGTTCCTGTAGTTTCGCCACTTTTACGAGAGAGAGAGACAGAAAGAAGGAAAGAGCAAGAGAGAGAGAGAGAGAGAGAGAAAGAGAAAGAAGGAAAGAGAGAGAGAGAGAAAAGAAGGAAAGAGAGAGAGAGAGAAAAGAAGGAAAGAGAGAGAGAGAGAAAGAAGGAAAGAGAGAGAGAGAAAGAAGGAAAGAGAGAGAGAAAGAAGGAAAGAGAGAGAGAAAGAAGGAAAGAGAGAGAGAAAGAAGGAAAGAGAGAGAGAAAGAAGGAAAGAGAGAGAAGAAAGAAGGAAAGAGAGAGAAAGAAGGAAGAGAGAGAGAAAGAAGGAAAGAGAGAGAGAAGGAAGAGAGAGAGAGAAAGGAAGGAGAGAGAGAGAAAGAAGAGAGAGAGAAAAGAAGGAAAGAGAGAGAGAAAGAAGGAAAGAGAGAGAGAGAAAGAAGGAAAGAGAAGAAAAAAATTGAAAGAGAAAGAAAAGAAAGAAAAGAGAAAGAGAAATGAAAAGAAAAAGACAAAAGGAATTAAAGAAAGACAGAAAGAGAGACGGAGAGAAAGAAAGACAGAAAGAGAGCGCGTGGATTGGCCACCTCTCCCCGTATGAAATACGAAATAAGGCAAAGGAAACCGTGCATCGGGGTCATCTCTCCTGTGAGAGATATTCCGCTCAGTGAAGATAGTACGAACACATTACCTTTCGTTCAAACACGAATTCAAAATTACAGTTATTTCATACATCAATTTTTACAAAATTGTGATGTAGGACCGTTTCATTCGCAAACAAAACATGCGACACAAAATATTAATGTTGAAAACATCGGCTATAATAAATTGATGTTTAAAACATGGATATTTCTACAAAACGCTGCAGTGGCACGTTTTTGTCTGAAGCATTCAGCGCCTTTTCACTTTTCTCGTGCACCGACAATTTGTAAAAATGTAATATGTTATGAAATTACAAAGAACCGTTGATTATTGCGCAAGGACTGCAATTATTTAATGTAATTCAAATAATTAAATTGATTTATTGCCAAAAATATTACTCAATATTTATTCCTGGTATTTTCAATACTTCACATACAAAAGCAAAAGAGATGTACGGAGAGCACATACAAATTTCCACTCGTGTAGTAGCCATTATTTACGTCCTATCAAGGACTTAAAATTGTATTAAATTTGAAATTCTCGTAAAATATTTGAGATTTTGACTAAATTTCCAAAAAATAACCTACTAATTTATTTAGAAGTCTTCTTTACTACAGCATTTTTAATTTCAATAACCCAATTTTAAACAAGTCTCTTCCGCTGCTCGGTTGGCTTGCATTGCTAATAATTAGGGAACGGATTTTCATGTAAATACATATTTTTACAGGGACAAGACACTTGCATTCAGTAATATTTTTTACACTTAACACGACATTCTGAACTAATTGGAACCAATTTTATTTTACATATTTTGGTATAATTACATATTTTTAAATATTTTATCTATAGCTACATATTTCGTTACATTTTAATATATTTATAGGTCGAAAATGAACATTTCACTTGTGATGTTCGAAATATGTTACTTGAAAACTTAGTTACTGAAATACTTAAAAAATGCGCAATGCGCTTGTATTAACGCTGGACAATCGCTATTAATTGTCAAACTTATCTCCCCCCGCCCCCATCTGCTTCTTGGAAACAGCGTAGTCGGGATCAACGATGAGTGGATGTAGTATGTGAAGCAGAAGGAACTTCAACCACGTTATTACTCATGTTTCATATCCCCATGCGTAACTCGATAAAAAATTCTGATCATTGTCTTATCCCTTTTCGGGAGTTGAGAGGGGAGTATGCTCCCTTTACCCCCTTCTATCACAGGCTACATGGTACTATTCACTTGAGCTTCGGCTCCTCGTAAACAACATTGTATATAATACGAAAGTATTATGTTTCGGATGAAACTAGCGAATAATTGCTTCTGTAGATGTAAAACTTCAACGTACTCTGCTCGGAAAACGCTTGAAGAATGGAATTGTTAACTTTATAACGAATATGTATTTTACATATTTCCTATTTTTTCTTACATATTTTTGAAAAAATAAGTACATATATATGTACATATTTTGCTTTTTTTTATTACAATAAAGTCCGTTCCCTACTAATAATGATGATGCTCCCTATGAGACTACGGGAATCTCGATTCTGAAGAGATTCTCAATGAGAACGACAATCTGATTCAGCAGAGCACTATCTCGACATTTCGTTGGCGGTTCCCCCTTCATGGCCCTTCTTTCTGGGGCCAACGAGAATGACCCACAGCTCCTCCAAGATACGAGAGAGACTGAACGCTGGTTTGGCCGTCTGTAGGTCCAATAATATCCCGTATCCGCATAATATATTTCAGGTTATTGAGATGATTACTTTTTCATTTACGCAGAAATGTCTTTCCAGCACTTCGCCGCTATTGTCACCGTGTCGTTTGTCCCTTTATCCCCACTCAGCGAGCCTCACTAACATCTTCGATATCAAAAAAGTACTTTTTGCATTTTGAATCATGTCAACACACGCTCTAAAGCCACGACTCGTCTGAGTACCAGAGTGCGCAGCCAGCGCGCCGAAACTCCCACGAGTTCCGGCAGCTGGCAGGCGTTGAGTGCGTGCCAATAACATTCGGGAAGCGTTCGTTGTGTTGGCCACCATTTGATAACATAGCGCAATCCAACTGCTGAGTGACGTCATTCGGCGCCGGACCCAGCCGTCCCGGAAGCAAGTGAAGCTCTAGTTTCTTCGACCAAATTCTGTGGCCTTAATGTAATTTGTCAACGTTCATGAATGGACTCCTTGCGCACTAGAATTTTAAGTAGACACTTGGAAGTCATCTGTTTTGCACCTACATTGTTAGTTTATTTATTTTCCATCAAAAAAAGTTAAAAACTGCGTATGACGTGCTATTAGGAAAAGTGAATTGTGTGCACATTTTCAAAATTCTGTGATCCCTACACTAAGTCATATACTACTTCAATTTTGGGAGAGAGAAAAAGGCTCCCATGTAATAAAATCTATTTTCAAGGATAAATCAATTTCAAATAAAAAAAGCAATAAATTTTGGCTCTTATCCATGTTGTCCTTCGGAATAATACTTCCTGCCGCGACAACATGGAAACGATAATTTGAATAATTATATTTCCCAATGAATTCTAGAAGACGTGCACAGAAAATGAAGTTACATTTATGTCCAGAAGCAAAACAAGAGGCCATCTCAGCATTTGCTCAATGGAACAGGGAAACGACGAAAAACCTGATCGAGATGGGGATCATTGACCCGGAGGCTGCAATACAATACTTTTTACAGGTTGTTTATACACTTTTATACAGTCCAAATGGTAATAATGCATTATGTATCATTGTTAAAATTAATGTTACTTATCTTGTGATGCTCTATAGTCTCTAATTGTATAGAAACAGTTATTCAAATTTTTGGGTTTAAACTTTTCTATCGAATTTAATCGTTTAATGTCATCTGGCAATATGTTGTAAAATAATGTACATGCATTGTATGTAAATTTTGGTAATGAGCTGTTGATACTGTCACCTGATGAATATTATTTCTACGTCGAGTGTTATAGTAATAGATTTGAAAAGCGGCTTAATTTTAGCTGTTTTGAAAATATCTGGAAACGTTCCAGTGCATAAAGATGCATTAAATATGTGAGTTAACGGGTGTATAATGGCATACGCACAAGTCTTTAACAAAGAATCCGGGAATTCATCTAAACCGGACGAATATTTATTTTTTAGTTTACCGATTATTTTGAGAATTTCATAGGAAGAAGTTTCGGAAACGAACATCGTGTCTAAAATTTTGGCTGAACTGTCTGTTTTTGAATTTTGTGGCTGATGACCCTTGGTGAGATCGGCAGCAATTCTCGAAAAGTATTGGTTAATGAGACCAGCCACTGTTGCCGGATCGTTCACATTTATATCGTTATATTTTGAAACGATATTCTCTACAGGGTTTCTAGTTGATTTGGTCGTATTTTTTATTATATTCCACATTGCTTTTGTTTTGTTATTTGAGTTCAAAACATCCTGGTCGTTTTTCATGATTTTAACCTGCCTTATGACTTTTCGTAACAATGACTTGTATATTTTCAAGTAGATAAGGAAATTTTGAGATACGTTATGGCGTTTAGAAATGAAAGAAAGAATTCGCTTGTTTTTACAAGATGTCCTAATCCCTTGTTTTATCCAAGAATTGCTTTTCCGTGAAATATTTATTTTTCTTTTTGGAAGAGGAAAGCAAGTGTTAAAATGTAATGAAAGAGTTAAAAAAAAAGAATTGTATTTGTCGTTTGTATCAACAGTATTATAAACTAATAAAAGTAATCAATGAATAATCTTATTTTACTTTTTGTAAACAATCCAGTCATACGTGAATTATTGATTGTGTCGGTGATCGCATTTCTTATAATGGTAAGAATTTGTGCATCGTGGTCACTGAATCCTAATACTTTTGTTTCAACTTCATATCGAGTAGTATCGAGTCATATCGAGTGGTTAATTATAATTTGATCAATGGACTTCATCGAATTTTGTGTGATCCGTGTAGGTACATTAATTGTAATGTCTAAATTGAAGAAATTAATTAAATTTAGAAACTCACAAAATTCGACCAGAAAATCAATGTTAAAATCTCGGCATACAACAATGGATTCAAGAGAGCGATTGCTGACTTTGTTAAGTGTTATCTCCAGGTTTTCTAAGATCAAAATATAATCTGCAGTTCTCTTTGTTGGAGTGTCTCTTTGTTGAAACTTCGAAAACATTTTCAATGGAATACACATTTAATTCCGCCAAGGAGATAGAATCAATATTATTTCTAACGTAAATACAAGAACCCCCATACATAGGACCTTAATGCGATTATCTCTCTCTGCAATAAAAACCTGCGAGGTAAAAGTTTGGAATTTGGAAAATGCTAAGTTCATTAGGAGATAACCAATGTTCTGTAAAGCAAATAACACCCATTTGATTTAGATCGCACGGTAGAGCTGCCTCGATAAACTCAGTTTTATTTGAAAGGGATTGAACATTATGGTGAAGAATGTTTATCTTTTGCAAGTACATACACGAATGTTTTTCTGCTGCATCTGACTGTAGTTGCTATATATTTACTTCACTTTTACCTCGAGTGCGTGGTCGAAGGTTGTAGTGTGTCCCGGTAGTGACAGGTTGCGAGGAAAATGGGAGAAACGGGAGCAGGTTCAGAGGAAGAGGCAAAAGGGTTCGCAGAAAAGGTGGGGGGGGGGACGTAAGAAAGGTGAAAGGGATGGATTTTTGGTAGGAGACTGCGTAGGACTGGAGTTGATGTATAGTTTGCTCTCCTGTTACGTGGCACGCTTGTAAAATCGTTATTTTCCCCATTCAGTCTCCGCAATAGTCCGAGACAAGACGAAGCTTAAAGGTGTACTGTGTTGGCTTTTGTGTACTTATTACTTTGAAGTTTGTAATTATGTGATCCTAAAGGTATGTATTATTCATAGCACTTAGTTTTTATCTGCAATTCAATTCACAGTTTCTGCAAATCGCTACATTATCCGTTGCTGTACATTTTTGTTCCATTACCGATAACCTCAAAATTTGAAATGACCGAAGAATTTGACGGGTTTGAGACTATTCTGTTAGTAGGTTATTGTAGATAATGTTACCAGTTTTAGTTGCAACAAAGTGCAACTTACTGCTTTTTTCTTTGGATATCCGCAGCACTTCACAAATGATGATCTGTACTATTTGTGGCGTATAAATCGCGATAAAGATAAACAGGCCACGCCAATTTCCGATTATATAATACAGAATGTTGTAAATAAAGATAATGTTGTAAATAGATACCGAAAGTTTTTTTCTTTCTTTTTTTTCCCCAAAACGTCCGTCCGTCTGGTGTGTGCAAACACTAGCACCTAAACTATTCGTATGATTTTTTCCAAACTAAATAAACCACTGTCGATCTGAGTCGAAGCTCTGCGATTTTGAAAAGGATTCATTAGTTTTTTTGGGGTTGTTTATTACCCCTGAGACATTTTTAAAATTTTCTCAAACATGGTTACACATTTTTTTCTTTAAATTTCTTGTAAGAATAGAGTAAAATACATTTATAAAAGCGGCATAGGTCCGACTTTCATTGTTAACTCTGAATTTTCGAAAATGTCAAAAGTATGAGTTTTTTCGGCGTAACCTAATGATTTAAATCGTGATTTTATCTGACAAAAGATGCCGCTCAATTTCTCGAGTCAAAACTAAAAACAAAAAAATATTCTACAACATGGAGTAACGCTCTCTTGGCACAGAAACAGAAAAAAAGAATTAATAACGTTTTTTAAATAGGAAGGTCGTGTGATATTTTAAATGTAATAATTAGGTTTTAATGAATTTCTATAATGTCAATTATGATGCATATCAGTGGATATTGTTTATAGACTCGTCAACAAGTAGCTTCAAAGGTGTACTTTAACACAACGGAAATTTGTCGGCAATACCTGCTCAATACCTTTTACCCGATCGCATATAAGCAAACTGCACGTGTATTCGGCACCGGGCTTCCGTGATTGGCTAGCGGGCACCGAGCGCGAAACCGCCCGAAATTCGTTTACATTCTCTTATTACGGAAGTATTGTAGGTCCGTTTTAAGCGCTGTTTTGTCACTTTGTTAACTGTACATATATTTTTCATTTTATTACTATTTATAGATATGTTTTATTCCGTTTCCCTGTTATTCGTATTTTGTTATTCAGTTTTATTTTACATAATTTTTCATTGTCACGTAGATTAATCAAGGATTTTTATTCTGTTTATGTCTCCATATTTGTAATGGACCATTAAAAAATGTTTAGTTTTAGGGGAAGAAAAATGTGGCAGAAACAAAGGAGGCTGAAGGTGTGGATGGAAATTTAAAGTTTTCTCGGTATTACTTCCAATTTTGAGAAAAATTGAATTAAAAATAACTTACAATTTGAACATTTTATTCAAATATGTACTCAACTTCACGTTTTTGTAGTCTTATAGTATATTGTGACCTTATTAAAGGTAATTTTATTTACTTCTGGAGGATAAATAAGTTGTAATAATAAGAGTAGTTGATTTTCTTATTCGTCAATATTATTTGCCAACAACTCAATTTAAATTTTTTAATAGCATCTATATGAATTTGAACACATTTATTGGAGACATTTTTTTAATAGTTCTAGTGTCTGAAATTAAACATAATGACAAACTAAGAGTCATCACAATGGCCTGACCTAGGCCGTAGTTACGATCATGCAAGAATAGAACTTTCTGTTCGATTTGTACGACCACCGATATAATCTTCTTCACCAATATCTTCTTCTAATTCAAGAAGGGTCCGGAGATATTTGCATGAATCTCCAGTACTCGTTTCTATTTTCATATATTGAAGGAATGCTTCCCTTAGCTAGCAGGAACCGCAATGTCTCAGCTGTTCTTACATTATGGTTATGACTTTTCTTTATTGTTATAACACCGCACAATCCTTTCTGAAAATAAAAACAAGTTATTCAATATTAAATAAAAAAATTTAGTGCTCACAATTGAATTGTCAACCTTTTCGGATTTACTGATCATTATCAATAAGTTATTGAGAAATAAATCATAATAAATTTTCTAAATTGTACGTATTTAAATATTATTATTATTATTATTATTATTATTATTATTATTATTATTATGAAACCAATATATTTCTAACTTTCCTAATTTTTTCATTAAATGGGAACCCATTTCCTTTCCATCAGTAATCGTGACAGATGCATTAAGACATGACAATTTCTTATGTCTCAAAATAATAAAATAAAATAATATTAATGTAGGATAATGTATAATTTTTAGCATTAAAATTAATAGTATTACAATTATTTTAATATCATTCTTATGTTTTTAAAAGATAGAAGATGTATTACTAAAATGTTAATATTTAGCATCAATTTTTTAATGAATAGGTACCTAAATTTAACAGTTAAGCATTTTTTCATCTTTATTGATTTCTACTAATTTTGGGTATTTACTTATGATTTTCTACTTAATCATTTATAAATATTGCACAATTGCTAAAGTAGAATTTTTGAAGGAAAATTTGTTTATTACTATTTTTATTTGTACGCATCAATTATATATTTCTTAAAAGGTTTAATTGGCTGGCAGAAGAAAGGTAAATTTTCGTGAACTCAATTTTCTTGCACTGGACTGAAAAAAAGCACCAATGGTGTTTGGGGATATGTAAATGGTCCGTCGAACTCACTTTCATGCTTTGATTAACTCCAAGAGTTGGTTGTTACTCCGGATGTTTGCAATCTGGAACGCCTGATTGCGCGTCACAACGTGGGAGAAATTTCTAATTAGTCAGTGGGCCTAAAACATGTACGCACGTGCGGTTTGATTCCGAGAATGCTGTGTGCCTAAACTGCCGAAACAAGTTTCAGAAAAACTAAATTGAATTTCTCTACGGGATGCGGCAAACAGTAACAACAATCACAAATAGCCAAAATGTTTAATGAATTGTCCTTTCATGGTTCCTTGGAGGAATGCTGATATCTGTTTTACTACATCTATTTTAACACGAAATTAATGTCACGTCTTCACTAATTCTATGTGAAGCAAAGTTTTGTTTTGAAGCTGCATGAAAACGTCTGTAAACAAATTTAAAAACAACATAAACGAACTGACAACCCTACGCACCTTAATAAAAGCATATTTTATTCTTGTGTCTGCAGTGTTTTTATTTTTTAGTTTTATTTTTACAATGTAGCTGGACAGCCAGCATGTTTGGAAACCATTTTCCTTCTCTACTACTTTTCTGTAGTACTATAATAACATACACTTTTCTGAAAGTGAAAGGACAATGCTTATTATCTCTATAATAAAATAAAAAACATCAGGTTTTTCTGTCAACGTACGAACAAACAAATCGTTTTCCTGAAGGTTTTGATAATCTTACATTCTATTTCGTTTTGACTATCTTCGCGTATTCCTCTACTCAATTGTTAATGTCTTCAATTGAACTTTTGCACTTCTTATGACAGCTTCCTCGGTATCCTTTACAACTTCATAGCTGCGATTAGACTGGAAAGAAATATAATTTAGTTTCCTTGTCCATTTAATCATATAAAGCCAAAATATAAATTTAGTTACTTATAAAACACGTTGGATTCCTACTAATAATGATAAAGGTTAATATCATAATGATTAATATCATACTTAGGCATATTATAATTATTAATATCATAATAATATCATATACAGCATATTAATATCATAATTGAAGGTTAATATCATAATTCCCATAATGATAAAAGGTTAATATCATAGTTGTTTACAGAGAAAAACGTAGAGTCGATCGCTTTGCCTACGACTAGAGTACCCGAGTCTAGGTGCACTTACGCTCGCTGTGGCTCTGCAGGACTCCGTAGAAAGAGAACATACGAATTTCGCGCGGCCTCGCGCTCCGCGCCTGCTAGCCAATCAGGGAAGCCCGTAGCCGAATACATGTACAGTTTGCTTATATGCTACCCGATCAGTACAACATAATGAAAAATATTCCTGGACAATTTATGAGGATTTGTAAGTAACTGAAATGTTTTCTCCACTTCACATCAAGCTTGATTTAAAGAAAGCGTTAACTAAAGCACTTTCAAAAGACGACTACTTCCAGAACTTTGTAACTAATTCATTTTTCAAAGGTATCTAAAAAAAAATTAGAAACTTAAGAACGGATTTTTGTGAGCCGGGGAATTAGAAATTTAATGAAAGACAATTATTTGGATTCACTGTACTTACTGGATACATTGTACCACTGGATTCATTGTACTTTCAAAGGGCTTGGGTTGTGGCAAAGTTTTTGGGCAACAACAAAGATCCAAACTACAAAAGCATTGTTAAAACACTGTTGTAGAATCTCATGGAATTAGAATGCAAGGTGAGTGTTCATTTTATACATTCTCATAATAATTTTTACTTGCGAACCTCGGCGATGTCAGTAAAGAACTATGAGAACGTTTCCACCAGTACGTCAATGGCTTGGAAAAGAGATATCACGGAAGGGGGAATACAATAATGTTTGGATTACTGTTTTATGCTACAGAAAGACGGCATTTATGAAAGAAAATTGTATAGAAAAAAGTTTCACATCGTCTGAAGAACTTGAAATGAATTAAATGAAAAACAGAAATTATATTATCTATACCTATGTCTTCTGTATTCGTAATATTTCAACTTGTTCTCACATTCGTCAATACCCAGACAAGTTTTCCCTCTCTCAAGAACTTGAATCACAGTGGGCATATCAACTTCAATGCTCTCTGACGTTGTGACTTTGCCTCTCTTTAAATTGACTAGTGCACATTAGTGAAGTTAAAACTTCATAAAGATGTCATTTTTAAAGTCATTGACGACGATTTTCTTTCAAACTCCTTTTACATATTTACTTTTGAAGCTAGATATTTCGTTATTGAAAAGAATTCAAGGTTAATGGTCAAAACATTCGTTTGACCCTTATTTTAAGTTTTTATTCCATCATTTCAAGTTGAATTGTGCAGTAACACTGGACTACTGCGAAAATTGTAGCACAGTAAACGAATGTCCCTCGAATCTTGGAAAATTAGCTACGTTGGCACCAATCGCGTCTCCTTCCCTAAGTTCCCGGGTTCAAAACTCAACACGAAGTAATTATTGTTTTATCTATAAACTTAGTTTAAGGCCAGCCCCCTACACTTATAAAAAAAATACAACGCTAAATATCTCAGCAATGCACGAAACGACTTGGCAAACGAAAACGGTATACGAGTATAGGCACATGGAATGAACAGGGTCCCAATATGAAACTAACAGAAGTCTTCGAAGAAATTAAAAAGATTGAAATAGAGATTGCTATGTTGACAGAAAATAGAGGAAGTAAAAGAAATTAAAAATTGCATCCACAAATATAGTGGTATCGACATAGAATTTAGAGATAAGAAAGGATTTCCCATTGCTGTATTAAAGAAATACAGGCGTAACATTAAGAGTCGGTCATGTGTGAATGAGAAATTTTAAAAATTGATTTTAAAGTTAATGGTATTGAGATGGTAGTTCTAGGTATATATCCTCCAAATGAGAAAGCAACCGAATTGGACAAGCATAGGTTTTTTAATCATCTGAAAACGGTTTCGGATGGGTTACCAAACCGGAAGGATATATTTTTAGTGGGAGATGTTAATAAGAGAGTTGGAGGGCTTACTCAAAATGAAGTTGCAGGAAGACATGGAGAGAAAGTGATAAATGGAAATAGTGAACGACTAATAGAAGCATGGGCTCAGGACAGTTTAAAAGTATGCAATGGGTTTTCCCAACAAAGATCTCCATAAATTCACTTGGTCTAGACGAACTAGGAAAATCATAATAGATTATATTATCGGCAAACACAACAAAATAAAGGTGGAAGATGTTCTAGTCTACAGAGGAGCCGAATGCAATGCAGACCATTATTTGATGAAATCAAGACATGTTCCGTATGTAAACAAGCAACAATCGGAAATTCATGTCGCATCCAGAACCGCAGAAAAAATGAGTTTGCTTTGAGATCCATCTATTACCTGCATATACAAACCCAGGTTAAGCAATAACCTGTTAGAAGTGAATTAAGCAACTACCCACACCCACATTATAGATGCTGGTTATCAAGCACCTTATGAGAGCTTCGGAGAACATACTCGGGTGGGGTGGTGGAACAAATCTTTGGATCGGAAGAGGTTTAAGCGATCGCGATTTGTTAATTTCCCCCGTCCAAAACAAACAAAAAACTTATGTTGACGAAAAAGCGTGCAGGTTACACCTTCATTAAAAGCCCATAGTGTTGGAACAAAAGGCGGCTGAACTTACTCGCTTAAAAGGAGGTGTTTGTACGATTTGTGAAACCCCTAAATCCACTCTAAAAACGGTTTTATCAGGGTCGATATTCTTGCGTCGCGAACTTTATTCGCTAAGCCATTGAAGTTTTTTTTTTATTTTTTTTTATTTTTTTTTTTTTACAGCCTAATATACAGGCTGAGTAACGTAACTTCGGCTCCTTTTGTAATTTTTGAACGGTCGAAGTTATTGCATTGCACTTTTAACGGAAGTGCATTATGGAATGGTGCTAATTTATGTATGTATTCGTTTCTATTTTATCACGTGTATTTTACGAGATATTGAGGTAACTGTTGAAAAACATTTTTTGAGTAATTTTGATTTTTGGGACTCGTATTTAAAGGTCATTCTGAATGTAACAGTCCACCACCCAAGGTCAGGCAGAGCTCTCCACGCGAACACGCGCTCGGAGCGTTACAATATCCCTTAAAAACGAGTCGTGAAGATCAAATTACTCGAAAAAAAAATGCTTATCTAACATAATATGTATATTATTGGATTCGTCTGTTTACTTCCGTCATGGTAGACTAAAAAAGATGGTCTAGTCCCATTTGAAAACAAAGTTATGTCAATATCTCGTAAAATGTAAATAAGGTGGAAAGGAATACTTACATCAATTAGCCCCATTCCCTCATGCACTTCCGTTAAAACTGCATTGCAATAACTTCAATCGTTCAAAAATTACAGGAGGTGCTAAAGTTACGTTACTCACCTCTATATCACACACACACACACACACGCACACGCGCGCGCACCCACACACACACGCACGCACCCACGCGCGCACGCGCGCACACACACACACACACACACACACACACACACACACACACACACGTGTCCAGGGAGGAAACAACGGAACTTCGAAAACATGCTCTTAAGTCACTTTTCAGCATATTTTGTCTAATAAACTCCTTCGAGATTTCGAATGGCTGAGCCGCATCAAGCACTCAACATTTGATTGGGAAAAACTGCAAAATTTTACATTTCAGAAACATATAAATTGTTTATTTACAAAAATGAATATATGTGTTCACAAAGAAAAAATAACTCAAATAAAACTAGTGGTGCTACAGAATGGCACAGACTTTCTCGTAATAGTTTCCTTATTGCCTTAGTGTGCGCTAGCTCTATGGCCCCGTCCTCTTGACGGCTGCCATCTATCGCCGCCCTAAATACATATTTTTTAAAGTTTCTCAAATTTTCGGTCTCCTAAAGGTAGTTTCGAAATTTTACTCTTTTCTACTGCCATTGTATAATTCTGCATTTGATGGTTGCGTTGCATAATGATACTCATTACGATACAGATTTCATTGTAATACCGTGTATCGACAAGCTTACAATCGTAGTATTGACACTTAATCATTGAGAATCGTTATAGTAAATGTTTCATTCGATTATGTGCATTACAATTGCATTTAATATTATACTACGCTTGTCAGTCTTCATTTTTGTATTATTAGTAATTTTTCACGTGAAATATTGTTTAAAATAAATTGGATCGTAATTCCACTTGGATCCTATTTGACTAGCGCATTGGTAGTTATAGGAAAGAACGACGTTCAGGTCTGAACGCAAGTCATTTTGTGTTATAAGTTGCTGCCGTGTAGTTGTGCTGACGAAAATCACCCAATTCTTTAAAGTGTAATGTGAATGAAAGGTGGAGTTGACGCCTCCAAAAATGGGAGAAACTTTTGTACTCCCTCGCAGGCGGTCAGGTAAAACAAAGTCACCTGCGGTGGATAAGTTAGGAAGCTATCCGCTAGGTTGCCTTGACTGAATCTTGCATGTCAACTGTCACGAAACGATTCAACGTAAAAGTTACCATAAGTCGTAGAAAAATTACCGTATGAATCTGGATGTAATGGATATTCATATACATTCGTGTGAAGTTAATAGTACTGACTCTTAATGTAATACCACACTCTTGCATTAATATCCATTTATCGTTTCATATCATATTTTATCGTTTCGGAATGTAGTATTAAAATATTAAAGGGTAACATCTCGTCCTTAATGGAAATTTTCGATGAAAATTTCCATTTAGCTTTTTTAAGAAAACCGCGTTTAAACGTAAACGTAAATGCGAAATTTGAAGCTATTTTTCACTGGCATCTATTGAGTTTTAGAAAAGCTTAATTTGAAATTATTTGAAGCACTTCCACTCTCAAATGCAATACTGAATACAAATTGCTGGAATGTTCATATTAACGGCGTGAGAGATATTAAAAAAGTATGCGTTTTTTGAAAAAACAAAAGAATACACCAAAATGAACTTCACGTCACAGTAAACAGTACAATGAGCGCTATCCGTTGAAAAAGATTAAAGAAAACATGCGAAGCTACTTTTTAGACATTTGAGCGTTTCTGAAAATGCGGAATTTTGAGCTCATTTTCATAGTAAACTGTTGAGATTTCGAGAAATTTTATAGGACACCATTTAAAGCGAATGTGTTTATAAATGCAACAAAGTGAAAAAAGTCGTCGGTAATGTAAATATTACCTTAGTGAGAGAAGTCAAAAAATTACATTTTTGTATTTTTTGGAAAAATAGAAAAATAGCGCTACATGGCGTCTATGTCATCTTATTTGGCACTATCGCAAACAAAAGTTCAAAGAAAAAATTTCAGGTCATTTTTGAGAAAATCTTCTTTTTGTACCTTTTAAAATTTAAAAAGGCACGAAAACTACAAATATTTTCAATAAAATGTACATGACCTTAATGAAATAACTAATGAGAAAAATTCATCTTAAGGAAAAATATTTTTTTTCAATTATGTAGTTGTAGAAAAATGTATGCAATTTTCAAAAATTTAGGGTTAAACATGAACATCAGACCTATGCCATCTTCATGTATTTTCCTCTATTCTTACAAGAAATTTGAAGAAAAACGTTGGAGCCTTTCTCAGAAAATTTTGAAAATGTCTGGGGGGGGCGGCTTCATTTAAAGTACCCCCAAATTCTGAAGAATGTTTTTCAAAGCTTCAACTAGAGCCTGATGGACAGACGTTTCTTCAATTTGGAAAAAAACGTACGCATGGTTTAGGCGCTAATGGTGTTTACAGATGGACGAATGGACTAGCGTTTTGCTTTTATTTATTATTATTATTATTATTATTATTATTATTATTATTATTATTATATTATTATTATTTTTTGCATCAAGGACCCACAAACAGAGATTCTGGCTACATCATGTGTAAGAGAATTTTTTCTTAACTTAGCAAGTGGATTTATCCACTTTTGGTTATCCGAAAAATGTCGTAAAGCCCGGCAATGGATTTTTTCTGCCAAAAATCCGCCGTTTTCGCGCGTAACTTTCTCTATACTACGTATACGAGAAAGTAAAAAATCACCCAATTTCCAGAATTAAATTGCTTTTTTTATACTTCCGTGTTAATTTTTCTTTGTAAACAAATAAATGAATCTTTTATAAATATTAACAATTTATGTTTCTGAACTGTTTATATGCTTCTGCAATGCCAATTTTCGCGTAGAATGTATTTTTTAGAATTTATTAGAATTACATCCAAGGAATTTATTAGCCAAAATATGCTTAAAATTGATTCAAGAACTTATTTACAAAGCTTCGTTGTTTACTCTCTGAACACCTGTGTGTGTATATTATAAAGAGAAACCAGTAGTCGTGGGCACCTGTGTAGTGATGGGCACATAAACGTAAGGGGAATAATATTTTCAAAAGAGCAAGAGGCACTC
Source organism: Teleogryllus oceanicus (assembly GCA_964035755.1). NCBI lineage: Eukaryota > Metazoa > Arthropoda > Insecta > Orthoptera > Gryllidae > Teleogryllus > Teleogryllus oceanicus. Next base: position 162,525,097 of record CAXIVR010000001.1, read on the forward strand.
TTCATGTAATGTCGGTGTGGTATGAGTCTTTAAGTTTGCAATCCCAGAATATAAATTGAATGTGGCCTTGCAGTGAACGCAGATACACTTCAGTAATTGGAGGTGTGATCCACGCGTAGTCTGTGCATCGAAACGTGGATTCGTTAGTGGAGGTGTGTCCAGTTATTAACCCTGGAGAGGTGGCGGTTGCCGTAGTTACGTTAGAGGTAGCGCCAGGTCATTTCTGACAGCTTTAAGTTATTTCTTTATATTATATTTAGCAACAAAAATGTGAAATTAATTTTTTAATAATGATCAATCACTTATAAGGTATTATTAACATAATACACTATTATAAAAACATGTAAATGAGTAATTATGAAAAATTATGGGCAAAATTATCAAATATCTTTTATGTTATGTAGTGACTCCATTTACATTTTCATGAATATTTCAACAACAAAAGTGTCAGAAAACTCAGTAAGTTTCATTGTTTCACACAAACATAAGTAAATAATTTATTGGAAATGGCTTAGAACTAATCAACAAAACTTAGAGTAGGAAATTCCAGATGTTGGTATTGGTGTCACAAAAATTTATAAATGAATTATTTCATTTAAAATTTGGAAAATAACATATAACATGTCAACAATTTATTACACTTCACACTGAACTACATTGTTTACACAAAACATCGTAATGATCTTTACCAACTTGTTTTCTGAATTTAGCACAAAGATTAGTTTTTCCGCCTGTATTTCTAGGGCATGCATAACATATTTTTCTTTTTTGAGGGATTTTTACTTCCGTGTGTTCTTCCTCTTCAGTAACAATGAATTGTTTGAATTTGCAAATCAGATGCTTTGGTAATGAACAACTGTGATCTGTGTTACATGTGTTCATAAAAAAGGCTCATTTCAAGACTCTTCAAGTACTGTCTCTCCCCCACCTGAATGACATTGCGAATCGCTACTGGCGGGGGCTCGGCGACGAATGGCTGAACAGGCTGGCGTTGGTTAAAGTAAGTACATTTTGTTATTTTCGAAAAAATGAAACGATAGCCGAAAATGGGAGTAACACCATTTTTTTACCGTCGCTAATTTCTAGGGAACGGATTTCCATGTAATTACATGATTTTACAGGAACTATATACCTGCATTCAATAATTTTTTTTTGAGTTGACAAGATAGTCAGAATGAATTGGAACTTTTTTTTATTTTACATATTTGCACTTATTTTGTTATAATTGCATATTTTTACATATTTTACTTAATACTACATATATCGTTATATTTTAATATATTTATACGTCGAAACGGAACATGTCAGATGCGCGTGTGCATTATATGTTCCGGAATCATCTTTCTTCAAAAATCAAATGTAATGCTGCTGGGCTTCTATGACCACCATCTTTTCGCCATAATTGTCACCCCCCCACACACACACACTAACTGCGTACTCTGAATAAAGAATGAGCGTATTTCTATGAACAAAAGTAATTTCAACCACAATTTTGCTCACCACTCGACCGGAAACTGACAAATATTGTTTATAGAAAAGTCTTCCGCGTTGTTCGATTGGGGGAGGTTACCCCGTCCCCCGCCATCCATCACTGACTACACGGCACTACTATTCATTGGAACACTGGCTTCTCCTAAACATTGTAATATATACTATGAACGTACTTTGTATTTTCCATAAAATTCTTGTGTGTGGTGAAATCTAGTGAAGAATTACTTCTGTATAAGTATAACCCTACTTTCAACCACTTCGAATGCTTGTTAAGAACTGATTGGCAACGTTCTATGCTCAGAAAATGCTTGTAGAGAACAATTTTAAATACAATAATACATTTTTATTTGACATATTTTCTATTTTTCCTACATATTTTGAAAAAAAAAAAAGTACATAGTACATATTTTGCATTTTTTATTACAATAAATTCCGTTCCCTACTTATTACATGAGGGGAAAATTTAAAGAAAAAAATTCGAAAAGGTTATTTTTTATTGCCTATATTCCACGGCAACACTCATATTTTCGAATAATTCAACATAAATTATTTAAGGATCCGGGCGGACGGACAGACACGTTTTGACGTCAATCCATTTTTCAGTACAACAAAACCTGGATTCTGGAGACACGTGTTAGAGGAATCTCTTTTCTACATTTAGCAACAGAATTTATCTACCTTTTCGTTATCAATGCAATACGAGTTTTTCTGTCGAAAATTCGCCGTTTTGCGGTGCACGATTACGCAACTTTCTCTTCATACTAAGTACTTTACGAAGCATGAGACAGTAAAAATTAATAGTTATCACTGGAGCAATATCAACCAAATGTAAAATTGGACTATGCTTTGTTCCCAGGGTTTATAAAAGTTACATACTTTTTGATCATAAATAGAAATAAAAATGACGCCCTTCATGTATTCAATAGTTACCGAATACAATACCATACAAGAAATAGAACTAGATAACGAATCTATTTTTTTATATTAAGGCCTAAAAACTATCATGTCACTATCTGGTATAGAACGCCAGGCTTACTGACAAGGCATCTCTTTTTTTCATCTAATCATTCGAGGCAAGTGTATCTAACACCTTAGTTGATAAATTTAAAATAAAAATAAGTTACTGTAAATAGCGAAATGTGTTGTGTGCGTGAGTAAATGCGTTTGTAAATCTATTCTTAGAATGAATGACCAAAAAAAAAAAAAAAAAAGAATAACGGTACCAAGAACTTTCTGAAAATGAATTTAGGTGTAACAGGCCTAAAGAGGCATTGTAAATTGTTGTAGCTTAGTAGATAAGATAGCCATAGAGTATTTAAGATAGGCCCCTACTAGTACTCCAGAAGCCTGAACTGCTTCAGTTATATGCATCCCTAATGTTGAATTAATTCCCGCCTCTCAAGGGCAACTGGAGAGGGAAAAAAAGCTTAGTTGATAAACCTATTTTGCTGTCTGATGAGCGGTTCCACGACAAAAATATTACGTTGATCAAACAAATACTAATGAAAGAAAAAGCAGTAAAAAAAAATTAATAATATATATATATATATATATATATATATATATATATATATATATACATACGATTTATTAAAGACTTTCCTAAAAACCGGATTTTGTGCAGTAAAACACAAAACTTGCAAAACCATGCAATAAAAAACATTGAAACTTTGCAAATTGTGTTATGTACCTTAAAAACTCCAGGTAATCCACTTATCAATTAATTTCACATTTTGGAAAAGAACTTTAAGATGAATATTATGATTCTAGCGTTTTTACTATAACTGTGAACATATTGTTTAAAGAAATCATGTTTGATATTTTAAACACAAACGCATATAACACACAAAATTAAATTAGTACAAAAATACAAAACAGTAAATACAAAAATTGAAAAATATTTCCAGAAACTAAAAATAGTTATGTTATAGAAGAAATATTCTTAATTTTTTCATTATAATACACAGATATGTACATTTCCACATTATTTTCTTAGAAATTTCTATATTTTCTATTATCTAACGTGCGTGTGTGTGTGTGTGTGTGTGTGTGTGTGTGTGTGTGTTCGCACGCGCGCGTGCGTGCGTGCGTGCTGTGTGTGTGTGTGTGTGTGTGTGTGTGTGTGTGTGTGTGTGTGTGTGTGTGTGTGTGTGTGTGTGTGTGTGTGGAGCCTTTCTCTGCCGTACGTGTGCACGCAACTAAAAGCGGTCAAATTTTGATTTCATTCCCTCCCTTCGTGCCCGGACGTAAGATCAAATGACACGCGCATGCAGTCTCAAGTTGGTAATTTCGGCGAAGACTGACAAAATATGATTGATGTATGATCCGATTGGGAAGATAGAACAAGCATAGCGTTGGCTGAGCCGCCGTAAACAAGGGACGCGGAACGAGTTCGTAGCCCCTCATATCCCTACCTCCCAACTCCACTAACTCAGAAACTTTAATTAGACAATAGGAATCATGAAAGGTATAGACGCTTGGGTCTTAAGGCAACAAAATGCAGAATAGATGCATATTACAGGGCAATCGGGTTTCACAAACCACCTAAATTCACTGACGGGTTGTCATAAAAACGGTTTTCATTAAATAAAACCTCAAAAGGCAAATGAAAATAAGTTACTAATATAAGAATTATATAGGTAATAAAACTATGAATCCAGCAAATTCGTTCAGTAAAACCCCAAAATGTGCAATTTTCAAGCATTAACCAAAATGTGCAATTTAGTGTAGTTACTCCCAGCACGAGCACAATAGAGTTCCGTTTTGTGGGGTAAAGTTAACCACATTTTTATTGGATTTCCGTGATAAAGAGTATTAAACTAAGTTCGACAATTTTGATATTGGATGTTAAAAATTTACCTTACGAGTATATTACATAAAAAGATAAGTTTGAAACTAATGGTTCATATTTTTTAAATTAAAGAGCGGTCCACTTTACCCTACCGGGTGGAGTGAAGTTGGCCTCTAGCTTATTTTGGCCCTAACTTACCTTTAAACTTGACCATTTACATTATTTTTGAAAATGTATACGCGGTTAAAAATATTTTGTGGAGAAATGGAGAGAAAGCGAGTGAGAGAGAGAGAGAGAGAGAAGAGAGAGAGAGAGAGAGAGAGAGAGAGAGAGAGAGAGAGAGAGAGAGAGAGCACACACACACACACACTTGAAAATTATCAAAAGAGTTGTTTATAATGTCAGGACTGACGTAAGCTCAGTTTCTTTTAATATTTGCTGCACTTTGGATTAACTTTGATGTCGATTAATGAATCTTACTGTCCATTCCTTCCCACAAAATTGTTATGAAACAACCACTTTTCTTCAACACCGATTCAAATAGCAAGTACAAGCAAACGTGCATCACTGCAAATTGCAGATCCCATTCACCACGTCCATCATCCAAAATGGTCTTCCATGGACCAATGGATGAAAGTTCAGTACTTTGTTTCGCAATGTACTTCTAGGGACTGGAAATTTCACAGCAGATTCTCTTATAGGCATGTGATCTGAAATAATTAGGGCCCGTATAATATACGTACTAAAAATTGGGAAAATATGTACGTATGTATATGTGTGTGTGTATATATATATATATATATATATATATATATATATATATATATATATATATATAGTGTGTGTGTGTGTGTGTGTGTGTGTATTATAATACACAGCAATATGTACTAAAAAGTTAAAAATACGTAACATCAATTATCATTATATCAATTATTTATTAAAATACTTTTATCTAAGTGTGTAGGGCTATATTTCAGTCAGTATAAACAAAGCTATATTTGAGTCAGTATTAACATAAAGGCCAAAATTAAACATTATACTCTTCATAATTCTATTATTTAAAACTATCTCCGTAACAAGAAACAAAAATTTGTTTCATTTTTCAGCAATGAAACTTTACCTATTATGTTGTAAGAGAGCCTTGTACTGACTAATAGAGCTTTCTACATCGCACGAAGTTACTAGTGCATTTTTAAACTTGCCGAGTACCATATATTCTCTGGCGAATAGTCAATATCCAATGTGCCGGATTGCCCCCTGATAGCACTGCACTAACAGCTAACAGAGCAAATTGCAAATGGATTCGAATGCGGAGTGTTCTCCAGAACTGAAGACCTCTTTTCTTCACTAGGTCCCTTTTGATCCTCGAATAATGAATGAACAGTTTTTAAAGAAGCGACTGCTGACTGGGCAATTTCAGGGCAGCCGGAAAGTTGCAGGGAAGATGTCTCCAAAGATTTAACTGTAGTGCCTACTGAAAATGGGGCAACATCATTTTTCAGCTTTTCAGCATAAAGCAATTGCTGTGATAAGCTTATGGATGCTGCAGTATAAAAATCAAATTGATATATAACTTGTATTCTTAAAATAAAAAGTTTAAGCATTGTAGCTCAGAATCAATTCAGATGTCCCATCTCGTTAATTCTTTTTTTGAGTCAGTGAGTCAACCTGAGATCTAATTAGTTCTGCAATACAACGCATGTACATGTCAGGTAAGGAGTAGTAATTTTGAATACAAGACCTGCAGGGCTTCCGCTGCATTGCACATGTATCAGAAGTATCAGAATTAGTCGCATCGCATTAGTATCAGAAGATATTACTGTGCTTAACTCCATGAGACCACAAATATCCCATTGTAGGAGTAACAATTTTGCAGTAGTTTGATGGTTGCATTTGGGCAACTTCTCAAATGTTATCAAAATAGACGTACACTTTTAATTATTCATTAAACCTAATCCAACATTCCAACTATGATTTCCTTTCACATCAGTTGTTTCGTCAGTTGATACCCCGTTGGGACCATCGCCGTTTTCCCATAAATGGAATCCGCTCTTTCAATAGTGTTTCTTATTATAGATCTGTGTGGAGTTGTTCCATGTGGATATTTATCTAAAGAGCTTAAATTGTTATTTCCCTGATTTCCACTATATTCAGTGGACTTTCCGCTACCTTAGTTAATGCCACGGAAGCCACTGATCTCGACGCTCTCTTCACTAACAAAAGACATTTTGGAAGCCAACTGCCATTTTCCCGACAAATAACAAATTCGCCAATCAAATAACTCCTCTAAATCAAGTTTCACTAGTAAATCGTGGTTTACGCGACTTCGAGATTTTCTTTTCTTAAAATCGTGATCAGAATGATTAAATTGATTGAAACATGTATCTCATACAGTGATCGCCCCTACGCACGATTCACGGAACACACTCGACCACTCTTCTCTTTATAAGATGTGCATTGCGACTGCTCAGAAAATTGTACTGAAGTCCCATGACAAGTGGTCTTGTATTTCACGAGCAAGGTCAGGATGGCACCCGATCCGCAGGACGCAAAGGGACTCAGCAGAAAAATTCGTTTCGCTGACAAGACGAAAAGCATTAGTAGAATTCGTTTCACTTTCACCCGACCCTTCTGGGGACAGAGTGAACATATGATACACTAACATTTCTTGAAACCCTTATCAGGCAGAACTCATTCTTTTGTATGAAGGAGTGATCAAACAATTCGTTAGTGCAGGGGCAAGAAGCGCGCACCCGCATACTTACAGTAGATTTTTTTTATATGTACCTGTTCAGTGCCCACTTTTTTCTTATGTTTTACAGAAAATTGAATACGAAATACGCCTACATTTTTTTAAAAAAAATATCTGAGCGAGTTCCTACAGACAGTTTCATTTTTTTAAAATAATTACAATGTTTAATGAAATATTTTTTAAACAAATAATTGACAGAGAAATAAAATACGCATACCAAAGTATTAAAGGAACAAACCAGGAATTTTTATGTTAAGTATATTCGAAACGTCAATCGATCATATTTTCCGGAATACGCGTATATTCCAAAATTTAATATAGGCATAGCCATACAAATAATCAATTTTCAGGTAAATAAAAAAACATGTATCTCTTTGTATGAGATACAGATTTAATAAAAATATCATGAAAAAAACATGGTAATTACTATGCGATTTGACGTGGAATGGTTCGTATTTGAATTCGTTTCGATGTCGCCCATCCATTCTGGGGGCAGAGTGAATATCTGACATACTAATCACTCTTAAAACCCTAATCAGGCAGACGGTCATTCTTTTTATAGTTCTTCAGCACTTGGATCAAAGACTGACCGAGCTCAATTCGCTAGCGCATTACTAGGAAGAGCGCGCCCTCATACTTAAAATTGATTTTTTAGAACTGTATGTGTGGAGTGTCCACTTTTCTCCTTACTGTATTTTATAGAAAATTGAACGAGGAATATGCTATTTTTTAAACCCATGGAGTTTAAACAAACATTTCAATTTTTTTGGAAAAAAAAAAAATTTACATTTTTAAAATGAAATATGAATGTTTTGAAAAATGTATTCACAGAAAAATAAAAACAAAGTATTAAATGAAATAAATCAGGAATTTTTATATTAAGTACATTCGGAGCAACAATTGCTCATAGTGTGTGAAGTACGTGTTCATTCCAAAATTGAATATTGGCATAACTACACAAATACTGAATTTTTAGGGAAATAAAAAGAACACGTTTCTTTTATGTCCAAATTTAAAGAAAAAATTATCGTACATTATAAAAAAGATCGTGTTAACTCTTGTGCGATATGACGTGGAATCGCTCAGCTATAGATTGCGTCGTCGCCTTGCCCTTTTATTTGCAATACTGACCATACGAAAATATTTATTTCAATGCGATGCAATGGCGGCATTTTAAAGAGGAGGCTCAAACATGTTTGACAATGCTGAATTATTTGTCCGAGAGATTCTTAAACAAAAATATACAAAGATTAAAGAATTTAATTTTTAAAAATTGCAGAAAATGGAAAAATTCAGTAATATGTAAAAATATGTTCCTTTGGATAAAATGTGAATATTTACTTTCGGGTAAAACATGTAAAAATATGTACTAAAAAGTCAACGTTTTGATATGAAACATGAATTCGTTGATTCGACTTGATAGGGTTACGTTGAGAAAATGTTACTATATAATTATCCGGGCCCTAGTAATAACATTTTGTATAGTATCTTCCATTTGGGTTTGTCCGTATTTGAAGAGCATGGTACGTCCTACCTTCCTTTTATAAGGTGGCATGGTGATCGATTTTAGCCCGCAAAAGATTCAAAACTTGTTTAAACTGATATCTGTTCGATTTTGAAGACTATGCATAAATATTTGTATATAACCTCCAAACATACGTGGCAACATATTACCACCGCAGCGTTTTCAATAGAGAATGTGTACAAATGAAAGTTTAACGGTGATTTATTATTTTCAAAACGGAGAGTCATTCAAAACTTGTTTTAAATCCAACTTAATGTTTTCTCCAAAACAAAAGTGAATATCAGCTTCTCGCAGCATTCGCATATACATCGCGATGACAAACAGTTTGCTCGATTCGAACGCATCTCATCAGCAGAGACCGGAAGCTTGGCAAAATGTCTTTACTTTCTCATATACGTACGGAGTAATATACGTAGTATAGAGAAAGTTATGTGATGCTCTTCGAAAAAACGGCGGATTTTCGGCACAAAAAAATTCATTGCCGGGCCCTGATAACGAAAAAGTAGATAAATTCAGTTGCTAAATTAAGGAAAACATCCTCTAACGCATGGTGTAGGCAGATTCGCTGTTTTGTGAGTCTTTGATGCCAAAAAAGCAATTGAAAGCAAAACGTCCGTCCGTCCGTCCGTCCGTCTCATATGAACAAACCCAGCGCCTAAACCGTGCGTAGGATTTTTTTTCTAAACTGAAGAAACCCCTGTCGATTTTGCGTGAGCTGAAGCTCTGGGGTTTTGAAAAACATTGATTTTTGAGGGGGACATCAAGCCCTAGGAACCTTTTATCAAGCCCTAGGAACATTTTCAAAATTTCCTTATAAAACGGCTCAAAATTGTTTCTTTAAATTTCTTGCAAGAATAGAGTGCACTTATAAAGGTGGCATAGTCCGATTTTCAGGATTAACTCTGAATTTTCGGATATTGTAAAGGTTTGAATTTTTTCGGCAACTTCTTACTACAATACTGAAGATGGGAGACTTCCTTCAAATGAATTTTGTCCATAAATAGTTTTCATTAAGGTCATGAAGATTTTTGTTTAAAATTTGAGCCGTTTTCGTGCAATATTTGCAATAAAAAAAAAGATTTTCTCGAAAACGGATTCAAATTTTTTCTTTAAATTTTTGGTACGGTTAGTACCAAACGAACCCTATTACGACAAACGCCATATTGATCTATTTGGGTTTTCAAATATATCCTCTCCAAAAATCCTTTATATATATATATATATATATATATATATATATATATATATATATATATAAAGGATTTTTTTAACACGTCGGCAATATTTGATATATTTCTCCACTTTAATGTATTTATGAGTACACGAGCTTTAACTAATGTCAAGTAAAGTTTCTCAAAAACAACAGTTTTTTGTTAAAATAAGCTCAAAATTACGCATTTTCAGAAACACTCAAACCCATTTTCGTCAAGAGGGCCGCCAGGTAGCATCTTCACAAACGTGCCTCCTACCACGCGCTCCTGCGTCACTACCCAACGGCCAGAAATGGGAAGAAATGAGGAAAGGGGTAGGCTTTAGTACACTTCACATGGGTTAGACTAGCCCTTGTGAAGCAGCCAAACTAGTTTTGTTGAAACAAATTTCACATGAGATTCGACGGGAATCGAATCCGGACCTAAGTGGTGAAAGGCTAGCGATTTCGCTACAAGCCACGAACGGGCCGAAGTTCTATTGGCACCTTCAGCCCAGAATACGGTACTAATATTGTCTGTTCCATGCTCCAAATTTCTGACAAGGTTTCGTTCAATTTCAAATTTACTATTTTAGAGGTCTGCATTCTCCGCGATTTTTACTGGCCATCGCTCGCTCGCCTCTCTTTCTCTCGAAAGCAGGCGCTCGACCGCGCTTCGCAGCCGGTTGGGACCTCTGGTCGCCGGATGACCGGCCGACTCGGACGGTTGTCGATAACCGGCGGACCCCGTTCCGGCGATCTGCGCCTCGCAACACTCGTCCGTCACGTCGGAGTAAGTATCTGATGCAAGTTCCAGAAAAAAGAAGGAGTATTGATTGGTTTTTAAAATAAACGACGAATAATATCTATTTTAGAAAACAATTTACAGACGAAAAGTAAATATTTTAAAATAAAAATTAACTCCAAAATTCCACTCCCGATGCACTGGAAGACCTGAAATTGAACTACTGAAGTTCTACTCGTGAATTTAAAGAAAAGGTATTCATGTGTTCGAGATCAATTTCTTTCTTTGTAATGACTAGACATCGGATATTTAGGAAATGGCCTGTTTTATTCTAATGAACGTTTGTAAATGTTTTTGGTATAAATGCAAAAAGTATGAAAAATTATCAATTCTGACGAATATTTATTTTGCTTATTTACTCGTAATTGTATTTTAAGTCATATTTAATTTTCTAAGCTTTCTATCTTGAAATTCATTTCTATTTTATTTTATAGTGTTTTTCATTCGTCGCACTAGTGCGCACTCAGGGCAGCTTTCGTTCCTAGGGCGACCGCTAGGGCGCACCAGTGTAAAGAACTGCGTGTTCCATTCGCACATCGACACGGACCCAGGGTGCACTCGGGGCGCCCTAAACTGCACTGACGATCGCGTCAGTGCAGTCCAGTGCACCGGGCCATTGTGAGGTTAGGTACGGAAGTTGTCCATGCTGAGAGAGATTCGTGGTGAAATTGTGAATGCATGTGAGGATCTTGTGTCACGCAGGGATACTTCGAATGATGGAGTATATTATGTTTTGCAAGAAATGTCTTAAAATAATGTTTGTGATTTACATGAAGTTCGGAAAATCAGATTGTGTATTCCGAAAATTTAACGTTGAATAACTTCATATTAACCAATTCAGTGCAATTTAGAAACTAATGTGTTTTAGGTACGTCTCAATTTCGAAATGCTAATAAAGTGAAAATAAAAATAGTGACCCTTACAAAATCAGTCAAATATATATGCCAAGAAATGTTTCTCGCACGCCCATACATTTACCAGCGGAAATGTTCATGTTAATATCTTTATTGTTTTCAGAAATCAAACAATTCTACAGAAGCCTTCCGGTTCAAAATCTTGTGTACTATATCGATCACTGGCAAATCTCGAAAAATGACGACTCATACGCATTTGAAGTTTTCGTAGTTTTTAAATAAAAAAATCACACGTTAATAGTTTATGAATAAAGAAGTAAGAATTACCAAAAGACTTCTTAAAAAATTATAACGACTATCATATTTCAAAATTATTATTTTTCGAGTTCCATCAGTGTGACTGACCAAGAACAGCTGTGTATACTACTCGCGCAACTTTTTTTGAACGATGGATTGAGGAAATGCAGGCGGAGTGGGGGTATTAATCACAAAGGTGGCCACAAGAGTATTTACAGTAACGCCAACCTCTGAAAAATCGAAGTCAACCTGCTACGTGTGCGGCCAGGTCATCGCTCTTGGTAGACAACAGCAGGGACACTAGATAGGAGTTTTAGGTGCCTCCCTTGGAGAACCTGGACCTGCCTCAGTCATTTCTTTAGATGTTGATAATAAACCTGAACAGAAGTTCTTTACTTTGAAAGCATCTAGCTTTGATTAGCTTCTGTTTCGCGCCAACGAAATTTTACTGCTTGGAATGTTGTCATCAGTGCTCTCTGCGACCTTTTGCCTTCAATTGTTTATTGCTCAAGGGAGGGGGAAACAAGGTCATCGTTCAAGGAAAGTTGCGCGAGTAGTAATTTCACTGCGTAGCGCACAAGCACTGACTGAGTTCCGGAATCTCGTTTCATTCGTAGCTGCCCTTCACGCGTGTGGGGCAGCACTGTTGCGGGGCGATGACGTTTCTGCCCTGCACTAGGGTGGGTTTCAGTGCATCGAATGGAAAACGCTATTAGTCTCGGTTAAAAATTTGTGTTTACGTTAGTTTAACTTTTGCTAATCCTAGTCGATATGTATCAAATCTCTATTTTTTGTGAAGTTCTACACAGAGAATGTTATTTATGTTAGCATTTCATATTCTATATTTATGGAGATCAACAGCTCGCTTTTTCTCACTTCTTGAAACAAAAGAAAGAAGCGGTAGATCGTACGTGACCGGTGGGTCATGGGCAAGCGCTGCGTCAGATACATGATGGAAACATATCACTCGCTTCCTAATGGACAACTCGATAACCTCGACTTTCGACATAGATATCTCACCGTTTCAGATGTTCGTCCAGGGAAGTAATGGAAATGAAGGAAGTCTCAGTAAATTCAAAGAATTACAAGTTAGATCTTTTTCGAATGCCAGTTATTAACATTAAAGGCAATTAGTACATTTGTTTTTGTAATTATTAGGCTTATACAAAATAAGAATAATAGGCATTTTTCTATTGCCCAAGAGTGTTATAAAAACATTAATTTTCCCTCATTTTATATGATCTAATACAAATGTTCTGCTAAATTTAGATACAAATGCAATGAAATATATTAGTGCATATCCCTTTCAATTTTGTATTTTTGTTTCCTTTTTCCTGATCATGACAAGACATTTCCACGCAAGGAAAAATAGTATCCACCTCAGTTTTGTTTAGCATATGTTTATTATTATATGCTCGTGAAATTACGAACAAATCTTCATTGTAAAATAAATATGCTGTGTATTCGGATTTGTAAGAAACTTAAATGACATTACAATTGGTACGAGACGAATTATTTTCCCTGAACCAAATATTTTTGTGCTTTTATATATAATTCCGGAATGTAAATTTTTTGTCTTGCATAGTATTTTCTTGGTTTCTTTAAAAAAAATTCTGCAGGTCCATATTTACATTATTGTAGATTCCAATTAATAAACAATCTTCTTTAACATTATTTAATAACTTACCATGATAAAAGGAATGATGAAAATTACTTTAGTATTTTATTCCATTGTATAGATAGAAAAGAGTATATATTAAATAGTATTGATTGTATGTAATATTGATTGTATTGTATGTAAATAGTACTGATTGTAAAAAAGTTGATTTTGAATTTCTTTTCAGACTTTGTTTGACTTTCATTCTTTCAAAAAATGTATTGTTTGGTCTCTCTAAAATTATTTCCAATTAATCGCAAAATTGCTGCTTTTCAATCAGTTAATTCTTTAATTGAATCAATATTTCTTCTTGATTGTCAATATATGTTTGCAAATAAAAGTATCCAGTTTTTATGACAATCATTTATTTCAGCAATTGCACAACGTTTCGTAACTAGTTTTGTTACATCATCAGGTGTTTAGTGAGGGAACTACTATCCCATTGAATTTCCTCTGCAGTAGAACAATCGAGGAAACGTTATGAAATTAACTCACTCTCACTCCGGTAATATCACACAACTGTTTCCAACAGATTCTTTAATTGAAATTTTTTTCTTTTCATTATAAATAAGTAATTACAATTAACTGAAAGAGTTTTGCAATCACTATGCACGGCGACTTTAAATCGCGTTTATGCGTTGAGAGGCGGAGCGACAAAGCGTCCGCCGTCTGTCGAGCGCTCGGCAACGCTCGAAGTCTTGCTCTGCGGCGCTCGACTGTTCAGCAGATAATCGGGAGCCGAAAGACGGCAGGACAAAATGTCCGTTAAACTGCTATCTCCTTCCCCGAACAGCCCCCCCCCCCTTTCGCCGAGCGTCGGCGTGGAGCCTCGCGAAACTCGAGCGGTTGTTTTCGTCCGAATGCAGACCTCTAAGCACTTAAAACTATGTTCACCGCGTGAAGGAAACAAAGTTGCCTCCTGACGAGCGGCGGGGCACGGTGGCACTGCAGCGGGACGGCTAGCGGACTTGCAGTTCGGAGGGGCGAAACCCCCTCACCCCCCCCTCACACACGCTTCACACAACCCGCAAAGATCAGTTGTGAGAGTATCGCTCGGAGACAGAAGGGGCGGCCGAACGAGAGGGACTGGTTCGAGGCAACGGGCAGTGGAGGAAGATTTTGGAAACTTGACCTGACAGCCATTAGTCATGGCTAAATAGGAAGCGTTTTTGTTTTGTAAATATTCTCTTAGCTGTTTTTGTAGAGTCATTTTAATGCAAATACTCTATAAGCCTTCACTGGAAAATGTGGTGTGCCATGTAGTCAAACACTGAGCTTAATCTTGTGTATGCACTCTCGTGTTAAATTTCCTTGATGGATCACAGCACGCATCTGGAGATTTTAGCTTAATTCTGTGTGCTATATACCTCTGGAATTGAATGCGTGCCAACTCTCTGTATTCTATTATGTTGTGTTGTAAGGCCTTTGTAGAAATGAGAGCAATTCCAGTGTCGTAACGTCACGTAAAAATAGTTTCTTTCTCTGTTGAATAAATACGCTGTTTGTTCGCACTGAAATTAATTTCACACGACTTTGTGTCCCCTGCATATTGGGCTTTAAAAAAATTGTTACGATGATCTCCCTTTTACTAACAACTTCGTTAAAGGCCTTTCTTTTTGCATCAGATCAATTCTGGAAACAAATATGGGTTTCATGTTGATTCAATGAACTTAACCACGAAACTGGAAAAGGCAAACTTAGCAAAGAATATAGTATGAAGTATTTACAATAAATAAAACATCAAATAAAACATCGAAAGCTGTGACAAGGTCTACGTTAACCAAACAAAGAATAAAAAAATCGCAGAAAAAAGGGTGAAAAAAAAAAAAAATGGAAATGAGAATGTCACCTTTAAATATACGATGTTGCAGACATGAAATGGATAACAGCAATGTAGATATTTTAGACCGTGAATCAAACTGGTAAGAAAGGTTTATTTCCGAAATGTTATTTACTCAAAAAAATCTATTCTGAGAAAGACAAACTTATCTTAACAACATACAACAAAATAATTAACATGCCAAAAACCATACATTACAACAAGTTGCTCCTTATACAAGTAGTGATTTTTTTCATTAATTCATTATATATACCATATAATATATAACACAACAATTTTATATATATATATATATATATATATATATATATATAATAATTTTTAATCTTGCGCATACAGATATTTTATTTCTAACCTTAATTCATAACTGGTTTCAAAAAATTCAATGGTGATGGCGTGCCATGTAAGGAGTATCTAATTCATTTTAAAATTATTACAATGCTCCATCTATGGATTTCTGACCCTGAACGATGTCCTTCTACATCTTGTGAAATGCATATTGTGGTTTGGCATGGCACTTACTGATTTTCATTTTGTCCAAGTTGTATGTGATGGGTTTATCATAAATAGTTACAGGTGTTCTCTTAACTACATGCAGTAAAACCCCGTTTTTACGTTCCCGCATTTTACGCTTTCCTGCCTTTTACGTCGTTTTTCGTTGGTCCCGTTAAAAAGCCTATATTTACAATGCATTCTTTTCCCGCAATTTACAACTCAATATTAAAGTGCTTCCCGTCTTTTACGCCGATTTTTTTTTGTCAAAACTGATGTTTGAATCAATTTCGGCAGAAGTCGTCGCATGTAACCCGTTTTTTCAGGTGGTGTTAGCCATTTCCTGTTATACCGCATGCTTTATAGACGGAAGTCAGTGATAGTCTCTCGTCTCGTAGTCAGCTTGTGGTGTTCGGTGTGTTTGTGTGAAAGGTAGTTGTTGAAGATACGTGTTTTTTTGTGTGCGTGAACATAGTTCACGTGTACACAGTTGTTGAAGATACGTGTTTTTTGAAGGTAGTGGAGGCGATAAAATATGGAGAAGAAAGACAGGAAATGCATTTCTTTGAAAGAGAAGATAGAGATTTTGCGTCGTGTTGATGCGCATGTGGGAACACGTGTTCAGTTAGCGAAGGAGCTTCAACTCTCGGTTTCCACGTTGAAAACTATTATTAAAACAGAACCACCATTGAATTTAATGCTAAACAGTGTGGTGCTATGTCAACAAAAGAAAATACGTAAGGTCATCATCTTACGATGAGTTGGACAAACTTGTGGCGGAGTGGTTTACTGCAACGAGAGCATCGGGTATTCCGCTTGATGGCAACCTTTTGCGAGCGAAAGCCCTCCAGTTTGCTGCTAAGCTAGGAATTCCTGAATTCACAGCATCAAATGGATGGATCGATCGCTTCAAGACCCGCCATAATATTGTGTATAATCAAGTGTGCGGGGAAAGTCGAAGTGTTGTTGGGAAACAATGACCGAGTGGAAACATGAACTGGCCTCAATTATCCACGACTACGAAAGAAAAAACATTTTCAATGTTGATGAAACAGGACTTTTTTATAATATCCTGCCAAGTAAGACATTGTGTTTCAAAGGTGAAAAGTGCCATGGTGGGAAGCTCAACAAACAGAGGGTAACCGTTTTGTTAATGGTAAATGCTGATGGGTCAGAAAAATTACCACCATTGGTAATAGGTAAATTTAAAAAGCCAAGGTGTTTTAAAAACATCAAAAATTTACCAACCAAATACGAGGCGAACAGTAGTGCATGGATGACCAGCAGTATCTTCTCCTCCACCATGCACGCTCTGGATGCCAAAATGGGAGCACAAAATAGGAAGATTCTATTACTGCTCGACAGATGCCCTGCACATCCTGTAGATCTGCAGCTCAGAAACGTAAAATTGGTGTTTTCCCCCCCAAATTGTACAAGTGCTCTACAACCACTGGACCTGGGCATTATCCATTCTTTCAAATGGAAGTACAGGAAAATGCTGGTTGAAAAAGCTTTGTTCATGAAAGATAATGGTTTGGACTCTAAGCTTATGACCATTACAGTTCTTGATGCCATGCATTTTGTGGCAAAAGCATGGTTAAGCGTGACTCCCGAGACAATTTCGAACTGCTTCCATAAGGCTGGAGTAAAGTTTGCGGAAGGGGAGTTATATGAACAGGAACAGTTGATGGAACCTGTTGACTGGTCGGCAATGGAAGAATCTTCATTTGAAGATTACATTAATGTAGATTCTGAAATTATAACATCAATTTTACCTTCTGTGGAGGAGATAGTTTCGAACCACCTGGAACCAGAAGTTAGCGAAGAAGACCCGGATCCAGAACCTGCTGTTCCAACAACTGAAGAAGCAATGAATGCTATCTCTGTATTGAGGAAATACATTGAGAGTGGATCAGGTGGTGAAGATGCATTCCAAGCATTGTATAGTGTTGAGGGGCAGGTTGAAGAAATACAATTACAGAAAAAAAAGAAACAAATGACAATTTTAAATTTTTTTAAATAGTAACTTTGTGTATGTAAAGTATAATTTGTAAATGTATTAAAAGTGTGATATGTGTTATTGAATAATAATTATGTAAACAAGTCCTTGGAGTAAAACATGTAAGTACTCGCTTAGACTATTGTTTTTTTAACTTTCCTGCATTTTACACTTTTTTCCTTCAGTCCCCTGAAAAGTGTAAAAAAGGGGTTTTACTGTATTTATAGTTAATCAAGGAGATTGCATTTTGAGAATTTCAATTATGATTTTCACTCTTAAAACAATAGTTTCAAATGTTTTGTAACACATTTTTAGAAATGTAACATACTGAAGTGAAGGTCACACAAAAATCCTAGCATCAGTAGTAATAATAATAATAATAATAATAATAATAATAACCATAATAAGAAATACTGGAATCCATCATTCTAAAATTCAACTCAATTTCATATTAAACAAAAAAGCAAATAGAAAACCAACAAAATTATGCTCTTTGATATTTTGAAATGCAGTAAATGAAATTTATAGGTGGGATATTTTTTTGGCCATTCTGCACACAGACACACACACACACACACACACACACACACACACACACACACACACACATATGAATCCATTAGGTATATTACTAAATAAATTTGTGTGTATGTGTCTATATATATATATATATATATATATATATATATATATATATATATATATAATGTATAAAGATGTATTTGAAATTCCATATAGAATGAATTTCTTAGCTCAATCAATTTGCAGAAACTCATACAAACCAAATACATCTTTATTAAGCAAACTTACAAGTGTACTTGTGTGCTCATGGTGTTTTGTTAAGCTACTTTCTAAAATAAACAATGGATGTATTTTTATATTGTTAGTACTCCCAGAGGAACATTTACATAAAAAACTGAACACTTCATTTTACTTATAATGGCCAAACATCTTTATGAGCAGTTCTCAAACTATGCCCCGAGTTCTAGTTACGTGCTATGCATGAACAGTAAAATACACAATAATAAAAGTTAATACTGCAGATGCAATTAAACATGTAGAAGTGTGTTGTGTTCACCGCTCATCAAAGCTGGCTGTGATATGAAGGCAAGTGTGACACATCACAGCAACTTTGTGAGAGTGCAACAACACGGGGAATTTTTTTCCTTCCAATTTAACCCGACTCGTCAAAAATGGCGACATATGTCTACACATCACAATCACTTTGACTGGCAGGTCACAGGTACGATGAATTCCAGTTCCTTATCTAAAAATTTCACATTTCTCTGAAAATCAGCCCTACTAAAATACAGATACATCTTCTTCTGCTAGGTGAACTGAATCCTGTGAAGAGATTATTAGGTCCAAGCTCATCAATGTGGCTGTGATACGTACTGTATAACAACATTTCACACCCAAATTAGACCCCCCAAAAGGCAACACATTTGTGCTCATCAAAGCTGGCTGTGATAGTAGGTGTTTGAAACGCTATGACAAACCAGCTTTGATGCCACAACCGTGTTTCACAACTTGCACAACAGCATTAAGTAGTTCATGTTGTCTTATGTTGAATATAGCCAAAGCCGCATGAAAGACAAGGTAGTGAGATGCAAGATCCTTACCAACATCTCACTACCCATGTCTTTCACCTGGATCTGGCCTGACATGGCGATTCATCAGCGGAAGTTTGTGACCACAAAAAATACAAGAAAATCCTGTTATAAACTATAAATGAAATAAACAAAATACTGCACACAAACATGTATGCACGTCTTGCCTCAGCGACCACAAAACTCATACACATTCACGTACTCCCTCTTCCCCCTCTACGCCATCCATTCGCCTCAATCAGTAGTTTACAAACCAATATTTTTTAAATATACGGCAGATGTTCTCAAGCTACTTAGCGGTTCAGGGTCAACTACGATAAAGCATTTTGGAAAATAAGTTTGCAGGTTTTTGAAAAATTAAAAAAAAAAATCCTATTACATAATGCGGAAGAACGTAAATACGATTAACAACACAGGTAGCAGCAAGCATAAAGAAAACTTCTCACGATTCCAGCGTACCAGTGACTGGAAGGTCGTGGAATCGATGTCTGCCACTTGGCATACTTTTACTAGTTTACTATTTTCTTTACAATAAAAACAGTCAAAAACTGGGTGTGACCTGCTACGGGGACAAGTAAATTTTGTGCACGTTTTCATAATTCTGTGATCCCTACTCTAAGCCACACACTACTTGAATTTTGAATACAGAAAGAAAATTGGCGGTTTTTGCAAGGATTATTAACAAAATACTCGCTCCGATTTAATAAAATCTATTTTCAAAGGTAAATCTGCAATAAATTTGGGCATCATGTCCTTTATCAAGGAATAGTAATTCCTGCCACAACAACATGGAGAAATATGATTTCAATAACTATATTTCCCACTGAATTCTAGAAGACGTGCACAGATAATAAAGTTAAATTTATGTCCAGAAGCACAACAAGGGGACTTCCCAGCATTTACTCACAAG
This sequence comes from Teleogryllus oceanicus, assembly GCA_964035755.1. Taxonomy (NCBI): domain Eukaryota; kingdom Metazoa; phylum Arthropoda; class Insecta; order Orthoptera; family Gryllidae; genus Teleogryllus; species Teleogryllus oceanicus. The sequence goes on from CAXIVR010000001.1 coordinate 162,545,309, forward strand.
ATCAGAGAAATTGGACGATAAACGTGATCGAGATGCGGGTCATTGACCCAGAAGCTGTGGTACAATACTAATTACAGGTTGTTTGGAATTATACAGTCGAAATGATAAATAATACATCACTGTTAAAATTAATGTTACTTTCCTTGTGATGCTCAGTATAGTCTACAATTGTATAGAAACAGTTATGCAGCAGAAAGAATTTTGCTTCGGATTTAAACTTTTGTGTCGCATTCAAACGTTTAATGTCATCTGGCAAAGTGTTGTAAATTAATTTACATGTATCGAATGTGAACTTTTTGTAGTGAGCTGTTTATACTGTCATTTGATGAATATGATTACTACGTCGAGTGTTATAGACATCGACGATCGCTGAAAATATATCCCCGCCCGTAAGTATTTTTTAACAAAAGGGAAGAAGAAGGAAGAAGAGGGGAGAAGACGGGAGCGGCGAAGGCGCGTAAGATAATTCCCAGACGTGAGCTGAAACGGCACGTACCGCAGCCGAGAGGAGCTGGCAGCAGCAAGGTCCTTCGAACGCCGGAGCACAAACGCCGGCGTGCGCCGCCGTACCTCCAAGGTCGCCTTCGAGGTGCGCAGCGGACAGGAGCGGCGAAGGTAGCGGCGAAGGTAACGGCGAAGGTAACGGCGAAGGTAACGGCGAAGGTAACGGCGAAGGTAACGGCGAAGGTAACGGCGAAGGTAGCGGCGAACAGCGCAAAAGCGAAGAAATCTAGGTCAACGCCCCGCGACCGGGAAGAACTTTAAGAGAACGTTGGTAGGGAGAGATAAAATAGTGCACGGAGCTAGCAGAGAATTGCGTGTCACACAGACAGACAGATATCTATCTATCTATCTATCTATCTATCTATCTATCTATCTATCTATCTATCGAGAGAGAGAGAGAGAGAGAGAGAGAGAGAGAGAGAGAGAGAGAGAGAGAGAGAATTTCAAACAAGCTTCTTGAGCATTCATTTAATTACGAACATCTCGCGTCTCCATGCCAATTGCATTAAATTCACAGTAATTCCATAGTATAAAGATTTTTTCCTGCAGAACATGAAAATTCGTTCCATTTTATGCTGTGTAAAATGCCATTAAACTTCACGGGTAGAAATGTTCCGGTTTCGTTAGATTTCCGGCGTATACAGGTTCCGGTTTAGACATTTTACTGTATGCTTATATTAAAATCCGTTATTAATATTGATAGCAAATGCTATATATTTTAAATTTAGTGAAATACGGGAAAAATGTTTGTTGACGTATAGTTTTAACAAGTATAGCTATACCACCAGAAGCGTACGTAGAAATACGGTCTTTTCTGTATTTTTGGTATAGTTTTTCTCCTAGTATTAGATGTGCTAGTTATGTTAAAGTTATGTTTCTTTAAAATCACGAATATATTTTACTGATTTTTGACCATTTGCATTCAAAGTTAATCATTACATGTAAATCATTAATTAGGAGTAGAAAGTCCGGTTAGATTGTAAGTGGTTAGATTATGTAGTAATTAAATGTTATAATTGATGAAATGATATATTTAATGTGAATAGGAAGTAAGTGTAGTAGTTTAAAGTAGTAGTGAGTACAGTAGGTAGTAGAATAGTGAGTGTTGATTGGTAGTTTAGTATAGTGTGTGTAGTAAGTATGTGTAAGAATAGTGTATGTGTGTGAGTGGTAGACCATTGGTGGTGAAGTAAGTAAGTAGTAGGTAAGATGAGTGGTGGTGAGTAGTAGTGTGAGTGGATGGTGGTGGTGGTGGTGAGTGGTAGGTGGTGAGTGGTAGGTGGTGAAGTGAGTGGTGGTGAGTGAGTGGTGGTGGTGAGTGAGTGGTGAGTGGTGAGTGAGTGGTGGTGGTGAGTGGTGGGTGGTGAGTGGTGGTGTGAGTGAGTGGTGAGTGGTGAGTGAGTGTGGTGAGTGAGTGGTGAGTGGTGGTAGGTGGAGTGGTGGTGAGTGAGTGAGTGGTGGTGGTGGTGGTGGTGAGTGGTGAGTGAGTGAGTGGTGAGTGAGTGGTGGTGGTGGTGAGTGAGTGGTGGTGGTGAGTGGTGGTGAGTGGGGTGAGTGAGTGGTGGTGAGTAGGGTGGTGGTGGAGTGGTGGTGGTAGTGAGTGAGTGGTGGTGGTGAGTGGAGGTGGTGGTGAAGTGAGTGGTGGTGGTGGAGTGAGTGAGTGGTGAGTGAGTGGTGGGGAGTGAGTGGTGGTGGTGGTGGAGTAGAGTGGTGGTGGTGGTGGTGGTGAGTGGAGTGGTGGTGGTGGTAGAGTGAGGTGAGTAGAGTGAGTGGTGAGTAGAGTGGTGGTGAGTGGTGAGTGAGTGGAGTGGTGGTGGTGAGTGAGTGGTAGGGGTGAGTGGTGGTGGTGAAGTAGAGTGGTGGTGGTAGTAGTAGTAGTAGTAGTAGTAGTAGTAGTAGTAGTAGTAGTAGTAGTAGTAGTAGTAGTAGTACCACCACCAATATTTGAAGTTCAAAAAGATAAAGAAGTTAATGAAGATAATTAAACTTAACTGGACTATAGAAGGGACGCTTTTTCTTATTAGTGAAACCTTTATAAATGGTATTCTGATAATCAGTTTCTATCAAATTCATCGAAAATATTTTCGCGATCAAGAACATCGCTTGACTTTTTCATATAATTACAAATGAATCTCCTCCCAGAGTAAAACTAATTAGGCACTATGATGTTTTTGATTCAAAGACGTCATACATTTACATTATTGTACACAACACTAACCAGATTCTCGGTTTGTGAAATAAGCTTTGATATGAATTTGCTTGACTTGAGTTTGAAAATGCTTACATTCCAATGCTTACATATTGTGACAACAATAACATTAACATAGATGATTTGATCTCCAGAAATGACTGTGGATCGCTCTAGAGTCGAAGTAATTCAATATTCATTTTAACTTTCTCGTCATACCATGCATTTTGTGCGACGCCAACAGGCGATTTTTCGAAAGAAGCTCAAACTCGTGTATTCTGACCCTGGTAACAAAAGGTGGATATATCGTGTTCATGTAGAAAAATACTCGTGAAGCCAGTATACACATTGTATAGGTTCTCGATACAGAAAAATCGATCAACGGTCACACATACATCCCTCTGTACGTCTGTATGTCCGGCGGTCTGCCTGACTGCCCATCAGTCAGTTCGTCCGCCGCTTAACACTAATGCCTAATGCTCAACACTAATGCTAATACCAAAAAACAACAGTAATGCCTGCAACACTAATGCCAACACTAATGTTCAGAAAATTTCCTCCAAAACTGATATTTCACCATCGATCTGAACGAATTCGAGGACCTCCAAGTTCGAAACGGATATTTTGATTTTTTGGGGTACTTTACATGTAGCCTCACTATTTTCAAACATTTTTCAAAAATTCCTCATTTTTTTAAATAAACTAAATCCTTGGATAGCAGGTAACTTACAAAATGGCACAGGTCTCATTTTCGTTGAATTCTTGTCATTTTCGAAAATTGCAAATGATTTTTGCAGATCACTGTTCAGCGCAAAGCAGCTGACGAAGTATTTTGGGCTTCAAGAATTGCATGCATTTCAGCAGTGAAGGTACTACAGTGAGAATGTATCTTATGTGATTTAGTGACTGATACAATAAAAAATGCATGCTGCTGTGTCGTCGCACGATGAACAACCCGAGTATAAAAATACATAATCTGGATAGGTTACCCTCATTTCCTGAAAATGCATCTGGTAAACAAGAGAACTACTCCTTTCTTTGAGAGGATTGGATGGTCTGAAGTCAATACTCCGGCGGAGAAGTTTCCAAAAGGGAATGGGATGACTTGGGGGCTTCACAGGGGTGAAAAGGCCAACTTTAAGGTCCCGCAAAAGATTTCGCAATCTAATACCTGGAGGCTCAGGCAGCGGTGTTCGAAGAATGTGTGTTTCATATTCAGGATGGATAATTATTTGGCGAAAAGGACGATTAAAGAGTCTTGATACTTTAGCCCCGTAAGATGCAAATAAAATATTCCCTCTCCTTTTTACGGAGGGCTCAGCAGCTTCAGGGCCAGGCGAGAAGGCACTCAATTTGGCTGGTGCGGTACGCACCTGTTGATAGACGAAATGTATTTAATTGATGGGTCGCTGAGTGAAGGGAGCTGCCGCGGCATACACTTCACCACCGTAATCCAAAACTGAGCGGATGTGTGATCTATATAAACGAAGTAGGGTAGTGCGGTCGGTACCCATGATGTAACATCCGCCATTCGAAGAATAAGCGGGAGACATCTGGTTTGTGGACGGATAGTCTGACGGCACAGTCGCCCGACTTTTGCCGACAGCAGCGAGACTGACGATGACGGCAAAGCCGTCGAAAGCCGGCTATCTTAATAAAGCTGATATGTTGACGAAGATGACCTCTTATTTCTTCTTGTAGACGGATATGAGCACGACACCTGAGACACTTATCAAATGCGAGACCCAGGAACTTAGCAGATTCAGCGAATAGAAGCAGATTTCCTCCCAGGTAAGACTATTACTATGTAATGTATATCCCACAGAAATGAAAAACCGGTACGTTTAGTAGCATAAAAATTAAACCCTGTTGACGTGCTCCATTCATGGGGGTCGTTGAGCACCATTTGGAGCTGCCTCTGTATAACACTGATGCTGCTGGATGATCAGATGGCAAAATCATCCATAAACAGCGATGCCTTTACAGGTTCTCGGATACCATTTTCAAGAGGGTGACTACGAGAAAGCCTGTCACCCACACGAACACGGAAGGATCTGTTCGAAAGGAAGGGAGCTTTTGGAGGAATGGAGGAAGCTTCCCCCTAAATCTCCAAGAGTGCATGGTTTGCAGAATGCCGTGCCTACAAGTGGTGTAGGCCTTTTCTATATCGAATAATACGGCCACGAGATGTCTCAAGACGAACGATGTAGAGACAGCTATTACCAACGCAATGAAATGGTTCAAGGTGGGCCAGTTTCTTCTAAACCCGCTTTGGGTTGGCGTCAACAGATTTTCATACTTCAAGGTCCAGACCAGACGCTGATTCACCATGCGTTCCAGTACTTTGCACACACAGCTTGCGAGAGAAATAGGTGGATAACCTGAAAGCAGTGATCGATATTTTCCTTCTTAGGTAACTGGGACGATGATGGCGCCTTGCCAACAGGTAGGGATGGTGTGCTCTTCCCAGATACGGCTATAGAGTCAGAGAAGAAATAGCGTCGTTTCGTGGAGACGTTGCAGCATTAAATTATGGATTTTGTCTGGACCTGGTGTATTTCTTTCGCGGAAGCATTAGAGCAGAACGCATTTCATACGTGTAGAAAGGGGTATTGTAATCATGTGCTCTGCTCGAAAAATCCAAAGCCCAGTTTTCCATTCTTTCTTTAAGCATAAGGAGGTTGGGAACATAGTTAGAAAAACTCGGCGTATTTTAATAGTGAGTCCTCAGCAATAGCGTCTCGAGCTGTGATCTTTTGACCATTTTTAAGAAGACCTGCCACTAAATTTGGGGAAGGGTATCCTTTAATTTGACGCACCTTCATCCAAACCAGACGTGGTGGCGTATGGCAATTCAGAGGAGACGTATGCTCTCCATGACGAACCTTTACTTTCTAAAATGGTTCTCCTCGCCTTCGCTTTGCACCTCGTGTAAATCAATGAGGTTATCCACGGTGTGATAGTGTTTTAGACGCGCCAACGCTTTCTTACAGGCACTAAGAGCCCTTAAGCACCACGGAACGAAAGAACGTCGCGATTTGTCGGTCAACTTGGGAATTGCGATGTCCGCAGCTTGTAGTACAGCACTGTTAAAATTTGCTGCAATTTTTTGCGCACTGACAAACTTGTCCTCCAATAGACTGTTTGCTTGGAATGCCAGCACGTCTGACGCACATTGACGGCGGCGCGCCAAACCACGAGCAAGTCCACCAATGTGGACAATTACGAGGTAACGGTCGGTTACGCACAGGTCATCTAGGATGAATCATTGCAGAACGGTTGCAAGAGAAGATCTGCAGAGTGCCAGATCAACTCACGCGCTCGAATGTGGCGACGGCAAAATGAGTTTGTTCGCCGAAATTCAGAATAAACAAGTTTGCTATGTCTATTACGAATTTTAATGCACTGCCTCTCGGACAAATGCGGGAAGAGCTCCAGAGAGGATTGTGGACACATCCCCGACTACCACGAACAGGAGGGCAGTTGGTCTATCAATTCCAGAAGTTCATGGGTAGATACACTCAGTTCTGGAGGGATGTAAATGCTGCATAGTGTGTGAGGGATGTGAGGTGCACCTGCACACACACACACACACACACACTGCTTGAAAGTCGGTCTGAAGAGAACTCTGTAGACAGCAGCGAAACCTGTATCAGTGAAGAAACTCCGTACTGGCCACGAAAACCATCATCCACATCGAACTTGTAAAAGAAACCACGAAGAGACAAGGGACGAGATAAGGTGAGGTGAGTCTCTTGGAGACATTATCAAACGTCCCGTCGCGAGGAGAAACCATTAGTGTTCAATGACATGATAGCCATGGTGTAATGAAGTATTTTCTTTTTTCCTCGGACGTTGGGAACCGGATGCGTGAGACTCCTCCCCAACGGGAGTTTCCTCCGAAGCCCAGACCTCCTGGGCATTGCCAGGGGAGCAGGATGCACGCTCAGTGCGAGTTTCGGAAGGTATAATTATAGATGGCATTGAGGAGCTTTTGATGACCGGGTCCGAGGCAGATGTGCTTTTGACATCGGCTTCCATCGAAATAAAATTGGATAACTGTTAACTCGATTGCAACGGCCGAGCTTTCCTAACTTATATTTAGTAGGGATTATATTTAATAGTCTCCCGCCTTGCAGGGGAGAGGCTTCGACCTGGAGGTCCACTGGAGACGCCTGGCATGCGAAAATCACCATTTGGGGGGTAGCTCGTCCCGTTTGACAGCCCGCTACTACACTCTGCGTCTTAACTTTCACGGAGTCGGAGAAGGAGCGAGACATCATTAGGGTTCCTCGCTTTGAACCTCTGGCCTTGAAACTTTGGCCTCTGGAAAGAACACTTTCTCAGCTGCTCTAATCTTCTGGATTGCTCGTTCCCTCAGAAAAGTAGGGCATTGCTTCTAGTTGGCCGGGTGGTCACCTTCGCAGTTAATACAATGCGATGTAGTGGGGCATGATTTAGGTTCGTGCTTCGTTCTGCCGCACTTACCGCACACCGGGTTATCTGCCATGCACCGTTGCTATTGTATGGCCAAACCTCTGGCACTTAAAACACCACAAAGGGGTGGGAACATATTGCCGTACGTGAAGGTTATAGAAACAGCACGAGATCTTTTGAGGGAGAGATGGAAGAGACAACGTCAGAATAAGAGTGGAAGTGGGGATTCTTGTCCACGTTCCCTCCTCTCGATCCTATAGACTTCCGTCACACCCTGGCTCTTAAAAAAGGCTATTAGATCTTTCTCACTCTCCGGAGAGAAATCTCCATGGTTGAGGACGTTTCTTCAATTGCGCGCGCCAAACGGACAACACTTACCATTTTAAAAGATTGTTCTTCCTCAGCGCTTGCCATGAGAAGTAATCTAGGCTTCTTTGGCTTATCTTCTTTAGATAAGAAACTATTCAAATCAATAGTTCGTTCCGGACAACTTTTCCTTGCTGAAGAGGGCGGGAGGAAGGTTTAGTATCCATGGGATGGATATCAGAAACATCTCCGTGGTCCCCACCCACCACGGAGCCCAACAAGGGGACATTCCATCGGAATGCCTGGGTTGCAACGCGGATATAGTGGGGTATAACACAGCGCTGTGCCACCGTGGCTCCACCCGCTTACCTTGGAGTTCAGTACAATACCTAGCCCAAGCCGATTGATCGGAAGTGGGTTAGCTCCCGACCGCCGGTCCAGAAGAGTCTGAGACCAAAGCAAGCGTATTGAAGCCTACAAGGAATGTTCCCCAAAATACGTAAACAACGAATCCCTAAGTGCGAAGCAGAACGTAGCACAAGGTGAGTACTGGGAAACGAAGAGACTCCTCCACCGCCAGGACACACATTCCCTCCTACACGGTCGCCATGCACGGCAAACACATGGGTGGGCGTTTAGCATACTGAAGGGGCCGGTGAAATAGAAAAGAACAAAAGAATCAAGATGTTATGAAAGAACGAGAATGGACAATGGGAAGAAAACTAACTGGTGAAAGAATGGAATACTTGAGAGCCCTCATTACATCTCCCGTCAGGATGAGGACCGACCCATCTCGACGGGCGAAACAGGACAATATATACTCAATGATGGAGATTGTGCAGCAGGCGAAAACTGAAGCTTTGATTGATTACATCATAGATTGCCCGTAGAACGAGATCAAGAAGGTAATCCTTTATGGCGCCGGGACAATTTTAGACACGTTAGCCAAAAAAAGCGTCAAGTAAAGAAGAACAGAAGAAAAGTGGATACTCCAGCAACACGGAAACGAAGATTGAGAATAGACAGATTACCAGCCCAAAACTGTGTCTTAATTGTGGATCTGAAGATCACGAGAGATCTGGGTGCACGTACGAAGAGCCGTAATGTCTTAGATGTAACAAATTCCGACATACTTCTCGCAGATCCGCGGAGAAAAGTGAGGTAAGTTGCATCCAGTCGAGCGAGGACAATTATACACCAATCACAGTTAATTGAGAGGAGAGTCGTGCACTCATGGATACCGGAAGTGATTGATGTCAAACTGGAGTGGGATGTATACAAGAAATTGGGAGGTCCAACTCTGAAGACGACACGTCTATTTACGGGCTACTGCAACTCCAGAGGAGGGGAGAAAAAGGTCGTCATCGTTGGCAAAAACCTACAGTACTCGTTTACGTCGTACCGGCGAAAACCATGAATGCTGAATTCATCTTCGGTCAGGAATGGATGATGGAAACGGATGTGACAATCAATCAGGGGAAGATTGCTGCCGAACGGACTTAAAGATGTCGCTTCATCATTGGATCAAAACAAGGCACCTATTGGATTATTTTTAGATCTCTGAAAAGCTTTTGACGTCATTCATCAGGACATTTTACTTTCAAAATTACCTTCATATGCAATCCGTGGTATTGCTCTAGATTGGTTATGTTCGTACCTTAAACAACGATCTGAGAGAGTTGAAATACCTTACTGGAATGATGGAACATTACGTACGCACCTTTCCGACTCTTTGCCCGTTGCATGTGGAGTTCCTCAAGGATCGATTTTAGGCCCTATTCTGTTCCTACTTTACGTAAACGATATGCCCTCGACGATTCGAAACGGAAGAACGGTTCTCTTTGCGGATGATACGAACACCCTTTGCAATAAAGAAACCGTAAATAGTACAATATCAGATGTTTCCAATTGGTTCCGAAATAACAAATTAATAGTAAACGAAAAGAAAACTGTTTTAATGCAGTTTTCCATTTCAAATAAACAATTCTGTGCTCCATTGAAAATGAACGGTGAATTGACTGATGTTAAGGCAACAAAAATTTTAGGTCTCTCAATTCAGTCAAACCTTAAATGGAACGTCCATTCAAATGAATTGAACACAAAATTAAGTTCACTATGCTGCGCGTTCAGAATTCTTGCAAATTCAGTCAGCCTTCATACTGCTCGTTGTGTATATTTCGCGAATGTTCATTTCCGCTTGAGATATGGCATAATATTCTGGGGAAATACATCTTATAGCTCCCGGACTTTTAGATTTCAAAAACGAATTGTACGAATAATAACCAAATCCCACCTACGTGATTCTTGTAAGCCTTTCTTCATTAATCTAGGGATTTTACTATTACCTTGCCTGTTCATTTACGAATCAGTGGCTTTTGTCAAAAATGATTTGCTTAAGGGCGGGAATATATTTTCAGAAAATGCCGAAATTCACATACAATACATGTACATTATTTTACAACACATTGCCAGATGACATTAAACGATTAAATGCAATAGAAAAGTTTAAATCCAAAGTGAAATCTTTTCTGCTGCATAACTGTTTCTATACAATTAGAGACTACATCACAAGGAAAGTAACATTAATTTTAACAATGATACTTAATGCATTATTTACCATTTGGACTGTATAAATGTGTATAAACAACCTTCAACAAGTATTGTACTCCAGCCTCCGGCTCAATGACCCCCATCTCGATCAGATGTTTCGTCCAGTTTCCCTGATCCATCGAGCAAATGCTGAGATGGCCCCTTGTTTTGCTTCTGGACATAAATGTAACTTCATTATTTGTGCACGTCTTCTAGAATTCATTGGGAAATATAGTTATTCAAATTATTGTTTCCATGTTGTTTCGGCAGGAAGTATTATTCCTTCAGGAAGGACATCATGGAAAAGAGCCCAAAATTTATTGCTTATTTATCCTTGGTAATAGATTTTATAACATGAGAGCTTTTCTTTTTGTTTTTTTCAAAATTCATGTGTGGTGAGGCGACGCCGTCTTGCGCCCTTCACCGCCCGCCCTCCGCTCGGGCCGCGCTGGTCTGGCGACCAGATGTCCAGGCCGACTGTTCGCCACCCCCCCCCGCCCCCCTGTAGGTGCCCACCAACAAAGGCAACGCCACCCCCGCTGACGCCGGGGATGGACTGGCCCGGCGTATATAAGACCGGGCCCGGCCTAAGAAGTGGTCGCTCGTTTCCCGCTCTTCGTGAGTGCGGTAGTGATCGCCGGCGTCCCGCTCTACGGTTGCCTTCGGGTTTGACCGAGTCGGGAATCGACGCCGTGCCGAACCGAGCGACTCATCGCCAGCCTATCTGCCTTCGCCGCCGCCGTCTTGTGGCCGCCGCGTTCTCCGCCGCATACGCCGCCGCCGCCGCCGCCTTGACGCCGCTGGATTTGCCGCCGCTACCTTCCACCCTTCCCCCACCCTCCTCATGGCAACGACCGACTGAGTGCTGGGCTGCGTAGCCTCAGGTAAACGTACTTGCATAGGAACGTACAATAAACCATTTTGTGTATAACCAACACCGAGTTCACCTTTCTCCCGATACTCACTCCCTGCCATCATGTCTTCACGACACATGTAGTGTATGACTTAAGTGTAGGAATCATAGAATTTTGAAAATGTGCACAGAATTCACTTCTCTCCATAGCACGTCATACGCAGTTTCAACTTTTATATATATATATATATATATATATATATATTATATATATATATATATATATATATATATATATATATATATATATATATATATATTATTGCGTAAAATAAATGAATAAACGGATTGAAATCAGGGCTGAGACATTGAACGCAGAGGCCCGAGATGACATTGCCACGCATTCTAAAACACTAAGCTCTTCTGTGACAATGCCCGAACTTGACTTTCCTGAACCTTATAAAAGTCAGGTCGAACGGTTGGTAGCTAACTATAAACCAGAGAAGGATGTGAAGGCTAATGCCATGCTGAAGATTAACTTAAAATGATGAAGAGCCGATCAATTTACCATCACGAATATTGGTCCCGAAAGGAAAGTGCATCGTCAGTTGTGAAGAGACAGTTTAGTAAGTGAATATTGCAGCCACTTTCCAATGCACTATCAGATGATGTAATCCACTTTTTTTAGACGGTGTTTTTTTTTTCCAAAGTCGATACGAGGAATGGGTATCAAGAAGTGCCTGTACACCCGGAGAGTATTAAATACACAGCGTCAGTTACGCAAGACGTACAATTTGAGTTCGTGATGGCTCCTTTGGTTTATGCCAATGTTCTTCGTGTTTTTTCATGTTGGCTGGTTCTGTACTTCGAGATTTGGGAAGAGAGAGGATCGCAGTATGTATTGTTTACGATATAGTAATCAAGGCCAGAGATTATGTTGAGGCTGTCACTAACCAGTCTTAGAAGTAGCGGCACGGAACAGGTTATAGTTGAACTTTAAAACGTGTGAATTGCTTAAAAACATCGGTTAAGTTTTTAGACCATGTAGAAATGGAACCGTAAAGCCAGCATCCGCAAAAATTCAAGTGGCCCGGAAGTTTCCTGAACCCAAAACACTCAAGTTCAGGGGTTTGGGATTGGCTCATTATTTTAGAAAATTGATGAAGGATTATGCGAAGATTGCTCTTCTATTGTACGAGGTTAAGGCTAAATATACAGAAAAATACTTGTAGTAAAATTCAGATCGCAGTACTGTCATAGGGGAATTTACTTCACCTATAACTTCTTAATAAATGGTCCGATTTTCAATCAGTAAACGGCATTTGATTCGTATTTAAAATGCAATTTAGGCTACGAAGCCCTTGGGGATGCTTTAAACGATGCCGCTGGGACGTTTTAAAATTTTCTCAAAAATGGCTCCAAATATTTTCTTAAAATTTATTGCAAGAATAAGTTGAAATACGCTTCTGGGGATGGCATAGGTCCGCTGTTTAATGCTGACTTAATCTTTGAGAATGAAACGTTTTTTCTCGACGTCTCCTCTCAACCGAAAATAGAGATTTTTTCTTTAAATGAAATTTGAAGCATATGAACAGTAGAACCGAGCGGAGAATCTCATGGATTTGATATAGACGCTACGTAGTACAGCAACAGCTGTACCTGCGTATAAAGCATCTGGTTCTGTTAGGAAACTTACCGTGAGATCCAGCAAGAAAATGATAATGATGACCAGAAACACATGAACAAGAAGCAAATTACACGCCAACAATCGAAGGGTTTTCTAATGCTTTAGAGAGAGTAAAGGGCTTTAAAATTTTCGTCGTAAATACATATTTCACTGAATTCCATGAACAATGATGTAGTGAAATGTTTGAAGCCAAGTGCCATTTAACTCAATACAGTTGAGACTGGCAGACGCGTGTAGCTCTAATGGCAAAAAAAAATTGTAATGTGCAATACTCAGCGACTAGTACCAACCTCGGGATTTTAGCATGAGAACTAGGTAAACGTAATCGAGTTCATATATTCTTTGGAGAAAAAGATGCTTAAGTAACAACAATTATAATGATTAATCATAATTACTGAAACACGTTTAACGAGATACTTTAACGTGTTTGGTGAAACCCGCCCTAAGGCATTTGGTGGTCGCCTAGAAATTGATTGGACTGAAATTTTTCACCGATCAATTTCTTGTCGAAACTGGAATACGGCGTGGGAGCAGAAAAAAATTAACTTTCGAAAAATTACCCTATAGCTAAGGGTCACCCCAGTGAGCATACATGAAAATGCGATTTCCGGGAACATAGTGGACCTAGCCCTCGATACACACGCCGTTCGATTCGCGTATGCACTTTGCCAGGCACTAAATTAGATTCCTTAATGGAACGTGAGAACCAATGGCAACAGTAGCATATATCCCAAAAGTGGTCCCTTCCTGGTCTCCCTAAAATCGCTTTGTTGTCCCCTAGAGGACTGCGGACGCGGTTTCAAAACCTATAATTAAGAATAATGGAAATTATGTAAATTTAGTATTCAAGAAAATAAATTGAGTTGTACTATTTACTGTAATGAATTATTAATATGGAAGTTTGACTTCTGTCATTGTTCACTGGTAACCTTCAATACAATATATATTCAAGGGTCTTTTGATAATCGCAAGTCCACTCTTGCATTAATCACTGCCAGAGTCTGGTGATGGTTATGAAGGGATTTAAAGATTAATTAAAAGAGAGAATGAACTCTTTCACGGAGCTCAATTTGTTAATTATATTATGATTATGTTATTATAATTATAATTACATTATACATATAATGTAACTTTTCAGGAACTAAGAACTCTGTAACTACACCACGAACTACATTTTTGTATCGTTTTGGTTTCCATTTTGCATGATCACATAACCTTTATCGTGATTAAGACTAACGAAAACGGTGGAATGAATGTCATTATTATTTAAAAGATAACAGTACACTTTCAGAATAAATGAAAAATTTATGATCCTGCACAATACAAAAAATGGAGTGATAAAACTAATACATTTATATGCATTTCTAAAAAAGAAACCCACACTAATTCACTTTCACTTTCTTCTTCCATTGCTGAACTCTGTATTTCCAAAAACCTTAACTACGTCTCAACTTAGAACTGAATTAATGCGAATATCTACATCCTTCTGCACTAATGAAAGTATAAACTTAACAATGTATTACAGTACTTACCGCTACAGCACCAGTGTGAAATTCCACCAAATTGTCAACTTCAGTAAGCATAAGAATAGCAGGGCATACTTGTTGTTCAACATCTCTCATATCCACTAATCCCTGTTCCATTAAAACAAGAAGGGCAGCCTGAGTTGTTTTCCGCATCTGTTGAACATTAAAAATCACATATTGAAATGTGTTTTAATATCAATTGTGATTGATCATAGCACAACATTCTCATTTCAGGGATTAAAACCTACTTAAATTCATAGGAAAAAGAATTTACGAGTCGTGGCACAACACGGACAAGAAGCGACTTCTCGGCGGCGACACAGGATCAGTAGAGGTTGACGCGCCATTGAACGATAAACCGCTTCGCCTAAGTTCCCAAACCCCAAACCGCATTGGGTTCTCACGGAAAACTGCCACCGGTCACTCGGCCGAGACGGTAGTTTATCGAAACGTCGTCAACCAGTGACTAAAAGTGTGATGGATTCGCACACACCCCTACTCCGATACTTCATTTTCGAACTCGACAATTTGAGTAGCAGGTCAACAATGTAGAAACGGAAGATGCAATTTTGATGGGAAGCGCCAAAGAGATGATGTTACGACACTTCAATGCAAATGTCTGCACAGTGAGTCGAATTTCTTTTAGCACGGTCTACAATAATGAGACACTTGCATGGACATTATGCAACGACACTGACAACGATGAAACTAATGAGAACTTATGCGATGTATCTAAATATCTTTTTTTGTATACCACCATTATAAACGACCCTTTTCGATACCCCGAATCGTGCATAATCCAGTATTTTCGCACGCTACATGACGTCATCGCCATTATTAAACGCGACATGACGTCATCACACATTCAGCCAATAGTAGCGAGAGAATCGTGGGGAGGTAGAAGAAGACGGAACAGCCGACCACCGTTTTCTCGCACGGATGTCAACAATGCCATCTTGAATTTGATTTCCAGAGGGCGTTGGATGTCAAGCATCCGAGACGTCAGAAGAAAGTTGTTTCGCGAAATTAAGTTTGATTCTCTTGTAAATTTATAATGCTGTTATACAAAAAAATAGCGTATGCAACTCGTTTATAATGTTGCTTTATTGCATTCGTACAAATTTGAAAACTCGCTCCTAACGTCGCTCGGTTTCAAAACATGTACTCATGCAATAAAGCTTAACATTATAAACTAATTGCATAAACTACTATTATAGACTCTCCACACCCTTGAAGAGAACAGTTACAAATTACAATTACAATTACTTCGGTTAATTTTCGATGTTTTAAAACAAAGCAGGCTTAACCGTCGTGCATGAGCAAATTAAAGAACTGGAGCAGACGAAAGTTACACCATCTATAGGAACGTTTCAATCTCACCTGAAGGCTAAACGTACCCAAAAATTATTCTAGGGAAATTCAGTAGAACTGAGCGGTGTCACACGGAATATACAATACCGATAACGTCCAAACAAGGTCGGATTTTCTACCTGTCAACGGCATTTGATTCATTTTTGTAGAATTTACGCTGCGAAGCTGCTGCTTTTTTTTCTCTTTTTTTTCTTCTTTTTTTTTCAAAACCAGTTCTTAAAATTGTATTTCTTATTCCGAAAAGAAATTAAAATATGTTAACTGGTAGTACGATGGCGACATACTTCCTGCAACCAAGGCCCTGTCAATCGTCCAAATCGGATGAATAGGTGCGTCGAAAACTGAAATTTGGCAAAATAAAATGTCCCCCCCTCAACTTTGTCACGCCTCAGCCCCTAACGCGCGGGCGCGCCAGAAGCACTGGGCTGCTGCAGGAGGCACGAATAGACCGGGAGCCACCAAGAAAATCCACGTATGATAAGCTCAAAACTAAAACTTTTTTGAAAAGTTAGCGAGTGTTAAAAGGGACGGCAACGAAAGTATGGCGGCCTCCAGGGCTGGGCAAAATACTTTAAATTTAGCATAAATTTTACTAAAATTTATAATAATTTATCGTAATTGTCAATTACAATAAATTACCAATTGGCAGTCATAAATATCTGAACAATAACTTAGTCCAACTCAAACACGCGGAAATTACTATTAAAGCGACCAGTCTTAAAGGATAAATCTACTGACGAATGGATAAAGAAAGGAAAGTGAAAATAGGCGGGCAAATAGGCACTTAAAACAGGCCGGGAAATAAGCATTACAGTTGACAACAGGCAAGCACTCAGGATGTAAAAACTTAAAAATAGGCAGGGAAATGGGCATTATCGTTAAATAGAAATACAATTTATTCGTAATACGTACAGCATAAATGAACACAATCCCCTAAAAACAAATCGTTGTTTTCGATTGTCGAAACACATTGCGGAGTTCGATGATATTTCCTAAGAGTTGACTCGCGTGAAATTTTATATTTCGTATATTTTGTTGTTTAAACTGGTTCAATGTTGGATTTTCAAGTGTTTAAAAAGGTATGTTTGCGGCATGGCACAAGATAGTGTTGAAATTCTTTGTCATCTTTTGACTGCACTTGCTGAAGAAGGTATGAATAGATTTTCTCACATTTTTTCGCATATTTTGCATGTTGCAGTTGCAGTCTTTTTATGTTTTAAGAAAGGTTTTTTGCACTTTCCCACATTTTCAAATACTGGCAAAAAATACATTTCCAGATCGCCATGAATCTTCTGTATAAATCCACATTTTTGACAATGCACTTCTAGAAACTTTTTCTTTTGGCATAGTAGGGAGCAAACTTTATCAGCTAATTTACTGATGTGGCATGCAACAAACTTCGAAATCAATACAAAATTATTGTAAAAAACTCAGCCTATCTTGTGTAATTCTACCTTCTAAAAGCGAAAGATATCGGGAGCGCTATTTCTGAAGACAGTTTTATTCTTGGAAAGGAACATAACTCTCAAATCATTGCGAAGATCGGAAAGACGAAAGCAATTTCCTGTTCCTTGGAGCCCCCTGATGGGCTTCGGCGAAGTAGATAAGGTAACCAGCACTGTGTCAAATTCTCATATTTCTCTAAGCTCGACGAGTTACAGGCAAGAACACACAGGACATAGATCTTCTCGATCGGAGAATGCCCTGGCAGACTTTACGCGGTTGTTACTTGTTTGGTAAATAATTGCCCATCAGTGATTTCTTAAAAAATGATTGAATGTATTATATAGGCAGTTTTAAGATTTTTTGTTCACCATATTTTGTTTTCTACAAAGAAATAAAATAGGCAATAAGGCATTGTCGGGACTAGCTATAAAGAATAAACGCTTTATTTGTTATTCAAGGTCGCAACAACATCTAGGTCATTAATTGGAGCGGATTTTGATAACCTAAACTATCGCCAAAACTGATCAATAAATTACTCCTAAAATGCCCTTAATGAAAGAAAAATGACGTACAAAA
The DNA here is from genome assembly GCA_964035755.1 of Teleogryllus oceanicus. NCBI lineage: Eukaryota > Metazoa > Arthropoda > Insecta > Orthoptera > Gryllidae > Teleogryllus > Teleogryllus oceanicus. Next base: position 162,562,792 of record CAXIVR010000001.1, read on the forward strand.
TATTATCAAAAACAGTTCGGATGGACAACACATGTTGTTGGACACGTTACTGATGAAACTGAGGCTTCTTCCATTCGAGTGAACTCAACTTGCAAACTTTTGGTTTGGTCCGTTTTTTTACCAGGAAATCTGTCTTTAGTAATCCCAAAACAGGCCGATCCGGCAATGGCGCTGATATACGTCACAAGAATTATACAACGGCTTACGGAATACTTACAACGGCTGTCAAAACAATTTCTGAGCGAACAAATGGAATAGGCTACTGATTAATTCTGTGAAGATCATTTGTTACATATCGTAAATATTATTTGAAGCATGTGCCATAAAAATGACATTAAAATCTATGAAATCAGCAAAAAACAAATTAAAAATGACGAGAATAGGTAAAAAGTAACTTATTAGTCGAAAAAGACAAAAAATGCAAAATAATGAACTAAAATGCTCAATTTCCTCTAATTATAACATAAAATGAAATTCTCAACTAAATGGCATTGTTCTAAAGAATAAAGAAAAAAATTACATTTCATTAAAATCCGCCACTTAGTCATTAGTGACCACTACTGGAGTTCACGTTATGGTAACTGCGAATTTGAAATGGTGTGACGATGATGATAAGGGGTGAAAGGACGAACACAAATACAACCATGCCCGAGGCGAGACTAGCACCCACGGCCGAGATCACTACGACAATACTGTCTTAGCAATCTAGGTCACATTTTTTGTTGTCGGATAATTGTCCATTTTTGATTTGGATTTATAATTTAAAAATGAGAATCGAATCGGATCGTATGGATATGGGTTTACAAATCACGTCACTGGTACGATTCCACAGACGCATTTGGAAGACAACTCCCAGTTCCAATAATTTCATTCATTGGCCACCAGATATGGTAGCATACGAACTTGGCGGAAGCAGTTCAATTTTTTTTTTCACCATGGAGAGTTGTTTGTATAGCAGTTAAACATCTTAATAAGAATAACTTTTTCATCAAGCTTCTAGACTAGGGGTTTCCACCTTGCAAGGTCTCAAGGGCCACAACTAAAACCTTTAATATGGTCGCGAGCCAAATTTTCATTACTCGGGCGACCCATAACCTGACATTCCCGTCTTGTTTTCAGCAGCCCAGCTGCTCTGAAACAAAAGGGCGGGGAGATAGAGATGATTATTAATACGGTTTAAGGGCCCTTTAACAACGAAGATCATTTGTAGCCATGTAGAATTAATTTTAAGAGCAGTACGCACTGCGACAGTGCCAAGCCAAAATATTTTTAATGCAAAGTAATATGTAAGTTAAACTGAAAATTAACATATTCCATCAATACAGATTTTACTTTTTTTTCATTCATTTCCTTGCTTAGATTTTCAAAATTACTGATTTATTAAATAATCTAACTCTCCGGCCCTTTCTTTTTTTCATTTCTTAAGATGTTTTAAAATTAAAATTATATATATATATATATATATATATATATATATATATAACCATTTACATTTCGTACTCTGTTAATTTTAATGCTTTTGTTTATATTTTCTTGTATCAGAAAACTGGTGATGGCTAAGCTATCGAAAGCAGCTCTTGAAATAAACAATAGTTGGTAATGACAACGCCTTGAATTATTTCAATTATTTAAATGCCGATGTGGCGCCTCCAACTGTACGCCGTATTGAATTCAATGCGTAATTTTCTAATGCCCTCTTGTTTTACGAACTCAAAGCTAACCTTTTGGTCTAATAGTAGAAAATTATTTTTCATTGCCGATTATGACCATGCCGTACCGTTTGGGCGTCAGTAAAAAGCCGCCATATTGATTAAATGATGACCGATTTGTTACTAGGCCATGTGTAATAGATACACACACCAGAGACATTTTTATTGGTTTTAATGTCTACAAGATTGGATGTCTCGAACGTGAGAAATAAAAAAATAAATAAAAAAAAATTATTTAAATGCCAACCTTAATTTACGGCTAAACCAATGAAGATGTAGCATAGACCAAAGAGCTACTACGACAGCTCACTACGGACAGTGGAGAGGGTACCCAGAAATGGTGTCCCATTCTGATGTGGCGCCGCCGTCGAATCTTTTTTTCCGCAAAAGGTGCTTTCGAGTACAGCGCGCACTAGTCGTAGTTTGTCCCCCACTACCAATTTCACCCATTCAGTTCTCAAAGTAAGCATTGTCAAATTATTGAAACTATTTTATAAAACCCCTTGATGGGGGTGTTGCCCTACGGATAAGCACGCAGCGCCTACCGCCTTCTTAGGTAAGAAAATATTTGTATCACTCACATAATGTTTAACAAACGGCTGAGTTTATAATGAGTCATTTAATTTTCTCATTAAAATTAAAACTCACTTTTAGTACTAGTGCTAAAAATTGAACTTTTGGCATGCTATACATGCCACGAAAGAACCGCGTTTACTAGTGACTGTCTAAAAATAGATATATTTGAACTATTTTCACTTTCTCAGTACTGCTTTAGGCAGTATATGTAATGCGGAAAAAACGTAGAATCTTCGACATAACTCTTATTGCCGGGTCGTGGAAACGAAATGTGGGTAAATCTTGTCCCTATAAATAGTAAATTAATTTATCTAACAAGTGCAGTAGCGTAGCGATGGTAACAGTCGCCCGGGGCTGTGCAAAATTTCGCCGCCCCTTGAACTATGTAGTTCAATTCAAAAGACTAAATTTAGAAGACATTATTTCTAAAGAACATATCGCCAAGAATGATTATTGCGTATTTACAGGTTACAAATAAAGTCATGTATACATGGTTAACAATATAATAATCACATTTATTACAGAAATTCTTGCACATATAGAAGGATTTTCCTAAGGATGAGCCAAAGTGACAGTTCGCGTAACAAGTGAACATCACATGCATTTCAGAGAAGTATCTCTCGGTCGCGACAGCTGATCAGCTACGCCCCTTCGTAATGTGATAACGGCTCCTGTAAAAACATCCCTATGTAGAAGTTCAAGAATTTCGCTGAGGTATATACACGTACGCGAGTCCGGGAAACATTTAAATTTAATTACGTATGTGGAAAATCTCTTAACATGCTCTCACAACCAGTAAAAGACAACTGCCACGAATGCAAATAGAAAGAAAAATGATTTTAAGCCGGAAGCACGCGCACCGGCACGCATCTCGCATTCAAGTCTCGGTTTAAAAATAAACATTATATTTATCACACAAAAAGTAAATTTAATGTGTGTACAGAAAAAAATATTTTTTACAGAAGAGCACATAACACGGCACTTCCTAATTTCATTTATTTCTCGCGGCGCACTATATTTTTGTCGGACGAGGACATCACAAAAGGAAGCGTCGAAGCCATTTATAAGTTAGCCAACTGCAAACGAACTACTGCAGGGAGGGAGTCCGATGGGCTCGAGGGCACAACGACCATAGAGCCTTCAGTTATGTTGCCAGCACTAGCTGTCACTTTGGCTCATCCTCAGGAAAATCGTTCTATACCGGTATGCCACTTACTCTGACATAACAGATGTAGAACACTTATGAATGGGGGGGCGGATTTTTATGAAATGTCTTTTTGTTTTCTTTTTCCCTTAGAACAATGCATTTTAGTGTAGACATTCGTTTTGTTCTGACAATAGGAAACGAAGCATTTTTACATGACATTTGTTTTGCATTTTTCTTCGATTTTCAGATATAAGTCATTTTCTACCGTTTTCTGTAATTTTTAAAACATTTTTAGCCGATTTCATCAATTTTAATGCTACTTGCTTCGAGTAACATTTACGTGATGCAACAAATATCCTCAACAGAATTCCTGGGTAGCTATTCAATTTCTTCAGTCAGAAATTGTAATGTCAGCAGTTGGATGTTATCTAAGGTCCAGTACACACGTTACGATGTACGAGGTAAACCGGAAAGGTAGACTGGCACTTAATTTATGAAATTTTGAAAATCACACAATCGACTTTGCAATAAAACAATTTTAAAAGTATGTCCAATAATAGTATTTAGGATCATAACAGTTTTCACATCAATTTGAATTAATTTACGAGATATCCGGTCTTTTTTTCAAAACAAGTATTACTTTTTCATACTTAACACAGTTTCACTGGAACACGTTTCATTTGTAAAATATTAAAATGCTTTCAAATTTCTGTCTAGTCTTGCATAATATTAAATTAGGACATTACCTAATGATTGAATAAATGCATAGATGTAGGCTGTAGCTGTAAATATGAATGAAGACAATGATCGTTTAAATCAGGCACGTCAAAATGCGCCAGCACGAGCTACTCGCCCGCCTGGGGTGTCAGGCGCTCAACTTCCTCCGACTCCGTACTCATTTCCCCTTAAAATCCAGAAAGGACAACGAGCACAAACTGGGGCGGCGCGAGGAGCTGAAGAGTAGAGAAAATATGTTGGCTAGATTTGTCCTATCAAATAACCGAGAGTTGCGTTAATACCCTTCACTACTTATTACTATTTCATGTTTATTTTCTTACTAAATTCTCCCTTATATAAACATCTTTGCTGGGACAAAAATATATTTAAATGGCGAATTCTTTCCTTATTTTCGTTTGTGTTGTGTTATCAGTTATTTGTTGTATTAAGCGATAATGTGCAATAAATTATCAAGTCTAAGTCAATTATCGCTTACAGACGAACAGCCTTTTTAACAGACAAGACTATTTGTCAGTTAAACCTAACTTGAACGTAGAAAGTTCATGCTTTTATATCACTCTTAAACAGGATTAAAAAAATAACGATACTCTTGACTTTTTTTAAAAATTTATTCTCAAATGAGAATTTGAAATCTGATGTATCATTTTATCTTAATGGATATTTCTTCGCCTTTAAGATAAAATGGGAATTCATGTAGCTAAATTTGGGGCAATGACTGTCAACAGACTTCTCGTAAAGACTACCATCTACCAGGTATTCAGTGTATTCACCTTACTACCTTTTCCGTACACTTTCTTTTAACTCTCGCTAATTTCTCGGGAAACAATGCCCGCGAGCTCTAGTAAGCTTATTACCTTGCCCGCGACCTTCACATGCCTGGTTTAAGGAGTCTCTCCACTTGTTAGCATGACATAGTAAAAGTGACAACAATAAACAAAAATATTCAATGATTTTTCACATGCTCACAAAACGCTTCTTAAATGATATGTATTTACGTTTCACCAAGGTCGTTTTTTAACGATCATCAAAATATCACATTTTGACCGACCAGTACTCCCTGACACTGACAACCTAGACGACTCGTTAAACTCCTGTTGTGATATAGGATGCATCAAACGCGCGTATACATTTTTACATCTTTTGTTGATTCTAATTTCGTGGCCAGTTGCACAATGTTGAAGGCACTGAAGTTTTTAGAAGAAACAGAACCATACCCCTCAAACAGCAATAAGACGAACGCCCATCATGTATCACTTGATAGCTTTAGGATTTTGAGTAACAAGACATGTTCACCTCGTGGGCGGCGAATTTTCTGCAATGGAATATTTTCATCCACAAGATGCAAGTTCTGTAAATAAAAATACCTTTTCTTCTGCAATCGCCTAAATACTGCTGGTATGTCCACGTCATACTGAAGCTCCAGCAGTACGGCAGGAATGGTTTTAGCGAACTTCTCAGAAGGGAAAACGAACTTTCCTTCCATCCGTTATAGAAATGATAGACGGCACATAAAATAGTTATTTATGCACCATAGGTCTTTGGCCTTAGAGCTTTTTGTCGCTCGAGATCATTATAATCATTAAACGCCCGTGGTACGTACATAATTTTATTTTTTACCTAATTCGAATTATTTATATATACTGATTTACTAATGAACTTGAAATTACTAATGAGTTCACTTGAATCAGCTTGCCATTTCATACTTCCCTCCCGTAATTCCCTTTCATAATTCCCTCCGTAAGAGAACATGTAACATGACTTGTCATATTTCCCTCGTCCACGATCCTCTCAATTCGGGTAATTTATGCAGTAAATATCGAGCTCCGAATCGAGGGCAATAAACAAGCAAAAAAGTATTGGTAAAAATAAATATTGTTCTCATTCAATGTGCAAACAATGCCAATCTTCTGAGAAATATAATAGATTGTACGTCGTCTGTATTGAGCAGCCAATAGAGAACCGCATTGTGACAATGTAGACAACTGCTGCATGAGGAAGCTAAATAAACGTACGTTCCTTGACAAATCGTCAAAGCTACCGGAGCTTAATTTTTACTCCAAAAGTGTCGATGAAACGTAACGATGTTTGGAATAATTGATATTCATAAAAATGAAGATCGGCAAGACCTATTGGACGAAGGTTAGTGAATGCGGCGGTAACACGGGAACTCGTCACAGACTGATGTGCCAATGTCACAAAGACACAGTGAGCCAATGTCTTTCAATGTTAGTGCAACTACCTCCCAAATCAGGGTCTGAGATTAGGTTGTACTCGAATTTCCTGGTATGAAACCCCGTCAGATCTCCGCATGTTCATTTTCTTCGTGCTCCCTGTCAATTCGGACTGTCTCTCGATCTCTGGGCAGACTATAAGCAAAGAAAGATTCGTCTGCGCTCTTCTTCCAAAGGGCAAATTTCCAGAATACCACGGACGTGGTAATGTGGTGGTTTCAATTGGAAAAATAGCAAAGTGGTACCGCCGATGTCACCAAATAAGAGGCGCGAAACTAATCGAAACTCTGCTATTGAGTTCCCGACCTTTCTTCCGCAAAGATCTCGTCCATACCGTGCTACACACAGACAACCATAGAGGTGCTCTGTTGTGCTGTCTACTCTACCCAGGTTGCACATACACACGCGACAGTGATTAAGTGTGAGGCTGGAGTCAAGGACTTAGCAATCCTCAAACGTTCATGTGGCATTTTTATACGTATTTCGATTTTACCGATCGCCATTATCATGTACCGAGTTGAATCATGCACTTGACTGAATACGATGCCGTGAGTGAATGTGTTAAAAGTTGTGGATAAATCTGAAAATAAGGAAAAATTCCAGTTTTTAAAACAATTCCCGTTTTTTTTCGGTTCTTCCAGGTTCTATCAAATTCCCGTTTTTTTTCGGTTTTCAAGGATTCCAGGTTCGCTGGCCACCCTACATGAAGCCACAGGAACAATTTAAAATTTTTCAAAAAAATGGCACCAATTTTTTTTATTACATTATGACCTCGAATAACGTGAAGGGCACTTAATGGTGCAAGTCTAATTTTCATTAAAATCCCTAATTGTTCGAAAATTACAAAACAACGGTTTGCGGCGTATTCCTACAACTACAATTATGAAGGAATTCTCATTGAAATGTGTTCATCAGAAATTGATCTTCAATTAAGGTTACGTTCAATCTTTCCAAAATCTGAGCACTTTTTGAGTAATTTTGCGTGAAACAATTTTCAACTTATTTTCTCAGAGCTCTCCAAGTTTTTCATTTAATTTTCTTTCGCTTTTTAACATAGAAGCCCGCTGACTGCGGTATTCAGAAATTGTTAGCTCATGTAGCGTCATAGACTTGACTATGACTCCTGAGTTGCAAGGTATGGGGATGAGGGAGCCAAATACAGGCTCCCGAACAAAGGCCACCCCTCACGGAAATCCCAGAGGGTAGGGGGGCTGGTTCGTAGACGCCGGGCACAAAATGCGGCGTCGGTGGCACCCGCTTCAAGACGAGTGCGTGGGGGGCAGATGACGTAGGAGGTCATGTGACTCGGACCTATATTAAGGTGCGTCGCAGGACCCTTCGGGTGTAACGATTCTGGTTTCCTCGCGGCAAACACCGCAAAACTTGTCCGGCCAAGCCTGGCACGGAAGTGCTGAAGGCACGAGTAGGTGTTCGAAGTTCGGACACGGTGAAGTATGTCTTATACTTCAGGGCAGATGGTCTACCGAGGCACATGAGGTGCCCAGTTGCGAATCGGCCGAGTTGGTTACTCGCAGGCCCGGCGGCAAGGCGCGTGTTGGGAGAGGGGGGCTGCGGCAGGTAGCTCCGACAAACGCTTGAGTGATGTTTTAGTTACTGTAAATAAATTGTTGTAAATAAATTGTAAATACCCACTCGTGTCTGTTTCTTTGTGGCGTAGATTCCTACCCACGACGTTACACTCGCTTCAATGTAATCAAGGCAAGCTAGTGTAAAATATTATTCTTTCTTCTCTGTATAACGTGCTGCAAATGCTCAAACAATTAAATTTATTTATCATTGTTTAATTTGAAAAAGTGAAGATGGCTATCCAAATAAAAGATATCACCATAGGTGCGTCGTTGGAGTTGGTTGATTTGAACGGTTTCAAGTTATAACAGAGTTTTTATATTAAAAAAAATATATAATTGAGTACTATGTTACTATTTCCAATAAAGCGAGTAAGTATGTGCTTTTCTAGCATGTCTAGTTCTAATTGACATGTTTTTTTTCACGTAAGCATTTACTTCAAATGTACATGCGAAATTTCGTTTACAAATCCATTTGTTACGGTTGTCCTTTGGTCTGTTTTCAGCTACAATTATTGTCAATTTTGATTTGAGATCGGTTGCAGAAAATTTTAAGTGCCGCCAAAATTACTTTTTCAGGGTAACCGGCGATTTGGCTTTCTGTAATTCAAGTTTTTTCCCCGGTTTTCCACGTCCGAGAATATAAATTTTCCAGGTTCTTTTTTTACACATTACAACACATTTTTACCTTCTACCGCTTACACAGTAGAGAGAAAAATATGGAATGATGCGGGAAAAGCCGCAAATTTTCGGCACAAAAAATCTTATTGCCGAGCCCTGGTAACGAAAAAGTGGATAAATCCAGTTTCTAAATTTATACAAAATCCTCTAACACGTGGTGAAGCCAGAATACATGTTTTGTATGTCATTGATAACGAAAACTCGGTTGACGGCAAAGCGTCCAGTCTGACAACGCTAGCGGCTAAACCGTTCAGCCAATTTTCTTCAAAATTGATATTCCTTAATCGATCTGGCGATGTATCGGCCCCTTAAATTTGAAACCCTTATTTTAATTTTGAAGGGTACTTTACATGAAACCTTCGAGGTATTTTCAAAATTTTCAAACAAATTGCTCCAACGTTTTTAATTAAATATTGTTGTTCGATAGTGTGAAGGCCGTTTAAGAGCATGCTGAAGGACTCTTGTTCGTTGAAAAGCCCGATTTTTCGAAAATTGCAAAAGTTCAACATTTTTTCGGAGTTTTCCTACTACTACAATTATGAAGATAGAGATTTTTTCCATGAATGAAATCTGTTCCTTAGAGTTTTTCGAACATATGAGTACTTATCGAGTAATTTTGTGTAAAATATAGGAAGGTTTTAATTTTAAACATTTTTCTCTCAAAAATGGCACCAACAATTTCGATTCAGTTTTAACCTTGTATACGTATAGGACGTTTAAATGCGCATAATTTAAGAAGTCTTTAAAACCCTAGGTCGAATTCAGCCGCTGCCTGGAGGAGAATTCTAGCGGCCGGCTGCTCTGATCGGTAGTTTTCCGTGGTTTCTCCGATCAACACCAGGCGAATGCCGGAGCAGTACCCTACCAAACGGGCCACGGACCGCTCGCGATCTGTCCTTCCTCTTCCTTGTCCTATCCTCTATACACACACACACACACACACACACACAAACTTACACTAACATGCACTACACTACCACATATTCCGGGAGGCCGGTCGGGAGCTTAGAGCTTGTCCCGACTGGGGCGGTGCCCCGCTGGTGGAAGAGTCCTGATTATGGGGAAACCCCACTAGCCGACAGTAGGTCGGCACCGGATCTCGCCATCCAGCGGAGGAAGATCACCGCCATCTCCCGAGAAAAAACATGCACTACGCTAATGGGACTAATGACCAAAGCAGTTGACGCGCCCGGAAACACGAAAAAAACAAACCAAACCAATATTTGGAACCTATTGCTACTCTGATAAAGGAAAGTAGATTGATGGAAGATAATAAAATTAACTTCCATCAAATTACTTCTTTAATTCACGAAATTTTGATCGCTGATTAAGGTATGCTTCATATGTAAAAGTTTGAAATTTCTACTGTTCCTGGGTATAGAAATAAATACTGGTATGCACCACAGGTGCTTTTGAACTAGGGTGGACCTTATTATATAGGGGTGGAAATTCTTTCACGTTATTTTAAGCGCACATCCTTTACTTTTTTTCCTTTTACAATAATTTTGAAGTATACCAAATATTTTTCCATTACATAAAGTTTAACACGTGCCTTATCGAGCTTGAGTGAGTGGAGATAAGAGGATTAGAACGCTAATAATTAACCATTTGAAAAATACGAATTTCCTCAAATTAAATGAATAGTTATCAAATACAATTATTAAATGGCATTATTAAACAAGTGTGAGAAAAAATAAGTTTTAATAATATATTTTCAAGTATATTTTCTTTTCTTTTAAGAGTAGCTTTTTCGCTGTAAGGATTTTGTTTTCTGTAGTCCTGCACACACTGAAGTATAAATTGATTTTGCTCTTCATCCACTGGTAACTGTCCTTAAAAATCCTGCATCAATTTCACCCCTCTTCCTGCTTCATAAATAACAACATTGACATTCCGGAACGTTGTTAAATAAAATCATCCCATTGGGCCACCATTAGAAAGCTAAATCATCAAACGCAATTTCGTTAATAAATTTAACTTCTATGGGAAATGAAATCCTCTATTGTTTTTCTGGAAACAAATACAAAAAGATATTTTAATATTATATTAATTACATTTAATTTAAAAACGAATGATTTAATTGGCAAATATTTATTAGAACACAATATTAAATATTTTATAAATTATAAATTTGACGGTCTTATGAAATCAAACAAAAATGTTTAATAAAAGTACTATAAATAAATAAAAATTGTCATTACTATGAAAATCTTAACTAAGAGAATAAGCTTCATTAGGATGAAAGACAACTCCTTTCACTGAAAAGACTTTCCCGTTTCGAATTTTCTATGATGCCGTTTGTGGATGCAATATAAACATTTTTATCAAAAATTGCTAAAATACTTGACTCAGCTTTTTACATACCATCGATGATGGCAACATTTCTTTATTTTTTTCATATTTCTTCAAATGTTTTAAAAACGTTAAATCATTACAGGAGTTCTCACTGCTGATGAACTATCTATCCAAGCTTCCAACCAACATTCATATCCATCCGACATACACTGTCAGAAGAAACAAATATTTTTCAGACTGTTCTCTTCACACACTTTTAAATCCAATTGATCTCTAAACAAAAACATTTTAAAGCAATAATTTGCTTTTGCCATCCTTAGAGCTTAGTGCAATGCCCCTGGTGGCCTAATTATGATTGTTAAGTCCTTTTTTTCCCCCAATAAAAACTACATAATTCAACAAGCTCTCGATAATCATGCTTCAGTTTTAAATTTTTCAGTGCATTAGAAAGATAATTCACATAACTCAGAATTTCGCTTTCACCACACATTTCGTTCAAGTATTTACATTCATCTACATAATTTTTTTTTTTTTTTTTTTTTTCAAAATTATCCCTTTTCCCTTAAGAAAACTGCATTTGGACCACTATTCACTTGAAGTAACTCGGGTTCGTAAACACTTCGTAGCACTAATTCATATATGTGGTGGCGACATAGAAAATATATCATCTTTCGTTCTGCAAACGGCTCTAGAAATGTTATCGCACCGTTGAAACGACCAGTGTTGGAACTTTTTGTGTTAGAACAAATAATTTGAACCTTATCTTCTAATCCCCAATCTTTTCGAACATTCCAGGCTGCCATAACTGGCTCCTTTCCAGAAGAATTTTCTAATTAAGGCACTCCAAGCAGCTTTTCTTGGCCAGTATACGAAACAATGATAGGTAGCTTTCAGATTTTAAATCTCCCACACTGAAAGTAGGTAGCAATTTACCATCCCAATGAGCAGACACATAACTAGGTTCATTTCCTTTAAATAATTCTTTAATCTTAGTAGTCTTCTTTTTACGAAAATCTTCCCGATATCTTTCGATCGTATTTCGATTGACTGCTAGTTCATCTACGTTATGTCCTAAAGATCAGAGAACAAAAACCATTTCTCTGGCTAATGCGGCATTGATCGAGCACTGCCATCAATTTTTCAGTTAAAATATTTTTCCTGCCACGTTTTTTTTTTCTTCAAAGTATCAACATTTCTCATTCGTAAACTCATCTGTTCGTTTAGCTTTTCTTCAAGAGAAGTCTGTTTAATGTCTGATAAAGGCCCAGATTGATGAGAAATATCTTCAACATCTGACGAATCTGCGGGAGAATCTACACAAATACCAGTAACATTAGAAGTACACTGAGCCTTAGCCCGTCTGTTTTCATTTTCATTAAGTCTCTATAATGCCCTTTCTTCACACTTCGCTAGCTTCATATCGACACCCCCAAGACATCCCCTCCCCCCCCGGCTTTCTTGGTATCTGCAAGAATGCTATCTTCTTTAATTTTTAAATATCTAAAGCATTCGCGTAGGCAATATCAAATAAATTATTTAAATCTGAAATAAACTTACGTTCACGTTCTTTCTGCGTGTCGGTCGAATGATTGAATTTTTTTTTTTTGAAGATTGCGCCAGTAAGAGTACTCCTTTTTGCTACACAATGAGGAGTTGCTCTTGTAGGAATCCTGACCTCCCAAAAAATGAGGCGTTCTCTCACCACTAAATTTGCACTTTAGTTAGTTAATGCCTTATTTTACGTGGCGACACTCCAGCCATCAGACCCGCTCTTCCGTCTAACAACGCAAATTTCGCTACGCTCCTTTCACCACCTAGCGGAGAAAGGAGGTATTATTTTGGGCGACAAAACAGGCGGATCTCAATTTTGCTCAGAGGATTCTTTTTAGGCTTGATCTTTTACATGCAGTAAATCGACTACATGCGACAGGCGGCTTTACTTCCCCTCCGATGGAAGGCATACGAAGGAGTTTTCGGCCCTTTAAAATCCACTGCTTCGATCGGGTTTGAACCCGCAAAATCGGGTACAACAGTCCAGTACGCTGACCGTTCTAATACCGAATCCGCACATTCACGCAGGGGCAGTTTTACCTCACGTAAATTATACAATAGCACGGATAGTACTTGCCGGTATGATGTAGTTTTTTTTCCTGAAACTTGGTAACACTCACTAACAATTAAATAAATGCTTCGATCGCCACGTCTCAAGTTAGAAGCCATAATTACGCTCTGACTGAGTTTAAGGGCGCTTCAACGGCTAAGATCATTTGAGCCCGTATCAAAATATTTTAAGACTAGTGCACAATATTGCAGTGGCAACCTAACAAAAAATCTTTAAATAGAAAGCCACGTAAAACTAAACAGGAACGTACCATAACAAAAGGGTTTGGCGGAAAAAAACAGATCTCGGGCTAAAAGCCAATAATTCGCATTATCTTCTCTCAGATAAGGATGTACAAGCCAGTCTCTCGCAAAAAGCCAAAATGCTTGCAGAGAAGATTCGTCATTTCTCAGAATCTCCGCAAGGAAACTAGCAAGGTCATACCTTCGACGGCTCTCTCTTATCTTAACACAGTGCAAGAGAACATGCTCAACGGTAAGATCTATTTTGCGGTATTCCCATATAGGGGTGGGTCCCCGTGGAGGAATAACCGTGGAGAAATGGCATGACCGATCCGAGGCGTGTTAAAATGATTCCTCGCGCCGAGCATCACAAGATGAAGTCCAAGGATTTATGGAATCCTTGATTCTCGGGAGCTTAAAACCTGAATTATGCCACTCACTGCGGATAGAGCGTTTTATAAAGAGCCTTCCGTGGAGACTGTGAAGATGTCTAATTCTCTTTCCTTCGAGGCAGACTTCGCCGCATGGTCAGTTAGTTCATTTCCTCTTATTCCCACGTGTCCAGGGACCCAACAAAAGACTAAAATATAGTGGCGGACCAATAGATTATGGATTTGGTGTTGGATGGTCATTGTCAATGGGTCACAAGGCGAACAGGAGGAGATGGATTCAAGAGAGCTTTTGGAATCACTGCAGATCACTACTTTCTGTAATGACATCGATTCAGCAAATTTAAGTGCCACAAGAGCGCATACTTCTCTGCGGTGTACACACTGCAGAAAGAGTCTAGTCGAAAACCTTGCGTAGCTCTACTGCAGTAGAAGGCACATTCGACTTAGCCGTTTTGAGAGGGGCCATCTGTGATTTGTGTGTCTCATAAGTGATATTTTTATGAAGTGTACATATGTATTTGTTGCTTGTTTCTTGTAAACGGGGATCAAAGTTATTATCGCTTTAGTGAAAACTGCAGTTTAGGTAGGGAACTAGCTACCATAGTTTAACAAAAAAGTGAGAACATAGGAGGATATGTGAACTCCATTGTACAGAGAATTTCATTCGTTAGAATACATGTTATCTGTTATTTAAAACTACAAAATTGTGTTTGCTTGTTATTTGATCATTAGTTTAGCAAAGACGAACCCACCACCGATAGGAATTTTATCCATTAATTGAGGTATTCCCAGGTTTGCGTGACGGTGTAACCACACGTCACGAAATAAGTAAATGATAGATTTACTTTAGTAATTCGGCGTACTACCAATCAGGAGGTAGGTACGTGACGGTTACAATATAAACTCAATAAAACAGAAATGAAATGCCATGTGCATGTCTAGTTACATTGACTATCCATCCCTATACCGCAAATGAAAATACTTGTATACTAACATAGATACTTATATATTACACAAATATACATACACAGACCAAGCAACCCTTGCATACACACCAGCCTGCACCTATTCACTCACATTCAGACATAGATAAACATTTTTTTCTAACATCACAGTGCAATAATATACATTACAATTGTTACATTCCTAATATGTAAAACACATTATAAATAAATACCAACGTTTGTCAGAATCGCCAGTGGAAAGACGTTTTCGTCTAGCGAAAGAGAAAGAAATGAAAACTACTATCACTTTACATAAATATTAACTTTTCAATAATTTTTAACAGTTAATTACATATAATTCCATCTTTCACATAAGGGTTTTTACCCTTTTGATTAATTTCCGATATTTTTTTAAAAATCTCGCGTTGAGCAAGGAAAGGCCTTAAAAAACTGCCGCAACCAAATCGTTCCGATCTACTATTGTTATGTTTACAAATGAAAATTTTCTCACGTTCGTTCTTTGCATTCTTGTTCTAATTTTATATTTGTGATCATATATACTTAAATAATCTGATTTATCTAGCCTTCCCCGAATTTCCTGACATGCAGAGTAACCAACGTAAGATTTATACAGCGCATTAAGTCATGCCCTTTTCCTCAAGCGTTCTAATGACTCCCAATGCATTCCATTAACGGTCTAACAAGCGAGGTATACGCGATTTCTTTTGCTTTCGTGTTACATTTTTTAAGATTTCTCATGACGAAATACAAAGACCTGCAATCTTTACCCACTACGTAGTTCGTTTGTTTCTCCCATTACAATTTACTTTTCAGGTGGATGCCAAGGTATTTACAGTTTGAGACTCGCGGAACTACGTCATTATTTATTTATTTTACTTAAAAAAAAAAACAGTTAAAAACTGCGTATGACGTGCTATGGGGAAATGTGAATTGTGTGCACATTTTTAAAATTTAAAAAAAAAAAAAAAAACCCTACACTAAATCATATACTACTTAAATTTTGAATTTTTGAAAGGGAAAAAAACTCCCATGTAATAAAATCTATTTTCAAGGATAAAAAGCAATAAATTTTGAATTTTGAAAGGGGAAAAAAAAAAAAATCTATTTTCAAGGATAAACAAGCAATAAATTTTGAATTTTGAAAGGAAAAAAAAACCTCCCATGTAATAAAATCTATTTTCAAAGATAAATAAGCAATAAATTTTGGCTCTTATTACTTCCTGCCGCGACAACATGGAAACGATAATTTGAATAATTGTATTTCCCACTGAATTCTAGAAGACTTGCACAGAAAATGAAGTTACATTTATGTCCAGAAGCAAAACAAGGGGCCATCTTAGCATTTGTTCAATGGATCAGGGAAACTGGACGAAAAACCTGATCGAGATGGGTTACCTAGCCGATACATACATTACCTAGCCGATAAGGTATTGTATGAAAAGGTATGGCCCTACAAAATGCGATCGCTGTCTTTCCATTTATAGATGTGATCACTTTACGTTTCTTTCCATTTACAGTAATAGCTATTGCGTAATCATAAATTTTATTTACATCGTCCTGTAATTGAATCATATCATGCTGTTCTTCAATTTTCCTATATAGTATAGTCGTCAGCGAAGGGTCGAATTTTTGACGTTATATTTCGCTATAAATCATTTACAAAGATAAGAACCAGCAGTTGGCATATAACACTGCCCTGAGGGACCCCGGAAAGTATGCTTCCCTTTTCCGACAAATCCTGTCCAATTCGAACTTTTTGATTTCTATCGCGAAAAATTCACTTAGCCATGCTATTACCCGCCTGTCAATTTTAGCATCAATAAGTTTCAGTATCAATATGTCTCGTGGCACTACATCAAATGCTTTAGCAAAATCAATATTGCACCCCTAGCCTTGCGAGTAATTGGGTTTTAAAGTTTCTTAGTGTTGTATATCAAAAACGATATAAAATTGATATTTAATGAATAATTGTACTACGTATCTTATATATATTCACAACCTTTTAGAATCTGTAGACACGTTTATTTGAGGGCAAAAACAATTCAATATAAGGGTGTACACAAGACGTCTTATATTTTAAGAGTGTATTGAGGCCGAACAATCAGTATACACGGTACAGTGTTCGTGCAGATTCTCATACAGTTTCTGTACAAAAACTTCAAGGTTCCTTACTAGAAGTATAAACGTCGAAAGTCGCGTATACACGGCCTTTAGGTTTTCTGCACGAACCGCCACAAGCCACCGCTAGGGGGGGGGGGGTCTAACGAGGAACAACTGAATTGCGCCGTCCGAGTATTTTTTGTGGTGGTATTTCTGTTCGTGCGTTCTAGCTGTGATCTTTATTTAGTATTAATTAACCATCAGGGGCATAGAGAATAAAAATAGGAAGGCAACAATTGGAAAAACTGAAGTTTATCACAATATATCACTTCACACAATCGTACCTTGAAACACCTAACCACAAAATCGAAATGGTCGATTACCGTTAGTGAACGATATTGCCGCTAGAGGTGCTAGTCAAATCGCTGAGGCTTTCTGCAAGAAAAATTACGAACATTTTCTTGTAGAAAACGTGCAGTCTGGACTGCATGTTTTCTGTGCGTCCAATCTGCACGAAAACACTACCGTGTATATCGGACTTCAGAAAACTTCAATATTTTACTTTGACGATGTAGGCATTATCGGCAACAATATCCGAAAATATTTTCAAGTTGGAAGAAGTCGTGTCATAAAATCCTCTTTCTTACTCCTGTTGTATAGTTACGTCATTTGATGGCTGCAACCCGTTGCATAATGATACTCCTTACGACACATTGATACATATTCTTGACCAATCACAGAAGTTTACAAACCAAGTATTGACTCTTCATTAATCATTGAGAATCTTTCTAGAAAAGGTTTTTTCCATTGTGTACATTAAAATTGCATTAAATATATTGTTTGTCGGTTTTAATTTCGTTTATCAGTAATTTTTAAGTGTAATATTATTTAAAATAAAGTGAATCGTGATATAATTTGACCAGGGCAGTGGTAGAGTGGTAAAGGGAACATTTGACTGACGTTAAGATCAGAACGCACGTTATTTTGTATTATATATTGCTGCCGTGTGTTTGTCATAAAACCGACCAATTGTTTAGTTTGAAATGTCTAGTGAATCAGAGCACGAGTTGAAACCTCCAGAAATAGAAGAAAAAGCGAAAATGGTGATCCCAGAATTATTGACGCTCCTTTTGTACTTCCTCGCAGGCGGAGTGGTAAACCAAACCCACCTGCGACAGGTAGGGTAACTGTCCGCTAGGTGGCCTTGGTTGAATTCTGCATATCAACTGCCACGAAACGATTGAATGTAAAAGTTTAACTTATAAAAGTTACCAGAAGTGGTAGAAAAAGTACCGTATGAAACTCGATGTAATGGGTATTAATACACTCGTGTGAAGTTTACGATACTCGCTCGTGCCTCGCTCGAATCACACTCGTGTATTAATACCCATCATTACATCGTTTCATAATGTACTATTTTTGCATGGAATGACCCAAATGGCTTCACCACTATCTCTTGCGATGTCATCGCCCTGCTTCACGACCTGTCAAAGTGGTCTCTCAGAGTAACTCCTCTATAATTATCACTTAAAATGTTTGAGAAAGTCTCTTTTCCAGCTAGAAAGTCTCGGGATAGATGTCAGAGCAGAGTTTGAGGTACCATACATCTTATATCGGTTTTGGAAAAGTTTCGGCCTTACCGTGAATAACAGTTATAAACAGGCAAATAGGAATATTTTTTTACGACATATTCCGCTGTATGTGTGCGAAAACAGACCTCACGAGAGAGAACTGCAGAATATCCACCGTCTATATTCCATTTTCAAGATATCACAAACAAAAATGCGCGCGCGCGCACGCACACTGATTAATTACACTCGAATAGAGAAAAGTACACTTAATAACACAAAGATTTTAATTTTTAATAATACTTTTAAATTTTCGGAATTTATATTTTCACATTTGCTTGACACCCAATTTTTAAAATGATGTTCAATAACAGTTTTTAAAATTTTTAATAACGTACAAGAGTTTTAAATTTTTTCAAACATGAATTTTTAAAAAATATTTATTAATTTTATTTTAACAGTTAAGTTTGAGAAGAACTGAAGAACTTTATACAGAACTAAACTTTATAATGTTTCTCAACATTCCAACTAGTCTAGCATTGTATTAATTTATTTATTAATTTAATGATATCGTAGCTACATGCTACAACAGCGATTACTAATGAATATTGTGATCTTTTATGTAGTTTTCCATCCATTAATTGTAGCATTAATGTAGTAACACATACTCAAGAAAATTATTCTTATGAAATTTACTTAAACAACTTTTCTCAAAAATTGTTATGAAATTGATAGTCTTAGAATATCTGAGGAATTATTGATCAAAGTGTGCAGCACTTCAAGGATTTTACAAATGGCATGCCAGAGTCTGGACGTATAATATTTATAATAATAATAATAATAATAATAATAATAATATTAATAATAATAATAAAATTTTACTATTTTACATGGCTCATATACATTTTGAATCTTGGAAGTATTACCGCAACATAATATTCTAGTATCCTTACAGCACCATTGTGGTTATTCTAAGACAACACACACGATTATTTGCTCTTTACTAAGGTAATAAAAAAAGTGAATACAAAGAATAAGACAATATCATCGTATTGATTGTTTAGACAGAATACAGAGATATGCTACTTAATTGTTGAATTTCAGATATCAAACCAATCAAATACTTAAAATTTTAATAAAATATTTCTTTTAATCTCCATCACTGATATTGCCAACAAAATTTATTACCACAAAAAGTGTATTTTGAAAGTGTAATGTGAATAATAACTCAAAAGTTCTAAAGGCGCAAGTTTTTTTTATAATCGAGGCATATTTAAAAAGCTCCTGCAATGTTAACCAGCTGCTCCACACTGCGCAAACTTTTTGAAGAGGCAAATTATTTTCCTCCTTGTTTCAAGCATGGCAGAGTTCCTGTGTCTCTAGGGAAGGGTTCGACAATGAAAATATATATATAAATTTTGCATTTATATCAAATACTTGTAGCACTCACACTAAGCGTGGGATCAGCTCCGACCCAGAGATAAATACATTCACAAGTTCACTGTTATTTTGTTCTGCTCTGCTTAATTTGATTGTTCGATACAACTTTTTTCTAAAATAGATACTCAAATGAAAACTTGAATACACATCCATATTTCTCTGCAACTCCTCCACTTTGGAGACACACTGTGACATTCGGAGACTATGAAGCTTTGTACATTATGCATTTCATCCAAGGCAAAATCTACACAATCTAATCAGTCACGACAAATTGCTGTGCTAGGTATATTTCATTACACAGAAATAGGACTAAAGAAATTCAAAAACGAATAATGTATAATTAAAGAGTTTTGTGATTGTGAAAATTTAGAAATATCTGAAGATGACAAAATGTTGAAACCTTGTGGGACAAAAACACAAAGTGAAATATATATGTGCAATATTTCTTCTGTGATTTGAAATTTTAAAATAATATAACTATCCATTAATAGACAGTTCATAATGTAATGACTGGAATAACTCTCAAGCAGAAATAAACATCTAATGCCCACACAGCTGTGTTGGTAGCTTTAAGATGTTATCCTACAGGATATCACTACCATACGGTTGGCGATTTGCAATTGAATTTTTCATGCAGAGTGCCATTCTGTAAAAAAAAGGCCTTTTCTTTTATAATTTCCTCACCATGGCTACAGTGGTATTTGCACAAGGTGTCAAAGCTTTAGCCATGGGACAAGAAATTTTGTTGAATAGGAAACTTTCTTGTTCAAGAGATGATAGACTGCACATGTGCCAATTGTCTCCAGGTAGAATGAATTAGAATGATTCAGAAACTGAAAAATAGGTTTCTCCATAAATATACAAACAATGGCAAGCTTCTTGAAAGATAGGTCATACACATCTTTTCTGGTGATGTGTTCCTGTAGTTTATGAATTAATGGTACCATATTTTGGAAGGCATGGTGCCAAAAGACATTAACATGGGAAGTCAATACGCTTTGGATACAAAGTCTGGAAGTCTTCTCGCTGGATGCCTTGCTAATTTAGTCTACGGTGGAGGAGGATTGATTCCAGGCATGTCAATTACTTAAGTAATTAATTGCAAGATCGTAAGTGTGGTGCATGTTTTTATCGCGGGAGGTGGCGGTGATCTTCCCTCACTGGCTGCCAAGATCTGGTGCCAACCTACATCGGCTTGTGGGGATTTCCCCAACTAGAATCTCCCACCAGCAGGGCACTGCCCCACCCAGGCCACGCTCTAAGCTCCTGAGAAGTGTGTAGTGTAGTACATGTGTGCATGGGGCGGCAAGGAAAGAAGGAGGATCGTGCATGGTGCATGGCTCATTTGTTAGGGTACTGCTCTGGCAATAGCCTGGTGTTGATCAAAGAAGCCACGGAAAGCTACTAAACAGAGCAGCCGGCTGCTAGAATTCTCTTTCAGATAGTGGCTGAATTTGACCTACAGTAAAATCGTCCCACCATTAGGACACGTAACACTACGACCTCCCAGTCAGGGCAATGCAGTGATATCAATGGATGCCCTGAGCCATCTTTGCTGGTATGAAGGAGGAGTATCCAAAGGAAACACTATTCTGAAATTGAGTGTCAGAGGATCTCTCTTCAGTTGTTGGGTTATCCAGGTATCTAAGGATATAAGGTAACTGGTACAATACAATCTACTCATGTTGAGAATGCTGCTCCACTACCTGATGTAAATGAGTGCAAGAGGAAGCAAGTGGTACAAATTACCAAATTACTGATGAAACTTCAGGGACAACATTTGTTTGTTACTCGGATAACAGTGTGGTAACAATTGCATTTTGTGGTGAGGATAATACCAGAAGGGCATGGAAGGCTCTGGAAATATTCTGAAAAGATAAATATTTTTGTTCATCAGTCTACATACTGATGTCTCAGGACTATAGAACCATTAGTCCCATACGTGGGGTTTGAACAATAGATATATGGGTGGCGTAGATCAACTTGATCGAAACATTGCCAACTACCGCATAAATATCAGAAATAAAAAAATTGGCCAATGATTGCGTAAGTATTGAATGTGTCTGTGAATAATGCATAGCAATTATACAGTTTATCACACAAGAGGAAAGGAAGAAAACCTTGATCTGTTAGCATTTACTAGGTATATAGTCACAACATACTTGGCTGCTTACACCAAACATGTGGTGGCATGAACAAAACGTCTGTGAGAGTGAAACATGATGTATGCTTCGATGGTAAATGCCAACAAAGCTGTTTTTTTTTCGCATGTTTCAGGATTACATAACAAACTCCTTGGTTCATGTTGGAACAGATTAAAGATGAACAGGAAAACGTGAGATACAGGTATGAGAATATATATAATGAATAATTAATTAATGGCACTAGTGTGTTCTCTCTGTTTCTACTTTTCCTATGCTTTCTTATTTTATATGAATTTCTGAACTGTGGCTTTCATTGAAATAACAGGGTTATGTTGTAACCTCTTGGGCAGGAAGATGTTGAAATTATTTATTATTCAATCTGACATGTTTAAAATTATCGCTGTAAATAGAACAAAAACAAATATTTAACTAGAATTCTTATTAATAATTAACTAGTCAAAATGATTTTAAGTTGATAAGTTCCAGGTTTTTATTAATAGAAGTCTATCAACAATATTTTACTATTACTATTATTATGATTACTATTACTACTACTATTATTACTATTAAAATTATTACTATTACAATTATTACTTAATTTTAGTAGTAACCACAAAAGAATGAAAAACACTCAAAATGATATTGGTGTATTGTCATTACAAACATGAATGAATAATACAGCAACCTCATTTTGATCGTTTTTAAACCTTTGTGGATATTAATTAAAGTAAATAATATTCATTTGAAAATCCTTGGTTCTTTTTTAACCACATTTGAAATTTAAATGAAATATTGAATATTATGAATTCCCAACCTGCTGTAACTTGGTTGGAGTTAAGTTGGGTTAGATAGTATTTAATGAAAGGTATTTCTTATTTTTGTTTTACAACTTTCCATTTCCAGCTGAAAAGCAAGATTTCTGCATTACTGAAATTCACAAGTTTATACTTAATGTAATAAACAACAATTTTTTTCTATCATCATATTTTGTATCCTTTCATTAAGAAATAAGTGCTATGAGACACGCCTAATGTATATTACAACTTAATGATGATAAAGTTAATAAAACAATGATGATAAAAAATATAATTTTATGACGACAAAATATAAATTGAAGCCAATTTAAATCCAACTGAAATTTCAATCCAATTCATCATATTTTGAAAGTGCTACTTGTTGATCCACCTTACACACCACACAATATTTAATGTACTTTCCCATAAAATACTAGTCTTTTGTGAAGTATTATATTTTGCAATATTTTATATTATATATGGAATATTTTGTATTATTTGTCGCTAACCTAATAACGATGACTGTTTTTAGAATATTTTAAAATAAAAAATATACACACAAAAACACACAATTACATAATGTCTAAGTAAACAAAGAGGCCAAATACATTTAACCCATTTATTCCCACTGCCCCATCGTTGGGGCGGTCCACTTTATTATAAATTTAGAGGTATAGGAATCTCATTTCAACAAAATTTCATTATGAAGCGATTGAGGTTGGGAAAATGTAATGTATCAATGGTCATGACCCATCTTGATTTGTTTCTATCCGTTTCTAGTACACGGCCAACATCACAGTCTTTTGAAGTTATGGCTTCAAATAAAACGCGAGTTCTTCTCCTCGACTTATTTTTTGAATATTCTGATAATATCATTTCATCTCTTTTTCATATACAATCTCAGCATATCTATAAGGGATAATTATGAAAAATGTGTGGGAGCAAAATAATATTGGTGTAATATTGGTAATTCCCATTGCCCCAACAACAGGGCAATGAGAATTATTGGGTAGCGATTTATTATGTTGTTATTATAAACAGCTAATTATAACTCATTAATATAAATATTCTTAATATTCGACTGTATTTACTATGATTGATAACACATGAATAACATAACATTACTTTTCTAGACTTATATTCTTACAGTGCATGAAATTGCATCGATACTTTAAGACCACTATGATTTATCGAGTGGAAATGTAAATATGCAACCTCCTGAGAATCATTTGTTGCCGGATGGTGATAGTGAAGACGAGGATAACAATGCTTCTGTAAATAGTTTAAGCAGTTGCATGATCATGCAGAGTGCAAGAAAACTTGATAAAGACTGGCTGTGTCATAGATGATGCAATAGGTACTCCAGGAGATATCTGCGAAACATTTGACTGTATAGATAATACTAAGGTACATTTGCCTTCTAGGATGTGGTCAAATGATGTTTCATATGCTTCTGAATTATGCTAGGAACAACCAGAGTGGTTAGATGATGATTATACTCCAATAGAGCTCTTTGAAAAATTTTATGAAAATGAAGTAATACAGTTCATAGTAGAGAATTTTAACACTTTTACCTTGCAACAGGGAAATAACAAATATAGAATAAATGAAAATGATGTAAAAGTTTTCTTGGCTATCCTTTTTTTGAGTGGTTATTGTTCAGTGCCCAGGTCTAGGATGTACTGGGAAACCCCAGAAACACAATGTTGCTACTGGTAAAGCTACGACTAGAAACAAATTTGAAAATATGTTGAAATATTTATCGAGTGTGATAATTTGAAATTGGATGCAACTGATAAATTTGCAAAAGTGCGACCCCTTTGGACATTATTGAATCAATGATGGCTAATATTTTTTCCAGGAGATGCAAATTTATGTGTTGACGAAGTAATGGTGCCATATTATGGTCGCCATGGTGCTAAGCAACATCTTCATGGTAAACCACTTCACTTTGGGTACAAAGTTTAGTGTTTTCGTAATAGATTAGATTATTTAGTTCAGGGAGAGCAGTACCAAGAGGCTAAATCAGAAAATTCGAATCCAAATTTAGGAGTTGGTAGATCATTTGTATTGCAATTGGTTAAGAAATTACCAAAAATAAAAAGAGCAACACAGTCTTTACACAGATAACTTTTTCACATTACTTACACTTTTAGATGCGATAAAACGCACAAGACACTTTTGCACTGGTACCATTAGGGCAAACTGTGTAGAAAATGCTTCGTTAGAAGAAATAAGTGCAATGAAAAAGAAAGATAAAGGATATTTCCGCCAAACCACAAATGTTACAAATGGTGTTACTTTAGTAACATAGTTACTTAACATAGTTACTTTACATAGTTACATAACATAGTTACTTTAGTTACTTTAGTAACATATTATGATAACAACATGGTAACTGTTGCATTGACTCACAAGGGAGTTCACCCTATTGGAAAGACTAAAAGATATTCTGCCAAAGAGGAAAGGAGAATTGAAATCCAGCAGCCTGCATCGTAGCTTCATACAGAATTGATATTCATACGTAAAAATAGTACTATCCAATGATTGTTTTTCCCTTGGAACGTTTCTGTCAATAATGCGGGGCAACTGCATCATCTAGCCCCAAAAGGAAAAGAAGAAAGCATGGATTTACTTTCATTTACTAGACACATTGTACAAACATATTTGCAGAAGGGAAATGAAAGACCTGCTCCTGGCCCTTCTCAAAAGGAGGGTAACAGACAGTCAAATTAGATGGAATGATCCACATAAATATCACGAGCTCCACTCAGATACGTTGTGCATTGTCATAAAAACACAACAAAGAAATTCAAAAAAAGTGATGTGGGATGCTGTGTTAATTGCTTTGAATCTTTTCATTTTCCATAATGCCATAATATTTTTATCCTCATTTTTCTTCATATGTTTCAATATTTAATGTGTAACTGCGTCAATAAATATAAAATTTTGATACACAACTAATTGTTTTCAAATATTTACAGTCACAAATAATACCTACACTTCATTCCCACCGCTCCAATAATGGGGCGGCATGTCCGATTGTCCAAAAGCGTAACTGAAATGATCGAATATTGAAAAAACATCTCTATATAATAATAAACATATGTAATTTTGTCATGTCATTTTCATCATTTTCGTCATGTCATCATGTAATTTTAAAAATAAATAATTATAGGAATAAAGGGTTAAAATACAAAATTCTTCCCATAAATTTATAAATGCCACAAAGGGAAGCAGTTCGAGAAACATTTGTGAAGTTCTTTAGGGACAGAATATACAGAAATTACAATAAATGTTAAAAAACTTTTTATTTATACATATAATTATACTAAAAAAAAAAAATTTAAAATGAAGAAGATGAATAAGAAGAAGAAGAAGCAGAAGTCCTCTTCCTTGCTTCCACCTGCATTTCTCAAAGCTTTCTCTTAACTTTTAACAAATTAAGTTCTTCTTTTACTTTCATATTTAAAGCATGAAGTTCATTCTATAGCTCCTGTTTGGCATCGAATTCCTTTTGCAGCAATTTCTTCTGAAAAGAGCTACTTCAGGTTGTGCAGAAAAGCCCATGAGGGCAAATTCTAGCCACTCGTTCACGGTTGAACAGTGGTCTCACCCGTCTGATGTCATCATCTTCAAGCACTCACAAGTTGCATGTAATTTGCTACTTGTCTTCCATTTCAACATATGTGGGATATAGCTATGAATGAATGAATGCCTTATTTTATGTGGTGAAATGAGCGTACTGCTCTTCCGTCTGACCACGCAAATTTCGTTGCACTCCTTACACCTACTAAGAGAGAAAGCAGGTATTATTCGGGCGACGAAACAAGCAATTTGAATTTAGCTCAGGGGTTTCATTTAGGCCCGAGGATCTTTTACATGCAGTAAATCTACTAACACGGAACAGCATTTACTTCCCCTCTGAAGGAAGGCATACGAAGGATTTTTTCACCCTTGAAAATCCACGGCTTCAATAGGGTTTGAACCCGCAAACTTGGGTATAATAGCCCGATACGCTCACCGTTACACCATCGCCGCCGACGAATAGCTTATCCATTCCTGCACCTCACTGCACACTATCACCATAGTGCACTGCCAAAGGAAACCCTCCTTCCACCTCATCAATTGGTAGACCAATTGTCTCCTCAGTCCTGAGTTTCTTCTTCTTCTCCTTCTGCTGCTGCTGCTGCTGCTGCTTCAACAACTTTCTCACTCTTGCCATCACCATTATGCGTAAATGGCATTACCGCTGCAGTTACGCACAATTCCAGCAACTTTTTCCAAGAGTCGTTTGGAACTCTCCTCCCATAATCTTCCTAGTTTCTTTTATCAGGTTTTCACACATCTCTTTTGGTAGTTTGCCAGTATGGCAAGAAGCAGTGGCCACATTGTAACTGAGAGCTACGTTCTCCCATGATTGGTCCTGCAAAATTAAAATATTTTAAACGAATACATTAATAACATATTGAAAACGTAAATTAAAGCTAACAAGATAAAGGTGTAAATTGAATTGAGTAAAGTTTGATATGAAAGTTGGTTAAATAATTTATAATTACCTTTCCTTACACGTGGTTCCATCAATCGTTTTTCCACTCCACAATTTCAATTGTTCAACTAAATTGACCAACGTTGAATATTCCTCCTTAGTGAAATTGATTGAATGCTTATTTTTCATGATTGACATTTCACCTAAATACACAGAATTTTCTATGCGCAATAGCACACGCACTCGAAAAGTGAATTATTGTGAATTACTCTACAGTCGAAATCAGCCAAGCTAAAACACTGAAAACAAATCTCCAGTCCCTGTTACAGTGAAAATGTGAACGTCGCACAATAAGTTGAATATCAAAAATATTATGCTGCACTCTGTGAATCCTTTTGAGTACTAGAAAATATTAACAACCCACACCACGCAAGAGTTAATGTGGGAGTTAGCTATCTTCGAGTTACCTCAGACACACAATATGCAAAGTCTATTTTAACCTGACAACTGTCAACATCATTTTCATGCTAAATGCACAGAGCCCACTTCTGCTCAATACATCTGAAATCCTCTGTACACTGACGTTTCTCTACATTGACTCCCGGAATGGTTTTAAATGCCTACCAAAATTAGCTTTAGATGTGGCTAAGTTAATGTCCAAAGTAAATGAACTTGCTCAATCCTTCAAAAATAGTCACAAGAAATCTGAGGGTGATTCTTTTGATCTTGTTACTATTAACAAGCTCACTGACAAATAAATCATAGAAATAACCTATCTATTGTGTCCAGGAATCGGAAGGTTCTCGTTCAAATTTGGGTAAAAAAGATTTTGAACAGGTTTTTGAGATTTTTGTCTTGTTTGTAAATTAGAAACATGCTACTCAGAATGTTTAGAAATTAGGTAAATATAACAGAAAAAATCATCTCCTTTACGTTAGATTAATACTTTCCCAACTGCTCCTCTGGGTCTTGGTCCAAGCCAATTGGCAGTTTTTGACTTTACTTGACTTTTTATATTTTCACTAAAGAGAGAGAGCTCTAAAGTTATTATAATGTTATTCTAACATTATTATAACGAACATTTTCTCTTTAGAATGTCATTCTACTTGAAAAGTGTATGGTTTTCAAAAATGAGAAAAGAAAAACCTTTAAATTTTTTTAGGCTCTTACATAACCATAATCATATCACAAAAATTAAATATTTTTTCATCAAAATAGTTGATAGTTTCAGGATCTTTCACGTGCAGTATTTTAGTAATAAGTGTGTATGAATAGGAACTACCTTACAAGATATAAGAGCTCAGGTATGTACTGAACACTGTTCAAATGTAGATGAAATTAGAGCATACAAGCTTGAAAACTACACATTAACATCTCATTTCGATAGACAAAGAAATACAAGTGGGGGAGTAGCAATATATGTTACCGCAGCTTGCAACTTCAATATTGCTGTTTCGACTCCGGACTTGCAGCGTTCCGAATTGGCACTTTATGCATTCGAGCTTGTCATAAATTAGCCTTGTACCTTGAAAGGGGGACCACCGAGTCAAGACGTGGGACCACTAAAGTATTACAGAGGCAGTGATTATTATTTCGGCAAGAACTTGTGCAGGTAACAATCTGCTGTGACTGCATGCTCGCTTGAGACGCCGACACCACAGAGGGCCCGATGGTAGCGCGTTGTCGCCCTTCGATCCGCCTGGCTGAACCAGTTGTCACCGTCGCTGTCGCCAGTCGATCCTCCTGACTGAAGGAGAGGAACTAGGTTTGCCCCATCACCACCACTGTGCTGCAGGCCATCGCCATCACGCCGCCGTTAAGACGAAGTCATTACGTCGGCATAATAAGATAAGTTATGAATGACCTGTAATCGAGTGACGCTCAGCTTATTTTCCCCGCCGAAGTGCGGAAAGACTAGTAAATGAGGTTGGGAATGTAAATTCCGATAGTACGGCATGTTATTGCAGGAGCTCATTGTATTTGTTTGCTTGTGATAAATTTCAATAAAAAGCCACAGTTAAGTCACCAAAATTTGTAAAAACCTACGTAAAAAATCATTATGTCTGATCATCATCATTGCCTTAATCTAGTTAAATGTGTTGTAAGTTTATTTTTGTTTAAAATTTTTAAAATTGTAATAGTAGGGGGAAAAGAATTAAGAATGCAAAAGCAAACAGAATTAATAGCAAAATTGGAAATGCAACAACAAATCCAAAGTATTATTTCCATAATGTTGTAAATAATAAGGTAAACAAACTACTAAACATAATAATATAAAGCTGTACCATAAAGGCAAGTTGGTAAATGACCCAATGCTAATTTGTGAAGTTTTCATCATTTTCTAAACACAGGTACTAATAGAAACAATTGCAAAGATTTGAGTCTAAATTCTAGAATTAAATATTCACTGCAAGTAGCAAGTACAGATGTCACAGAAATTAAAAAACTGATCAAAACACTAAATACAGTGGAAAGAAACCCTATTTTCCTTTTAACCCCCCAATTCCAAAATTTTTTTTTCCCGTTCAAAGTTTTTATAGGTAACTTCCTACACCAAAGACACATTTTCCATCACAACGTTGAATGAAACATACTGGAGGCCAAAGGAAAAATAACAACATTTGGATTATAGATTCTGGTGCGACTCGTCACACGAGCCCAAATGAGCAGTATATTTCTCAAGTCAACAAAATTGCAGTTATTGAGAGAGTTACAATGGTGTATGGTACAACAACTTCTTCGACGGGCATAGGAACTGCAAACGCAATGATGATTGGGAGACCTACTGACTACAGACAGAATAGAGGCTAAGAACACACTCCTGGTACCTGGCATTAGCCACGGGATCTTAGCAGTCAAGCAGCTTGTGGGAAATGATAAAAAGATCATTTTTGACAAAAATGGATGTTGTATTTGAGACAATGGCAACATAACGATTCAAGCTGAGAATGAATGTTATTTATATGTTTTGCGAACAGAACCCGAACTGACAAAGAACACTGAATTTATTACTAAGTGAACAGAAGAATTTAGAATTGCTGGATTTGTGGCATAAACGATTGATGCACGTAAGTAGTAAACACCAAATTATAAATGGTTAAGTCAGAATCTGTAATCGGTTTACATTGCAAATTAACGACTCCAACACGATGTGATAATGGCCTCGCTGGAAAAGTGACTCGACAGCCATTCCGAACACATCTGTCCAATGATATGAAGAATGATGGCAAAATTTTGAATCTTGCCCATTTGGATTTTATGGGTCCGATTGACGTTGAAAGTCTTGGAGGCCAAAGATACCTCCTCACTATTGTGGATGATGCAAGTCGGTAGGTCTCTATCAAACTTCTCACAACAAAAGGAGAAGTTCTGGCGGAATTGAAAGCATGGAAGACACAAGTAGAAAAACAAACAGGCAAGAGTTTGAAAAGAGTGCAAACTGACAACGGCCTTGAATTTTGCTCACGGAACTGGGACATTGTGGGAGTAATGGAATTGTGCACGAAAAAACAATGACCTATACTCTGCAAGAGAACAGTGTAGTGGAAAGGTTAAACCCGACACTGATGAATATTGTGAGAGCTCGAATTGATGGAAGTGATCTACTCAAATTTACAAGGGCAAAGCTGATATATACAGCAGCATATATTAGGAATAGGGTTACTAATAGCCACAATGCTATCGAAATGTCATAAGAGTTATCGGTCGGTAGGAAACCTAACGTTTACCATCTCTGGTCCATAGAGAAGAGAATTCTTCGTACATGTCCCAAAACAAAAGTGTCAGAAAAGTCAAAGCTAACTGCCAGAACGAAAAAGGGTATACTGCTTGGATTTGTAGTTTATGGACACAGATACGGAGTCTGAATGCCCAAACTCGACGTTTTAGAGTCATGTGATTGGAAATTCAAGGAGGAAGAAACTGGCAATGCAGGAAGCTCGATTGAAAACTGACAAAGCACATCAGGGAAGAAAAATGACCAAATTACGATCAATTGTGATGTTGAAACAAGGACCAACTTGGAAAATGGAGATCTATTAATAGAAATTGATGACAACTCATCAGACTCAAGAGAATATGGATTCAAAGGATTTCCAGATGAAGCAAATGGAGACCCGCCAAAAGAAATTTATGACAAATCATTGGACTTGAGTGAATATGGATTCAAGGGATTTACAGACAAAGTAAATAGAGGGTCTGCAGAGGAAGCACTGCACAAAAACGAGTACCAAACGGGTAACAAAGGACCTACAGTGCAACGAACAAAACTATGAACAGCAAACTCTGAGTCATCCGAAAATTTTGAAGTGCATACACACAAACTTCAGGTAGACACTGAGGAACCATCGTTTCAAGAAGCACTAGAATCCAAAGTGTCGATGCAATGGTTTCAAGCAATGAATGAAGAAATAGTCATTGTGCAGGCACAATGTTTGGACACTGATTGAACCACCCCTAGATGTGACAATTATAAAATGCATGTGGGTTTTTAAAGAGAAATCATTAGGCAGAGGACAACACTTCAAAGCGTGTCTGGTTGCAAAAGAGTTCACCCAAAGAAAAGGATTCAACTATGATGAAATTTATGCACCTGTAACCAGTTTTGAGACCTTGAGTTTGCTGATAGCTACCAGAGTTGAGTGAAAATGGCTTGTGGACCAGTATGATGTAAAATCAGCATATCTCCACAGTGGCCTGAAGGAAATCTTATATATAAGGAACAGCCACAGGGTTTCGTGTGACAAGATGAAGAACAATTGGTTTGTAAACTAAACAAGTCAATTTACGATTTGAAACAAAGCGGATGGTACTGGAACGAACAGTTCAACAACACATTGAAGAAAGACCGATTTATTCGAAAGTCAACCTATGTGTATATCATGAATACAAATCAAGGCGAAGCATTGCTTGCAGAATATGTTGATGATATACTTGTACTGAGGAAAATGAACTTGCTAGACAAATCATCAAGACAATTTTAGACAAAAGTTATGAAGTTAAACACTTGGGAAAAATTTCAAATATGTTGGGAGTAAAATTTACTGAAAACAAAGATGGAAGCATCACCATTTCGCAAGAGGACTATGTGGATTGATTATTGACAAACTTCAGACTTGGGTACGCAAGAGAAGTGAAAACTCCAATGGAAATGAAGCCTGGATTTCTCGATGACAGTGACGAGAGTAATTGCACAAACATTCCTTATTGAGAATTGATTGAGGGACTCTTGTACTTATCCCAGAGAACTCAGCCAGGCATCTCTTTTTGAAGGAAAACTGGCACAATATTCTTCAAATTTTAGTTACAAATTTTAGTTTAGGAATGCAGCAAAAAGAATACTCCATTACCTAATGGCGACCAAAAACTATGACATCGCATATTATCCAACCAAACAGAATCTTATAGCATACTGCAATGCAGATTGGGCAAGCTGTACAATTGATTGAAAGAGCGTTAATGGTTATGTTCTTATGCTGGCAGGAGGTCCAGTCATTTGGAGGAGTACAAAACAGAGGGTGGTAGCACTCAGCACCATGGGGGTGGAATATGTGCCTCTTGCTCACTGATGAGAAGTATTCTAGGTAAAAGAATTTTTGAAGTCGTTTAAGTTTTAGGACTTGGATGCCAACCGACATCAATCCATTGTGAAGTGTGAAGTGGCTATCGCTCATGCTCAGAATTACATAGATCAATTGAGGACCAAGCACATAGCCATTAGGAACAATTTTGTCTGAGAAAAAGTGATGGATGGAACAGGGAACTCAACTTTATCAACAGCGAACAGCATTATGCAGACATTCTTACGAAACCATTATGTCAGAGACTCCACAAATTCCATCTAAGTCAACTTGTGGATAAAATAACAAAATGATCATCCGTCAATTTAATGATAATTTCGAAAGAGGGATTGCAGGGAAATTATTGGGAATTTGTCATCACGAGGGTTAGCATCAGTGTTAAAAAAAGTTGCAGCTCCAGATCTCGTGCACTGTGTGTTAGTGAAAAGACTTGCCAATGTAACGAGTTCTGTAAAGTTGATCAATACATTCTGTGTGTGAAAAGTCAATGTGTGTATTATTAGTATACCCATACCAACAATATCATAAAAGAAAACGTGACCGATGCAATGCATCAAATCTCTAGATATCTAACACAATAATCTAAACTTAAACATTAACAAAACACATGGTAAAATTTAGTCACCACTAACAAAACCAAAATTACGAACAACCAATGTCCACACAAAGTACAAAGCCAGAAATTTCTTGGAATTAACATTCAGCAAAAATCTAACATAATGAACACACTGATGTAGTATGCTAAAAATTAATTAACATTTACTTACTGCAAAATTTAAAATGACAGTGAAAATGCTCATTAGTACATATTACAGCATTATACACCCTAACATTCAATATGGTATAGAAATTTTATTAGCAAATATTATTCCTAGAATTTAATGGTATATAGAAGTCTAGAAGAGGCTGTGTCTTCGAATAAATGGTGTTCAAACAATGATCGCCATTTCAATGCCAACAAATGTAAAGCAATTACTTTCAGAAGATCTGGAGAAGGGTCATCCAACTGGCAACATTTATTGTAGTCTACGAAATGATTTTAGTCAAAAGTGTTTTGTTTTCATCCATTATTTGTTTGTCTATATTTCTGAAAATGTATTTCCATTATGCAAGTACATCATCATATAGTACATAAAATCACAAAGCAATCTTTTAAAAACAATTCAATTACATTTACACATACACATTATATACAATTGCACTAAAATGACAATCAGAGTTTGAAAAAATTCTCAGAGGATGATACTTACAACAACTAATAATGGAGCTAAATACAGATTCTGATTGACAACCAGAAGTAATTTATGGCTCTTCTATGATGGTACCTCACAACACCCAAACCATGTCTACAATTAACAGTGTTCAAAAGGAAAGGAAATCGACCAAGCATGTACTATTTGAAACAAAATATACTTCTGGTAACAGTCTATTCCAAAGGTGTATAAAAAATGCTCAGTTCTGGTTAACAGAAAAATGAATCTATGGTGGTGATTGCAGAGAACGTTAGCCAACTCACTGCTTGTAGCTCTCATAAATATTGTTACTATATTCATCTAGACATACATCAGAGAGTAGATATGACAACAAAAAAATGTAAAAAATTAAAAAAACATGTAGAAATTGCAATATACACAATCTAGGAATATTGGATTTTTAAGTAAAAAATAGTATAAAGTATAAACAAATACAACAGTTGTTACTAATCATGTACTTGCATATATGTCAATCAGAATATATAGCTACAGAAGGAAGAGAAGATAAAAGGAAAGAAAGTGTGCCAAGTTGTCAAGTGAAAAGTGTTGTCAATATCAATTTTGTTATAATGCCTTGAAATAAAGATATTGATGAATGTAACAAGAAACGAGGTGGCTAACATTGCATGTCGTAACTATAATCATAGCTACAATATTAATTTTTTGTTGTCTGACATTGTTTTATCTTTCATTGTAATTGGAGTTTTTACCTTTACAATTGTCTTTGTTACCAGAAATATGTTACATAGTACATGCTTGCCTAGCTTTCTTTTCTTATCAACATTCAGCTAATCATAAATATGGTGAGGTGTGTGGTGATGCCACAACAATGGTCCATAGACTACATCTGCTTACCAATCAACATGTGTATTGACCTCCTTTATAGGTTGTTGTGTGTAAAGTATTCTCAATTAATTTTTTAAATTCTGAGTGTTAATTTTTTTTAGTCACTTGAAATGTATAGTATATGTAAGTAAAATTATGTTTATGTAT
The DNA here is from genome assembly GCA_964035755.1 of Teleogryllus oceanicus. Lineage (NCBI taxonomy): Eukaryota > Metazoa > Arthropoda > Insecta > Orthoptera > Gryllidae > Teleogryllus > Teleogryllus oceanicus. The sequence goes on from CAXIVR010000001.1 coordinate 162,597,815, forward strand.
GTTTTTAATGCTTTAAAAAATTTTAAAAAAAGGAAAAAAATTAACCCAACAACTTTCATTATTACATTTATGGTCATAAGAACTGGTTTTAAAAACATTATTTCTCTGATGGGAGACATGTGGACTAAGAAGCAGCAGCTTGAATTTGATTTTTTTAAAATTCAAAATAATATTGGTTTTTCACAAAAAAATATTATATATAAATAGTTCATAGGAGACATAAATAGATTATTTCATTTGTTGGAAATTAAAATAGGAAATTATTATTATTTTTAGTTCAAATATTAATATTAATTTATGGTTATATTATTATGTTAATATTAATGTTTATGTTAAATTTTATACATTACAGATTAATTACACACAAAATTATTAATTTGTTACTACACTATTTTATTTCTGCACGTTAGCAGCTGAGAGGTCCAAGGAAGTTAAAATATATTACTAACACGAAACATAGATTAACACCCGTATTCACCCATGTACAAAGTCTGCATGGACTTAATGGTTTCTAACCTCTTTGCTCAGAATATTATACAATTTTGCGCTTGCAAAGAGTATACAACAGAAAATGTTAGGCCCACAATGCTCCGTGGCCAGTATGGAGCACCTTGGATTTTAGCATGAAAAGTCATTTAACTTAATCGAGTTTATATATTCAGTAGTGAAATAGATGCACATATAAACGCAATTATATTGCGAGTTTAATTTTAATCGTGTTTACTTTAAACACGATTAGCGAGATACTTGAATGAGTTTGGTGAAACGGCCCTAAATAATGCTTGTGAGACCAGTACTGATGTACACATTGGTAGTTTGATCTCCTTTGCAAAACATACCTAAACTAGAGTTTGTCCAACACAAGTTTTTTAAATAGTTGCTCTATATTTGGGACACTTTGTTTTGCGAACATTTTCTTGCATTACATTTCTAACTAAAATCTCTCATGGAGATATCTGATCTTAATCTAAAGTATAAAATTATTGCTGGAGTCACTGAATGTTCACCGTTACTTAAATTATTTTTAAAAAACACACATTGTTCACTGTTACTTAAATAAATTTACAAAAAACACAGATTCAACTCTCAGAGTAATGACATCTTTGACGTCACATTCTACAAATCTACTGCAAGCAACCCCTTGAATAGAATGTGTAATTTGGCCATGGCTAAAATGTACATATCAGTAATTTTAACTCCTCCTCTCTTCTTAAGTTTCAAAGGGTAAATTACTTCAATCAGAATCACTTTTACCAATTTTCATTTTGTAATTATACATTATACTTTTGATTTATATAATTCAGCGAATTATAACTTGTATTGATACCTTTTGTAAACTCATGGACAAATAATCTGTACATTTGAAATAAATAAAATAAATATCAATACAGACTGAAGACACATTTAATGAATAACCTATGATATAATAAACATGACAGACATGATAAAAATGCCAATGCCTGATTGTAAACACTCATTTATTGTGTGCACATGACCTCCACTTCCATACCCACTAGATCCCTGTTCAAATTCATACCATTCCATATTCCAAAACCATACCCACTAGAAAGAAGAAATTATGAAGCAAATTGATTGCAGAAAGATGGAATCAATTTTCAAAATATGTAAAAACAACCAATACATTCTAAGGTGTTCTAAAAAGTTCTTGATGCTCTGCCCTCAACACACACACAACAACCACTTGAAATCTTAAAATACTAAAATTCTTCACACAAACAAATGCTAAAGCATTAATACCAGTATAAGACAAATCGATACACAATTTTCCAAGTTAAGCAAACTGAAACCGTTAAAAGTGCAATTTTATCATGCTCACATGTAATTCTAGCAACACACAAATCAGAAAAGTCGCTTAAAATGAAAAAAGATTGTCAAAAGGCAAAATTGGATTAATTAAATTGAAATTAATATTAATTAAATTGGAAAAGATTACAAGGACTATGTGAACATTCAACAAAGTTCCCCACAAGCAACTAATTCACAAATCAGAATCAATGGTGGTCAGAGGCAAACTACATGCATTCTTCTCGAATAGATTGTTCAAAGTGTGCATTGCAAAAAACCTTTTCACGTTTCAAACAGTTACAAACAGCGTACCTCACAGATCTGCTTTAGAACTGATGCTGCTTTTCTTACACACACATGATCTGGATGATGGAATTACTGCAGGACGGAACTGCTATAGAGATGACACACAACTATTTGCAAATCCACTGATAGATACTTTACAGAAGGATATTACAATGGAATACTGGTCGAAAACATTGCTACTCCCACTGAGCATTGAGAAATGCATAGTTCACCACATCAGCAAGAAAAACCCAAAGTAACCAACACCAATGTAAATCAAACTCCGGACACCACTACACAACAAAAGAACTTAGGTTTCTTTATTCACTCAGGATCTAAAGTGGGAAACTCAAGTCATCGCAGGCATTTTTCAAACTGCATAACTCAACAGTGAGAAAAATCTACACAACATATTAGACCTATACTAGAATACGCCATCGTAGTCTGGTCTTCGTATTATGAAAAAAGAAACTATGTTTAAATAAAGTATAGAAGCAAGTCAGAGCAGAGAAACAGAAACAACTATATAGAGACATTCTAAATAGCCTCTAACGTTTCATGGCACGATGTCTTTGTCACAAGATCTGCAAACTCCAAACTGACGCCCATATTCTCAATAATGGGTTATTCCAAAGTAGTCTGCAAATCAAGAAAATCTCAGACTAGGTTAACACTGATAACCAGGACTCAAGATTCTGATGACACGTTATCTTTTCATTTGCGCATCCCTGACATAGCTGACTTGTAAATTAATGTTTATAGAGATATGCAGGTAATAGAAATGATTAGTTAATGGGTCATTTTTTGTCATTTTTCAATTTATAGGTCCTTTTTAAGTATTCTGTTTGCTTTTCTTGTTTCTTGTTAGTGAAGTTTGACAAAATAAACTGAGCTTTTATTGTATCGTCAGTTCATGGCAAAATTTACTACTGCAGTGGACTGTTTTCCGAACTCTCAAAATTATACAGATCTTCAGTACCTCCTTGACCTTTCAAAATTGACGGTTGGAAGATCAATTACATTTCTTCCTAAAATAAAGACTTAACTTTAAATATAACTTTATATAAATACATTTTATTTAAAATTTATTGAAAAACAAACATTTTCATTTAAATATTTTGTATTAAAAAATAGAACATTTTCCCCTTCATTGTATGGGCCATTTTCAAAGAATTTTTATGTCATCAGAATCTGAACCCTGCTGATCACAGAATTTTTAGGTCATCAGAATCTGAACCCTGCTGATCACAGAGTTCTTATTCACAAACTGTGGCCATCAGAGAATTGACAGATTCGAAGTTTACCCTTGGGTAGAATGTAAATATGATTGGCTGAAGAATAATGAATACAGTCGCTTCAAGCGTGATCTCCAATATTACATCTATCCAGGTACTGTGTCATGACTAAGTTGCCAATAAATTTAATGTTTCTATTTAAGAAACTGAAATTTTCACAATTTTCATTGACAAATATGCAAATATTATTGTATGCAAAGTTACATCAGCAAGAAAAAGGTATGACAAACTACAAACGGATTGAAACGCTGTAAGTTGTGTTCAGCAGTTAAAGAAGAAAAATAAAAGCACGAAAACAAATATTTAAAAAGTGAGTGGTAATAAAATTGCTATTTATAATGATGTAAGAAGCTACAATGCTGTGCACTCCCTTGGCTGAGAAATTGAATGCATTATACATCCCGCCTGAAGAAACGTACTGCCTACAACTATGATTTGAGATATGGAAACGCTATTAATGTGTCTCAAGTAAGAGCATTTTGTTTTGTCTACCTCACGAGTTGAGTATTTCTTTTAATTGAGATTTCTATGCAATAATACATAATTCCACCCAACAATTTTAGTAAGTTTCAAAACAAAAGCCTTGGCACTCTTTCGAGAGAGTTTTACAAATATTTCGATAAATTTGGTATTTTGTGATCTGGTGAATTACTGAACCCAAAAATTGTTTCAGTACTTTCAAAAGTGATCAAAAAAATTACACCTGAATGGGTGCCAAGACTTATTCAAATTAAAATCAGATCATTTGACATGGAACATTAAATTGCAAGTAGTAGCTCTGCAAGTATTACAATGAAATGTACATAATAAAATATCACAATAAACCATGTTTATTAATAAAACAATAACAAATTCTGCACAATTACCATAAATTTCAAGAATAGGAAATAATCCTGCCCAGGCGTTATTTTCTCCCTCCCCCTTTTCAGTCTTCCTAAGAGGTCAGTCTTCTTGAGAAGATAGAAAATAAAATTTTATTTCTGTTTTGATGGGATATACTGGAGTAAATGTGAAATCCATACAAGATTGTTTCATTTTAACATACAAGATTTCAAAACTATTATCTAGACAATTTCATGAATTCACGAAAAATGAGTGTTGATTACACTGACAATCAAACCATTTAGCAGGTTTTGCCTTGTCTCTTCTTTTTTTATTTTTGTTTATTGTGTTTGTAACAATGTTCAATAATATTCTTGTATTTCTCTATTAAATTTGTCAAAAGTTCACTGGAAAAGTTTGTCTGTTTCAATATTGTACCTCAATGAAATTAATATAAAAATGTGTATTAATTGCATTCAATTTTTTAATATATTTACTTCAAACGAAAAAACTTATAACTGAAATTTACCAAGGGTCTACTTCGTAGCATTTTTGCCTAGTTCTTGTATTCTTTCTTTAACCTCTTGGAATCCATTTCAATTTATTTGATAGCTGTTTATTCAAAGAGTTAATTTTAAAATCCTTGACTGTTTACTTGCATGATTATGTTATCGATACCTACCAACAATGGTTTTGAGTGTTTAGTGTATAAATTTCCGATGATCTCCTAGTGAAAGTAGAAGTCGAGACTGACTTGCTGTTAGATGAAAGTAAGATGAACAGTGACAATACCTTTAATTAAAAGCAGACGCTACTAATGTGACTTTATTAAAAAATAACCTGCACCAACAGAATTATAAGACCAAAATATACAATAAATTAAATACAGTTGTAGCTACACCTTTTACTAGAAACACTATTATTATTCAGCAAGTAATTCACTATCTGGAAGAGTTATTACTGACGATGAAAAGGAATAGCAAATCTTAAAAGATAATTTTTATTTGTTGCTGAAGAAATGATTTAAGAGGAAATACCTTTTCTACCTCACCGAGTTGTAAATATTATAGATGAAGTAGATAAGTCTATAGAGCATTACGTTCTTTAATAGTTATTTTGTCAAACATATCTTCTCTAAAATATCATTTCACCTAATTCATTCTAATAATTTTTTGCATTCAGAAACAAATCCAGGTCTCTCATAGTTTTAAAAACTTCCTTATCTTCAACTGTAAGAAACTCATACCTGTCAGAGTTGTCGATATTGTGTAATAGATTAAGCAAGGGCTATTCACGAATTTTATACCGAAATCTGATGCTACTGGGGTGTGTAACTTGCAAATCTCAACTGATGTGAACCTTGTGAATAAGAATTTTTGATCTGATTCATGAATTATCTGAACTATCTTTAATTATAATTATTGATAATTCTCATTTTATACAGTTATCGAAAATACGGGTGTGAGAAGAGACACGTGAAAACAGGAAAGAAACCATGATTGGACAAAGGATATAGTCAATTGAGTCATCAACATTTTGAACAAACTACCATAAGACTGCATCGAACGCATTCAAAAAACAGTTTGGACAAACATAAGTTCGCAAATAATCAGTGATACAACTAAAAATGCGATAACCAATGAGATATGATTAATGAGCATTATATTAAAATTAATATAAACAGAAATATGTTAACTAGCATTATGGGATATGTTAATAACTGCTTTTGCTGCCACCATTATTCAATAAATAATAAAAAAAGTTGGGGGCTCATCTTATTTTCAAGTAAAATCTTAATTTTACAATATTCACGTTAAAAACCAAAATCCACATTTTAGGTACGATGATCCACATTTTGTTTCCATGTTACAATGAACAGAACTTCGTTTTTCACTGGTTTCTTCCTGATGTCTTCATGGTTACGTTTCTTATATGTTCACCAAATTTCAATGATTTCCTAGAACACAGTCCCATAATATAGGCTCTAAAATTTTGCTTAGGATGGACTCTACTCTAAGCATGTGTGTGGTTTCATTAATTCCTGTTCGTGTTCCCCCATTTCCCTTCTTCAAACAATTGTCATGGCAATTGTAATTTCTAGGCCCTCTGATGAGTCTTTTCTTTCTTTTTCTTCTTTAATTCCTCTTTCTTTCCTCCCTTTTGAAGTATTAGACTAATTGTCAGGTACTATTGGGAAACACTGCTTCTCCTTTGCTTTGTTAAGGAGGCCCTTGTTTCTGCTTTGTGAGAAGAGTGCTCAGCACAGGAATGCAGTGAAGAGTGACAACGGAATAATTTCCATATTTACCCAAATATAAGACGACTTCTTTTCATAAATCTTATATTTGCAGATTAAACCTAGTATGTTGGAGTTTATGTTTTTACAATGCCTTTCCACGACAGAAAACTCATAAATGTTGATGTAAGAAGCTGCTAAGATGGTAAAAATATCTATAATAGGTAATTATATTTGCGGCCGTAATTAATCCACGTATCTACAATACATAATTATATTTGTGGTCGTAATTAACCTGTGTATCTTCAATACGAAATTATATTTGCAGGTGTATTCTCAGCATCTACCGAGAATCTGCCGGGCAGTTTAGACCAATATTTTTGAATGGGGCAGTAAAGTGTGAATTTCAATCGAATGGCATTGTATCAAGTAAAACAATGTGAAAATTAATGCCGAGATTTTGTTACCCAATGCATGTTGGGCAAGGCCAAGCGGAATCGCAGTTCGATGCACGGCTAGTGCGAATCTGTGTTTTGCAAGAGACAGAAATGAAAACATCACATACGCATACACATTCTACATCCAATCACAGAAACGGATGATAAATATTTTCTTAGCAACAACTTCCCATTGGAAATTTGCTGCTGTCTCCAACTTCTTGCATTAATTCGGAGAGAAACTGCGGTATAAATAGTATTACATAAGCATTACTAAGGGCAAGAAAATACGTGCTGCTTTTGGCACCACTAGTTATGACCTGCAAAATTGTCATGAAAACCAAACAAAATGGGCAATTATTATTTCCTCATTTAAAAATAATGGAAGCATCTTATTAAAAAGGTAAGCATTTTATTTGGAGAGAATAATAAATTTTAACCCCCAAATCAAAAAAATAGCGTGTTCAATGAAGAGGCCATGAACATTTGAGTGGTATATATTCTACCTATGTTCATGTCCTTAAGTTAAACGTACATGTACATAAGGGTAATTGTCATCCGTACATTCACTCAAAGCTTAATTTCTGCATTCAAAATTAATATCTCTCATGGTTTGCCATTGAACTCACAATCACTTTACGGATGGTAACATTCCTCCACCTGTACTTAACCTTCACTTTCACTTTATCATGCAACTGATATCCTAGAGATCAACTAGCACTTCTGTTTTAGCAGATGTAAATGTCAAAGGCTCAAATGAATTTTATGAACGCCTTTTAGTTTCAATATATTTTAATTCAAGGAAAGAAACATCTTCAATTCAGGAAAATAGACAAGAGAGAGGTGAAAACTATTTCTAGCCTTAACACAGTACAGAAATTCATGGCTACCCTTTATGCAGTACAAAAATAATACTAATTATCATTAAAAAAAGATTCAAGATTATCAACACAACTAAACACAACAAGGTTTCAACGACAAAGTTTTCAACATCACTAAAAGCCACTCCTGAAAAACAAGCTCACAAGTTTTCAGACTCCAGCAAAATGTAAATGATTAAAGATGAATCACATTAACAGTTATTTTCTCAAAGTACAAATGCAAAATAAATTAATCATTTCTACAACAACAACAAGAGATCAATTAAGTCAATAGAATATAAATCTAAAAATTTGGGTGGTTAATAGTGCATGATTCACAACTGATATAGAAACAGAATAACTGGAGACACACTTAATAACTTACACTATTTCTCCAATTCATCCCACTCTAAGAAGAGTAAGAATAAGAAGAATAGGAAGAAAAAGAAGAGGAAGAAGAAAATAAAGCAGAAAAAGAAGAGAGAAATGTGCAGAAATGCTGAAGATGAATTACATGAATATATTTCATGTATAAGTAATCATAGTAGGAAAGTTATAATCAGCCCAGCAACCAGTTTTTTTTTCCTATGGGGGAGAACGTGCCCAGCCAACTTTATTTTCTCATGAAGAAAGTTTCGTTTATGCCGTATTTAAAATTTACTTTTATTTAGAGGACAATATACAATCCCTTTTTTTGATTGGATAGATGACAGGTTTACAATAACCTACATAAGAATGGAAAGGTATGATTCACATATTTATCCTACGTAGGAAGACCTACAAAGAGGAAAGAAATTCCAAATATTATATAATTTTTGGGTAGTCAGAAAATTTTATATTAGATGTTTCATTTGATAGTTTATTGAATATTGAGCAATAAAATACATACATTGTGGAATATCTATGTTTGAACTTCTCCAAATCCAATTCTTTCCTGGAAACAAAAATGCCTAACTTACAGGGGTTTTATCTATACAAATAAAATTGAAGTGTATGTCGATGATTTAAAAAAAAACAAAAAACAAAAAAAAACTTCCATTTTATAATCTCCCACAGTTATTCACATAATATAAAAGCCATTTTCATTGTATTTACAAATATTGTCCAATTGTCTGTGAATTTGTTCAGGGTAATCTCGGGAACAACTAAACTAATTTCAATGGTTTCATTCAAAGAAAGTGTTTTATCAGGCGTAACTTAAGGCACTTTTAATTTTAAATTATTACTTTCTCTTATTTAAAAGGAATGTTTTTTTATCATTCACAGAAACAGTTTTATTCCAATCTTAATGAAATTATCTACAAATGACTTTCAGAACAAGATAAAAGATACTGACAGCATGAGATTTCATAAAAATTACCCCTACTCCTTTTTCTACCCTTTAGAGAAAAATTTAAGGTGCACTCTTTCAGTTTTGGGCAAATTGGGTGAGGAAATACATAAAAGAACATTCAATGTTTCTTAAAGCTCATAAAAGTTTCCAAATGCTCTTTAATTCATTCTAAGAGCACCATTACACTTTAAATAATTGAAGGTCAACATTATTACTGGAAGTTAGCTAGGAGTATGCAACAAATTTGTTAACAGCTCGGCCATAGCAATGATGTCAGTAGCAATGGTAATCGTAGCAAGTATGGTCGGGCAAGGCACACAGGGGCAGGGCCAGGGAAGGGAGGTGGGAAGCAGTTGGGCTTTGGCCGGTGCAAGTTAAATTGGGGATATTCGATCTATAGATCGAATTCATTCCTCTTCCTGTTTAATAGATAAATGTGCTAAATAAATACCCAGGCAGCACATGGTACCATCAATAGAATTCCGTCAATAAAATGAAATACAAGGGATGGAAATGATGCGTTCAAAACAGGTGTTCAGTCAATCCAGAGAAGTCACGAAAACACATCATTATAAAGAAAAAAAGAAAAGCAGAAACATAACTAATACTATAAACAGATTCATCACCAACCTGATTATCTGAATCTCCCAGAAAACGAATCACTAATGGTAGAAGACATTCTTCAACTACAAAATGAAGTTTATCTCGTTCTTCATGACAAACCATGGCTATATGTGGAAGTTGTTCCATTAATTCTGCTTTGACTGAAATTTCTGTAACATTCAGAGGGAGCCAACATCAAAATTTTAGTTTAATTACAGTATTCATGGAGGCAGAGAAAGTTACAACTTTTGCATTTTAAATCAAACTTACCAAAATCATTCCACTATGTCATTAACTTACACTTTAATTATTTTATTTTTAAGAATGAATTAAAATGTGAAATTTAGTATTCCGAGGGTGCATAATTTCATATTTTTGAAAGGAAGAAATAATTCCATATTTTAGAAATTTAATCTGAGTGAGTCTAACTAACATTTTTACATAATGCAAGTATTCCTTTGGCTTCTGAAACACCAAATAACTTAATTTTGTGAAATGAAAAGTATTCCCCAATGTTAGAGAAGCAATTTCATTCTTAACTAACTACACATGTACCCACAATCGTATTACACAACATTTGAAAATCATTAGGATATATTAAAACATTATAATTAAAAACAACTTAACAAACTTCACTGCTGAATATTTGAAACAGAATGATGAAAAATAAAAGAGAAACTCCCGTCATCATTACTGAAGTGAGTGCATTTATTTTCACTGAGAATAGTAAATAAAATATATTGCAAAAGAAATGTATGCTTGTTCATCTGAATCATATAACAATTTTAACTTGAAACTCCACTTAATCAGTGCAATTAATAGAAGTCACTTTTAACATCAATTCACAAAGATCACTTACACCCACACAGTACACTCTCTTGCATACACACACACACACACACACACACACACACACACACACACACACACACACACACACTACAATCAGTTCTCTGATGAGATCAATTCCTATTTCGTGTAAAAATTTGAAATTTTGAGAGCAACTTATCAGATTAGAGGTTAGTTGTCAGTGGCAAAAAAGCAAAAAGTTAATTGTTTGGAAAGATCTACATTGTTTCAAACATATCCATCACATTCCTTTGGCATGTTTTTTACAAGACAAGATAATTTCTATTTCTTGGTCCATGTTTGAAATTTTGCAACAGAATTCATTTTAAATTTTTTAATGAAAACAACTGCTATGCAAACATTCTTCTCACATTCTCAAGATTAGGGGGAGCAGTTAGTGAATGTAAAAAGGTCTTACTTCACCATCCCATTGCTTTTTCATTTGTTGGATGCAGGATAACATTAAAATGAACAGGCTCTTCAACTGCAAGAACTGTAGCTGGTTTACCCAGAAAGTGCAGCACAAAAAAAAAAAAAAAAAAAAAAAAAAAAAAAAAATGAAAAGTTAACCCCTGATAATTATCAAAATTAGTTTCCTAGAATTGTCTAGGACTTTAATATTGATTAAACGTTTCCTCCTTCCCAGCTGTTCACCACCCCAATCACACCCAATGCAAGGAATATTAATCGCTATTGCTACTAACATTTGCTCGCGCTTCCCTTACGCTTGCTCAACTCATGAAGATTGTTTTCCACAAATGCTTTCTGTCAATGTTTAAAATATCTGATAAATGTAAAAAAATTATTGAACAATTATGAATATTAAAAATTGTAATAATCGGAGTGTCTTTAATTTTGAATCAAGTTTTTTTTATTAACATTGTTGCACTTTATAAGCCATAACAAAATATAATTAATATAGGCCTTGTAAAATAAGAAATTTGTTTTCTTACCCTGTAATATATGCGCGTGCGGTCGCGTGTGTGTGTGTGTGTGTGTGTGTGTGTGTGTGTGTGTTATGTATAAATATAAATTTTGATCTTCTCAAAATAACGTAGCCGCTGACTTCTTGAAGTTTGCCGGCGGGCATCTCCAGAGATTTGTAGCGTAGTCAAATATCGGTGTAGGTACACGTTTGACCTAATCAATCCACTGTCGTTAATCGTTCGCTGAAGACCAATCTACGGACCAACCATGTGTACGGTTCCATCTGCCATCACCAGAATCATTCACGCACATACCGTACTCACGGTCTGACTGACTGTACTCGCCCGTATCTGTAGCTGCCCTGTTGATGATGTCCATCGCGGCACGGATGTCCTCGGGTGTGTCGGCTACTGCGCGCAGCGTCTCCAGCGCCACCCTCCCCACCATCTGCCTGCAAGCACAACACGTCGCGAGTCACTAGCCAACACACGGCAGGCACACCAGGAGACGAGTGTTCATTCACAAAATAATGTTGTGGCTGCAAGAACTCGTTCAATCCCAAGGGAAACATGCAATGGTAGCTGCAAATAAAACCCCTTTACAATTTCGATTTCCGTCGGTTAGTCAAAAAAAAAAAAAAAAAAAGTTACATATGTGTTCTATACTGCTGACCATTACACAATAGATACTAGAAAATACTCAGAATTGTGACGGAGCAAATGGACACTACTTTATCTCCATTTTACCCATTGCAATTCCAGTATACAGAGTTAAACGATGTTCATTTAGCACACACAATGCGAATATCCCACCAAGGAGGTAGAGCTGCCCAATTCTGAAGATTAAAGAAATACTTTTGTCATGGAAGTAAAGAGTGAAATGACAGCGCACAACATAATATAGGTCCTTTCCCGCGCAATTCATCCAGAGGCAAAGGCGGCCATAATGCTGCACCCCGATACGTGGATGCGCACGCAGCGGTCCCTCCCGCCAAAACTCGACATCACAGAGTAGTACGAACGCGTATCGATCCGACTCCCTCGTAACGTACACAGCGCAGCTCCCAACGTACGCTTACGTGCAGGGCGAAATCGAGCCACAATTCACCATACGAGTGGTCAACTGCTGTAGTTCATTATTCAATGAGCTGCACCACCACAGAAAACTCTGTTATTTGCAAATTCTGTGTGAAATTAGTAAAAAAAAAAAAAAAGACTATCAAGAAATCTTCGATAACATTTCTATATTTCGTGTAAATATATTTTAGAATACTCCAGCCGTTCGCCTTTAAAATTCCTCTGGTAAGAGTACAACAATAATCGATCACGTTAGCATTACTTCCCGAGCAACCAGCTGCCGAGGGCTGTCCACACGTAGTGAAATCAAAACAAAAAATAAATACTTGTAAGTTGTATTAAAACCAAAACACAATAATGCGATTTTTTCTAGGCTTGACAGTTCATTCAGAAGACAAGACAGCACGAGTCAAAAGTATAGGTAAGATTATTTCAATGAGCAACAGTTTTATGAAATAGTATTTCCTAGAGGACCATACGGACGACAATATACCCAGATTACACCAAATACTATTACTCATTATAACCAAATTGATTGACAAATGTAGAAATAACATTAAGCAACATACAATTTCGCCGTCAAAACCAACAATGTGCATGCTAATAACATTTCCGCATTGACACACACTGTTGAGAAATGAAGTGTCACACCTCTCGTTCACTAATAAATACTCTGACATAAAGCCACGCGTTTTATTTCTGCTCTTCATTCATATAGATAAATAAAATGCGTGTAGAATGAAACATTAAACGATTTATAACAATAAATAAAAGGTTTGAAGTGTAAATTCTTGAATAAACAGTGACAACTCTACAATTATACTAAGGCGACGTGTACTTTGATCAAGATGCACACTTTCCAGATTCTTTGGTAACTTAGGGTTTCCAACTTTCATCTAAGAAAAGTGCGTTCATTTTATGTACACAAAATGCGTTAATTTGTAATGCGGCCGGGTCTGGAAATTGTACTGCAAGTACAAAGAGCTGTAAGTAAAGGGCATAGATTCCGACATAGATTTTTCTAAATAATTACCTCAACAATCTAACACCGTAATGGTTCGAAAGGATGCAGTACAAATTTCGGGAACTCGGCAGAATCATTGAGAAATAAGTTATTTCATTTATTCATAAAAGCAGGGCATTTTATAAATGGAGGACGGAAAAACACACCCGAAAAGCTTTGTTAAAATTTTGCATAGTATGGCTTAAACATTTCAACAGGTGTCATATACGTATTATTTTCCTAGATACCGAACATTAAGATTTGCAATGAAAGAAATTTGAAAACACTATTCGTAATCGCGATTCTTTCTTTTTCCGGTCTCTTGTAATCTGCCTCTGAAGAACGTTACACCACGCGTCTTTAAATAACATAATGCAGAATAATACAGAGATTTTTATAAAAGAAAAAAAAAATCCTACACAAAAAATTTGAGGACGAGCTCTCACAAAACCACCGAGATAAGGGATTCCATTACTTTCGATGCATGTTATGTTCAATTGGGCCAGATATCCACTACAAATTTCGTCGAAATCTGTATCTCAGGGGGTCTGCTGCTCACCTGGATCTGTTTCCCTCTATTTTCCTAGCGGTTTCTCTATATCTTTGTCTTAAAGCATCTACAGGGCCAAGTAAGACTGTAAACCAAGTGTCTCAAAGCGAAATAAAATAAAACGTTTCGAAACGTGATTCTGCCCCAAAATAAGAATTTTACTCTCATCCACTTCTGAAGTTGATTCAATGTACCAAATATAAAACATGTAGCGCATTTACTTTCCAGTTGTTAAAACGGGTCGTGTTACCCGTTATAATGTACTGTATTACAACTATTAACTGTAAAGTACGTGTGCTTGTATATTGAATCAATTCATGTTGTAGACTTATATCGCCAATTTCTATGGTTTTTACATGAACTGAAGATGGGCACCAACATTCCCCAAAACGTTTAAAAATTGTATATTCATTTGATAGGTAATGAGTTTAACGATTTCATTTGTCTGTTAAAAATTTCGAAGAATATTAACGTTAACTAAGAGGAGAATTTTCAATTTAACTCTTGTTACGACATCCTCAGAAGTGGTAATGGTTGCTGCTCTTTTGTTTACAAAAATACCTTATATAATCGTGGCGAACTACATGTGGCATTTTAAGGAACATTACTCAAAACTTCGTGAAAATTGACTAAAAATGCATTTTTAATTTGTTTTGGGATTTTATTTCCTTCGTTCTTATTAACGTTTCAAACTTTTTGCATCTAGCTTCCATAGTGTTAGGATATTTGCCATTTTCTGGGCTACTACATAATTACTAACTACTCCAGGAACTAAGCTAAAAATTGTCTGGGTTTCGAATTTTTGTACATCACGATAAAACAAAAACATATCGCCAGCACCAGGAACGGTATTTATACAACTTCTCCAAAAATACATTATATATAAAAGTTTTGATGAGGCCTGGAAATTAAAGCAATAATCCATTATTCTTAAAACCTTCAACCAATAATTAAAAGTTCTCTCATTCCTCGTTCTTTTAAAATTAAAAATGAATTTTGGACTTTCTACAGAAAACCCAGTGTATGCAGGAGTGCCTCTAGGCTCCCCATTTACTCCTTTACTTTTAATATATTACCTTCTTCCGTCAATTCCCAAATATCCCTCTTTGCCGTCAATACTATTTTATCCACATCAGACAACGACCCAATCATTTGTCGGGGTAATCTATAAAAATAATGTTAACTTTTAATTACCTGGTTTAATAAATGGCAAATTAATAATAATTGGCTGAAAAAGTTTCTTTATGTCGTGGTGTAAATATAAATCCATAGAGAAAAGACTAACATGGAGAGACCATTTAAATATCATAGTCCCACTCCCCCGCAAAAAAATCGATGAAAGGATATTTTGTAAGATTTTAAAGCACATCTATAAAAGTTGAAACGGTTATATCAATTTTAAATCCGTTATTTGACTATCCCTTTCTTCAGAGGGCACTGCCGAAACCATTTTTGATAGATAGAATTAATACAAAATAAATATGACCTTAATATTCCTTGGTTATCACATATAATCAAATTGAAAATGAACTTTTGATCGAATCCCTCCAAAAACATGGGAATCTGCTTCAAAAAACTTTAATCTTGGTCTAATAGCTAATCCACATCCAAGGATAAAATCTAGTCACCCCATAAATAGGCTTCATCCTCCATAAATTCTGTTATCTGGATTATCATCCAAACAGTACATTCATATTCATTAGAATACGGCGCGGTACGTTGGGACCCGTACAGAATATCGTAGCATGGAAATGTAGAAAAGGTCCAGTACAGAGCATTCACTCTCTCGGGTTCAAAATCTAGAGGTGTATGGGAGTCACTCGAAAAGCGGCGGATTAAGTTGCGACTCTATGCTATGTACAAAGCATACACAGGCGATCCTGCTTGGATATCCACCGTCATCTAGAAAAACCTACTCGTACATACTTCGGTAGAGCGGATCACGTGCACAGAATTAAGACGATACAGAAAACGGACGTCGGGAAATTTGCATTACAAATCGAATTTATTGGAGACTTGAACACTTTACTTGCGACAATCTTAGAACTCTTTCATCAAAGCTTGAGCAAGTTTAAAAATAAATTAGTTTTGTAGCTAATTATATTTTGGGTCAATCATAAAATATTTTAGGTTATATCAGGGTTAAGTTCCTAGTGTTAAATCAGTATTATTTCCTATTAGTTTTTTAATTGTTAGTTTTAGTAGCAGTTGTAGTAGTATTGTTATTTTTATTTTATTACTATTTACGTACTGCAATGCAGAGAAAGGAATGCGGAAGAAATGCGTCACATTTGAGTGTTGTGCAGTATAGTACAGGGAAAGAAATGCGTCACAGTTGAGTGCAGTGCAGTGATATCAATTTATTATTGTTTATTTTTTTAATTCACTACTTTTTTGTAACATTGTTAGTAAATGTAAGCTTAATGTATGTAAAGTGAAGATATTCTGCCTTCAAGTTACGACACTTAATTGCAAAATTAATAATAAATCTAATATATCTATTCGTCCAGCTAAGAGGTTCCTACCTGGAACACCCTTATTATTTATTTTAAATGTTCATGTGTCTGTTCGTCAATATTATTATATTATGCTTGATCTCTTTGTTTTAAACAGACCTTGAGCAGCTAATAGAGATGAATTATTCCACTCTCTACATTATTAATAATAATAATAATAATAATAATAATAATAATAATAATAATAATGTAAAGCGTGAAATAATTCATCTCCATTAGCTGCTCAAGGCCCGTTCAAAAAAAGGGACCAAGCATAATGTAATAACATTTATATATTGTATTTTTATTTGTTTATTGTTAATTATTATTCATACCCTACATTAATATAGTAAAATCTTTATGATAAACAATTTTTAAAAGGTATGTTTTAAAGCCTAATAAACTATCATACAAATCTAAACAAAGGAGGCATTTCATGTAATTGAACTGCTTGTGGAAATTAAAAATTTTTTTAATAATAATCAGAAAAAAAACTGAAAAAAGGGTGCAATATAACCAGGAAATATTATATAAATTAATATTTTTGAGGTTCACGTAATAAAATACCATTAAGAACACTGCAATTTACAATTTATTCTAATCACGAGGGTGATTATTGATTTACTTTTTTTTTTTATTTTATTTTTTTTTTTAATTTAAGCCGTATTATTTTAGGTCGCTTTATAAACAACTAAGGTCATCAGCAACCACTATTAATTTATATATCAATAACAGTTATTGTACCATGCAACCAGAATTATTAAATACACATTCTTTCATAGAAAATGCTAATTATTCCCAGAGGATGTTATAAAAAAATGAAAATTAAACTATAATGTAAACATTTTTTTTGTATTTTTGTGGACAACATTCCATAGAAACTATGCAAGTTTGCCATGAATTAAATAAATGCAATAATTATGGATTTTTCCCCTTTGACTAGACGGGTACATCAAAGGACCTCCAAGATTGTGACAAGGTCACAATCTTACTAATTGCAACGTCACTTAAATACACCGCTTTCCTTCCACCAGGGATCACGCTCGAGTCGAAAGCACATTTCTAGATGTGACCTGTCGTATCCCTGCATCTTCCCAGCAAAATTTCTATATTTTGATTTCCTTATGTTTTCGACGTTTTCTCTCGTATTCCAGAGATCTGTCAATCTATCTCTGTAAAATTTTCGATAAATCCTAAACGGTTTAAAAAATTGAACATTTGACACTAAAACCGACAATCTATGAAAGTATGTTTGTTGTCATCGATAGTTTCCCAGAGTACTGGAAAACTATCAATGACAACATCAGAAATCATAATGAAATTTAAAATCGACGAAAAGTGAAGATTTAAGACTTTCTTTTTAGATTAAAGTGGACTCGGCAACTAATTAATTGTAACCAATAATTAAAAATATAACTTATATTTCTGCCTCTTTTTACTTTGCATTACAAATATAAAACCTTGTTAATATTTTGTGTTCTAAGGAAGCGTCTTCTATCAGGCAGTATCGACTTTTATTTCGAAAAAGACCTTGCTTACGTTACGTGATGTGATGTATTTGTATTTGTACACTGGCATTGTGTTAAATAACTCTGAAAGAGATGTACATTGTAAATATATTTTCTCATTTCAGAATCAGGCTAGTTTATCCATTTACCCTTTCCAAATTTACTCGATACCTCAACAAATCAATCGAAAAATCGACGCATGAGGTGAGACACTATGGGTATGCGCACACCAATACAAAGGTCGATGCAGCTTTTGGCCAAATTCATCAAGAATGTTGATGTCATTTCAATGTATTATGAAAGCACAATTTGTTGCCTAAAAGTACAGACAGTACATTGTTCGCAGGTAACCAACATCCTGTCCTCTGACGCGTATGTGTGAAGATTGCCAAGACGCAGAAAAAAGCCTGGGAAGAAGAGTGTAACAAAGTATTATTAATTTTTCTTGAAAACTATGAGAAGATCACCGATGCCATGCCATATTCTGGTCATATTCATTAATGTCATTGCATACTATGATACTCATAAATAACTTCTTTGACACATTTAAATTACTGTACACTCAGTTAAATGGAATTAACTGTTATAAGCACAGGAAGTAAAATCCATGTAATTGAAAGTTTCTAAATATATCTATTACAAACCAAGTGAAGTTTTCGGTTATGTGTACTAAGGCATTCTACAGTAAGCCTGATTTCCTACCGTTTTTGTTCCTCACAAATTTCCATTATTTTCCGTGGATCACAAAGTAAACAAAATAGTTTATAAAAGGTTTCAGAATATGCTTCATACGGATGTAGAAAAACGCTATACAACATACGAACACTACTACACATACTCTCACCATTTTTTAATTTTAGAAATTGCAAATCTAGATTAACTGAATTTTTGGTTATGAATCAAGTACTGGAGTTACTTTTTTGCAATCTTGTAGATATCAACGAGTTTACCAAGAACGAGAAGACTAGAGGTGAAGAGACGCAACAGTGAACAATCTGAGTAGTTTCAAACTACCACACAGTAATAGCATATCAAGAAACGCTACAGAATAGTTTCGTCTTCACTTAACATTAAGTTAGCATGATTACTTCTAAAACTTGAACACACATCGAACTTTGAAAATAAGTCATTTAACAAAACTTTTTATTAATATAATTGGAATATATTTTGTTTCGTAGCAAATATATATTTCAGAATGTCAAACATGAATGTGATTATCAAAAACAATCTTAGACAAAACGTACTATTAAAATAAATCTCTGCAATGACAATTCTATATCACGAGAGGGGGGGACGCTGGAACCAAGCGAATGTTCTCTTCTCTCATTGGCTGCACTGAAGAACGCGGGTTGGTCGATAAAGGTTCGCGGCCTCACCTCGCACGCAGAGCCCCGCCCCGTGGCGAACGAAAGCATGGTTTCGATTCAAGGGAGCCATTGCAAATCGTCCGCTCTGTAGCACAGACGAACTCAAGATTTAAATAATATACGGAATAGAACGAAACTATTTAAGGAGGTGGTACGAGTGTTCGGAATTATCTAAAAAAAAGTCATTTCAAATCCACATGTCGCTATTGTTTTCAGTAAATACAGAAGGCATTTTGGAAACCGCATTTCACTTAAGATATTATTGTAGCATTCAAGACCTGCAGAATTTCTCGGTTTAAACATAGCGTACCGTTTTAACACGATAAAAGTCGAAAACTGATTACAAGACATCCGATGATTACACTGATTTATTTCAAGCACCTAATATAAACTCCTGAAAGGCAAAATATGACGTAATTTTCTGAATGAACAATTTAAATTGATTGGATTTTTTACTTGAATTGTATGAACAACGTGTGTACGGAATATTAAAAGGAACACATGTAAAAGCTAAACAAACCAGCCAAAATATATTTCACACAATCGTAGGGTTCACACGTGGGGTTACCAGACGTCCTCCTTTGGACAAGTATTCATTTGGAATGTATGCTTTGTGCGTGTGTGTATGTATGTGTGTGTGTATATATATATATATATATATATATATATATATATATATATATTTGTTTTTTTCATTACTATAAAGCATTTTATCTTCGATATAATGTTAAATCTTTGTAAATTATTACTGGAGACCGGAAGTTTGTCAAAACGTCTTCTTGTAATGATTTTAAGACTTAAGAATAAGAATCACTTTTACTTCTGGAGTTGTTAAGGAAGACATTTTTTGAGCCATTGTTGTTACTTATTTTAGCTTCTAATGCTTACTTTTAGTATTTGGCCTTACTTTGGCATTTTTAGTCATTATTCTTTTTTACTTTTGCATTGATTTCGATCAAGCTGGAAACTTGCGTGGAACCCTCGACAATACGAAGGCTGTCACGTTTTGGCTTTATTTGCAAGGTGAGGCTCCGGATGCTCAAGTTGGAACAGCCATGCAACGGAAGGAAACAGTAAATTTTTTTTTAACCGGTTCGACGGAAACCCTCAAATGATTTATTGCAAATTAATTGCCACAATTTGGAATTGATTGCTGCATATTTTCGGGGTGAAAATGGATGTGAGATGGGGTCAGCACACACAAGTTAAATTCAGGTCGTTCGTCGCCGGAAACACTAAAATAATTTATTGTTAATTAATTGTCACAATTTGGAATTAATTGCCGCATATTTTCGTGGAGAAAACGGGTGGGCTTGGTCTCAGCACACACAAGTTATTGAAGGTTATTTACCATCCGAATTTACGTTTTCTGTGCTGGCTTGATGCGTCAAGCCAGCTCACACCAGTTTTTGCCCTGAAAATATGCGGCAATTAATTCCAAATTGTGGTAGTTAGCAATTAGCTAGTAATAAAGCATTTGACATGTTTCATTCCGGTGTGCTGACATGGCTGGTCCAGCTTGACGCATGAAGGCTCCGGGACCAAGTGTTAAAAATGTAAATGAAGACAACAGTCAAGTTCTTTATAGATTTTTTTTATTATTGATGCTGAAAGGTTTTGTTAGCTCTCAAGGTATTCCATCCTACTTTAGAGTATGGCCTCCGATTCCGAGATCAGAGAAGTCCGTACATGATATACGATGCTGCCCCCTCGGTGTCCGCGATTACGCAAGTGCGAAGAACGAAAAATATCGCATCATCACTAATGCCATTCCAGAATTGAAGAGTCCACAATAGCATTTCGCGAAGATAAAGAGTTGCGAGGGAAACAAATTCATAGTCATCTGAGGCGCGTCCAGGATTTTTAACTAAATTAACTCCAGGATTAAACGTTGTGTTGCACACCTTAAGTACTCTCTGCGCGCTACGCAAATGAGCGCAATTGTTCCTTTGGGCCTCAACTATGCAACTAATTCCATTCCCGTTCAGGCAAAATTTTGCACCAAGATACGTAAAAGTTTTGACACTGTCGAGCTCATCCTGCGCGTAATATCATTTCTCTTTGTTAAGCCCTTCTTTAAGACAATTTTTGTTTTTAGAATATTTACTTTTTAGTCCCCATGCCTCACTAAACCTTTCTAGGATGTTGAAACTCCTATATAAACCCTCAACAGTTTCCGAACTAAATCACCATATATTATAATTCGGGAATTATCAGACTAATTTCCGGCGCAGATGTCTCCTCTTTATGAACCCATGTCATTAAATCGTAAATATATTTTCGTATAAAGAAAATAAACAGTAACAGTGGAAGTGGACAACCCTGTCTTACTCTTATAATTTTCTATTTTGAGTTGTACTTCCGTCGCCGTACTCGACACCGAAAGTGTCTAGCCAAATAAGGCGGTAAAAAAAGCCCCCAAACCAAATCGATAATCACATTGCTCATATTAAAGAGAATAAAAATGCCATAGATAAAAAAATCAGCCTGCTAAGGTAATCTGTTGAAGAGATACGAGAAACGTGTTTTTCATGTTTGTTTTTTCTCAGCTCCTTTTGAATGTATCAGACTGGAAAAAAAATCCTTGAATTTGAAGGTATTTTGTCAACACAATTTTGACGCCAAATCCATATAGAAAAAAATAATTTTTGAAATTGATTTTCGACGTGATAAAGTTGGAGTAGTCTCAGTTTCACACCTAGAATGTGTCTTATGACATTCTATAACATAGTTTTTTCACATTTTTAAACAATATTAACGATAGTGAAAAAATTAAAACCAGGTTTATCAGTTTAAAAAATTGAAATTCGCCAAAATGAGATTATCTTTTTTCCAGCGTTTAAACAATTTATATTAAAATTATTAAAGGGTTTCACTTACCAACATAATTTGTAACTTTCTGCTGACAAATGTTTATTTTATGTGGAAAGTATTTATATTATCAATATAAAACCACACTCGGTTTTAGCCTTATTAATAATTTAAATTTATAACATGAATCAAATTGTTCAGTTGTAGATTTATTAATAAATGGCAAGTAGACAATCATTGTCACATCTTCAATAACTGTTATCGCGTGTCCGTTTACAAACATCCTACTCAAAATTTGTTTTTTTCTTGATTTCGTTTTCAACATTTCTGTTTAAGATTTTTTGCGAAGAAACGAGCGTGTGTCAAATAATAAATGATCGCAGCTAAGATGTGTTTCGCGTAACATGACCCGCAATATCAACCTCCCGTAAACCACCCATCATACTTACTACATTGGCTTGGGGGACTTTGATTAGAATTTAAGTTGGAGGAGGTAGGGGTCAACCCCAACATAAATCTCCTATGTAATGGAAGTATTTCAGTTAGGATTTTGTTCGGTGGAGATTTTCATGTGTGCAGTCAAAATTAATGTGTGCCAACGCCCGCTGTTTAAAGCGGCAAAGCCCTGCCTCGAGGATGATATGTATGATTGGATGTTTGGATCATGCGAGCGAGCTCCATCCCGCATTTCTAATTTAAAGCTATTACATTGCGTTTCCAAGGCGCGATTTCTGTGCGAGGCATTATCATCAGCGTCTTGTAATACTAGAAATAGCTCTCCAGTTAAGCAGATTGGGTGGGTGGGTAAATTCTTCTGAAAGTAAGTCCAAGATCGGAAAACATTTTCGAGAAAAAAAAAAAAAATCTGAGAGCAGCGTCATAACCAAAGTGGCGAAATTGAGAGAGGTATTAATGTCACAATATTATTTACTGCATGCCATTAGAATTAGATTACGATGAACATGTCTGTCTGAATCAATTATTTTTCCTTAATATATTACAGAGACCTTATACAATGCTGGCTATTTTTTTATCATAACAAGTGATAAGAAAAGGAATCTATAAAAATATGTTACGGTATTACCATGTCACGTCAAAATTGTGGGAAAAAAAATTAGTGCAATAAGGTTATGCAGAATTGTTGGCATTACAAAAACTTAACATTGAACACCTGACAACTTGAAGCAGACACCCACAATCAAAATAAGTGTACATGTTGGTCCCCACTGTGATTTGGAAGAGAAAATGTGAGCTGGAAATTACTGGATTGGGAATTTCATTCAATTTTACAATTTCATTCAATTAAAAAATTATCCCATTTTTCAGTCGGTCGTTCCCTGCAGCTTTATTTTGTGTTTGATGGGCGAGATTCGCTTGACCCTCTCTCCTCCCTAAAGACCTTGCATAATTTATGGATGGCCCCTCACATGGTTTTGTGTACAAGACTTTTCTAGTTGATGTGCAATCAAATTTGAATTTTGAAAATTGATATAAGCAGATGATGTAGGCTATTGCATAATATTGAAGATAAGGGAGGGTAAGAATTTGTTAATTTTGAAATTGTTGACCATTGTGTTTTACAAGGTGATGTTTTTGTGCGATATGATTTTAAAATTTGTTTAATTCATATTGGTCTACACATACTTCCACAGTTCGTGGTAATTTATTAATTTTTCTCTTAATGTCAAGAATTTAGTTGCTAAAATGCCTTAGATTATGGATTTAATAAGATTATTAGGGCAATGAATGAAAGGTTTAATGTGTGTGCTGGAATATTTATAAGCATCTACAAATGTTTTAGTTTATTTTTCTATTTCTATATCAATTTTTGTGCATTATGTATTTATTGTGTATTTATAGTTTCTTAGGAAGTTAAAATTTGAATTTATGCACGTATGTTATATATTCCAGTGTATATGAATGCAATGAAGGGATAATTAATTTTTAATAGTGGTGAATTAAACGTAGTTTAATAAGGTGATGATCAAAATCTAATTCAGGAAGTGAAGATTGAAAGCACTGTAATTTACATTTTTTTGTAATTATAGTTAAAATATCTGGTATTATTGTGATTAGAGTAATAGGTTGGTTCGATGGGAGGAATATATTACTAAATTATTCTGAATAATATATTGTTATAAAATAATAGCTTGGGGATTTGATGAGTTGCATCCCCACGAAGTGTTTTTGCTGTTGAAGTCTCCTAATTGAGTGAAAATATCCCCATTGGATTGAAAGACTGAAAAACGAGATAATAAATTGGAGTGGGAAAGGGTTTGTTTGGAGGTTTATAAATAGAATATAGAGAGTAAATAGTGTCACTTAATTTAATTTGTGAAGCTATAAGTCTAAAATGTTAAAGACCCACATTTGTTGAAATATAGAATCCATCATCATCATTATTATTATTATTATTATTATTATTATTATTATTATTATTATTATTGCTACTCTGCAGCAGCATGGTCAGACATTCTATCATTTCTATAAATGTTATAATATTTGAAGTACTACTTTACTAGTTTCTTTAGGGATTAGATGTGTTTCTGAAATACAGGTCACGTCAATATGATGAAATAAAAAAGGAGGATTAAAACTATTTTCTTGTCATTTCCAACAATTAGAATACGATTTTATTAGCATAATAGTATTTGTATTTGCATTAATAGACATTTAAAAGTGGAGAAAGAATGTTTCGTAATGAAGTGAGAATTTGAGGGATAGTTGTAGAAATAATTTGTTTAACGATGTTGGAAAGATGTGTAATGTGAAGTAGAAGAGTTTAGTTTTAATACTTTACTAGAGTAACAGAATCTAGATTGTTTGATTATATTGGAGATGTGGTAGTATTTGTATTTCAAAGGAGATTTTAAATAGTATTGGCATGTTCAAAGTTTTGTGAGAAGGAAACTGCAAATTTTTATTTATCAATGTACATTTTCCCAAACTTTCGAGAACTGAACATTAGATGCAATAATTTTTTCTTTGTTGCAGGACTGGAGTGTTTAAAAGAACATTTTTCATTTTCTAAAATTATAATTATGTCAACATTGCGAAAATATAGACCTCCATTATCTTGACACAGGTTTCTGCACACATAGTAGAAATTGGCACTAAGTCGTCATCCTGATTGAGAGGATGGGTATACTATCAATATATTAAAATTTACAGGCTAACATTACAATTCATTTGTGGAGTAGTGACATTTCTAGAAAATCCAGTTTAGGATTTATAAAATATTTAATTTAATTTATTTTGTATATATACTTATATATACTGTATTTTATATAAACTTACTCCTTTGTTTTCTTTGTTTTTCCCCAATTGCTTAAGATAAATGCAAGAATGAAATGTATGTGTGTAAGCCCATGGGCAATTAGGCACTAAAATTCTGGTAAAAATTCTTTAATAAATGTGAAAATAACTGCTATAGATTCTTGTTTAAGAAATTTTAATGACTACTCCTTGCAATTGGTTATTAAAGTGCAACCCACCTGTGGTACATAAGTTTATCTTTTTCTAAACCTTACAGGAATGAATTCGCATATCCAGTTCATTCATTTTTCACTAAATTTCAAACATTTGTCATTTCAGTTCAACGAATATGTTGATTCATTCAATATGTTCTTATCACAGTCATGTGTTGATGAAGTATAAAATTATTATGATACAGATATTTCTAGTTTAGTTAAGTAGAATTTTATTTCATTACACTGTGTATTGTTTACAAATTATAATTATTTTGAGCTAAATCTCATCTTTATTCTGTAATCCTCTGATTATGGCATTTATATTGGTTTTGTTATAAAATATGATTCTACTATTTCATATTTTCGCCACTTTAAACAATATTATAAAAATTGTGAACATTTTATTTTCCACATGTCCAATCGACATTAAAAAATACGAACTGTTCCCTTATATGTAAATTCTGATGTAATTTTAATGTAAAAAAACTCGTTTTAATTCTTGATTTTTCACAGAAATTCCTTGAAAATTGTGATATTCTATTGTTTAATGCCGTTCTACATTTACATTTTAAGCAGAATATATACCCCTTCCCAGCCAAATTTTGGGAAAATAAACGCCTGAACGTCCGGGCTTTAATTATAACAATTTAGCAAATAAAAATTTCACACTTCCATGACCACTGGCTATTAGATGCTGAAAATTCGAAATAAAACTTACAAAAGTAGTGCCAATAAATTTCTAAATCGATTATTAAAAAATTCTTTGACTTCCAAATAACACTCTTTCTGTGTTTAATTAATTAACTAATTAATTGTAGCTACCATGCATATAGCACATGTTTCTCGGATTATTTAGCAATAAGTTTGCATAATTCCGAAAATTCGAAGTTTAATAAAATAATACGTGCGCCATTTTTAAGCGTCGTTTATTCTCTCCGAGAAAAAAAATTGAAAAAACATTTGGTACCTTTTTTAAACAACATTATAAACTGCACGAACAGCAGGCAAAAATTCCGCGAAAACTACTAATTTTTCGAAAAATTGTACAAGTTAAACCAAATATGTTCTAAAGAAATAAACTTTAAGAACTAGTACGGCTAAACAGCACATACTTTCTCGCCCTTACGAATGGTTACGTAATTCTACTTATACAGCAATTTCTGTCTGAATTTAAATACCTGGGCCATCATTGTGTGTAAAACTCATCGTAGAACATTAGGTGCGAAAACTAAATATTTTCAAGCAAGTATCAACATAAATTCGACATTTAAAACTGCGTTTCGTACAGCTAAATCATGTCCCAACAATGAGACGGAATTCACAAACTACAACAGCCGTCTCGCCACGCGGAATGCCATTGTCGCATACCAATCTGATATTTCCTGAAGACTAGCAAATGGAACATGGGAAATTTGAATATGCAATCATACACCAAACTATTCATATTTTAAAACAAAATGTACACACCTTTTTTCAAGAATAAATTTTTTAGAAAGATTTAATTTAACAAACACTGTGCGCGTATCCATCACGATAAAACTCAGAAATTTTGTAAATCTCAGAAATTAGACATGCCATTTTTTACATGCAGTAAATCTACTACACGAGGCAGCCGGCTTTACTTCCCCTCCGAAGGAAAATGTACGAAGGATTTTTTCGCCCTTAAAAACCCACGGCTTCGACCGGGTTTGAACCCGCAAACTCGGGTACAACAGTCCGGTACGCTCACCGTTATACCATCCAATCCACAATACACCCTAATGCGTAAATTGGGTAACACTTATGTATTAACATGCAACTTAATATAGATGTTTTGAATTAAGTTCTGCCATTTGTAATATTAAGCTAAACAATGAGAAGAGATTTTCAAAATATCCAACTGCCTCCAAGAGCCTCTCAAATTACCTATATAGACCGTCTCAAAAGAAGCGGAGGAAATTCGGATTTACCATTTCAAATTATTTTCCTATTTATGGAAATAAAATCATATTTTCGAAAACTTCAACGTGACATTATTTGGAGATCTGTTTTTGATGGACACATTTCATTATGAAATAAAAAGGGGAAAATAATCTTCATAGTTGTAGTGGTAAGACGACGCCGGACAAATTTTGAATTTTGTGCAATTTTCGAACAATCAGGGTTTTTAACCAAAATGAGACCAGCACCACACTCTTAAACGTCCAACCACGAAATTTTATCAAAAAATTTGGAGCCTTTTTTAACGAACTTGAAACTGTTCCAAAGGGTTTCACGTGAAGTAACCCCCAAAACTAAAATATCAATTTCACATTCAAGGGGGGCAGCGACATCAGTCAGATCGATTGGGGAAAATCAATTGGGAAGAAAATCGGCTGAACGGTTTAGCCGCTAGCGTTGTTCAGGGACGGACAGACGTTTTGCCGTCAATCGATTTTTCGGTATCAAGGACCAATAAAACCTGGCTTGTGGCTGTACAACGTGTTGAAGGATTTTTTCCCTAAATTTATTAACTGGATGTAAGTGGATTTTTCGTTACCAGAGCCCGGCAATAAGAGTTTCTCTGCGAAAAATTCGCAGTTTTTTCGCGCAGCATTACATAACTTTCTCTCTACTGCATAATAGACAGGGAGTAAGCAAATCAAAACACGTATGATAAGCTCAAAACTAAAACTTCGAAAAGTTAGCCAGTTATGAGGGATAGGGAAACCAGTATGGCGGCCTGTAGGTGTCGGCGTTGCGCTGCATAATTTTTTTGAATGTGTCGAAAAAATATGCCATTGGGGAATGAGTGCACAGCTAATTCTTGATTATTGTTTGTCAGATAGCCACAGTAGGAAGGAGTGGTTTGCCATACCGATGTGGCGCCTCCAACTGTACGCCGTATTGAATTCAATGCGTAATTTTCTAATGCCCTCTTGTTTTACGAACTCAAAGCTAACCTTTTGGTCTAATAGTAGAAAATTATTTTTCATTGCCGATTATGACCATGCCGTACCGTTTGGGCGTCAGTAAAAAGCCGCCATATTGATTAAATGATGACCGATTTGTTACTAGGCCATGTGTAATAGATACACACACCAGAGACATTTTTATTGGTTTTAATGTCTACAAGATTGGATGTCTCGAACGTGAGAAATTAACCCCAACAGTTGTAAAATTTCTACTAGTGTGATTTATAACAGGTTATGTGCCACTTATGTTTTTTAGTCATATTTAATGTCACATAATTATATTTATATATATATATATATATATATATATATATATATATATATGTTGTGTGTGTGTGTGTGTGTGTGTGTGTGGGTGGGTGTATGTATGTATGTATGTATGTGTGTATGTATACGTATATGTGTGTATGTGTGTGTGTGTCATTTGTCCCTTCTTTTCGGACTTTAACATTTCTGAACGGTCACCAACCAATTTTGTTTCAATGACCTTGCAAATGTCTATGCAAAATTTTACTGAGATCGAAGCATTCTACTCGTACTTGGGCGCGAACTTTCATGACGGAAAATCCAGACCTATCAACCACCGCTGAGTCAGGCCCGAGACTAGCAGTACATGCATTTTATCGATCGTGTCACACGCTTTTACAGTCACTAATCTAACAATGTCATATGTTAGTATCATACGCAGTGCTGAGGAACGTGTGTTGTTTAATAGGAGATAATATTAATTATCAATGTAAAACGCTAAATAAATGGACACAATTTACCATCACATAAAGGACTCGAAGTTTTATTTTGTAACATACGGGAAGTAAAATTAACAGTTAGTGCAAGTGCTAAACTTGTGGTTTATGAGTGCATGATATTTTGGGAGAAATCCAGAATTCCGACAAGATTTAATCAGCATTGATCACAATACTTTAACTTTTATTCGTAGTGGAGAAAATTACAAAAAACCCAAACAAATGTGAAGCCATTTTAAGCATCGTGAAGAGTTTACAATTAATTTGAACAATGTATTTGACATTGCAAATGCTTTACAAATTATTACGTTGGAAGAAGACAGAACGTTTTTACTTCTGCTTCTGTAAAAGCATATGAAGTCGGAACTCCAGGGGATGGGGTAACGATGGTCTAAGTGCATATGAAGTCAAGTGGGTTGGATGGAGGACTGCTTGGCGTAAGGGAGTATCCACAGTGGGTAACTTCCAGTGGATAATACGTTTTTTCAATGACCGCTTCCGATCACGCACCGCAGTGGCACAGTCTCATTCCACCATGACACAGGGAGATGTCGTGGGTGACCCGACGACATCGGGAGGGCAAATGAGGTCGCATGAAGAATGGCGTCAGTAAAACGGACATCGATATCGTTTGAGCAGTTTTCCGATATCCGTATTTCCTTCTTGAATGTTTCCCACTCAGCTCGGTGGATTAGCCAGCAAGGAGGGTGGGCAACGTTCAAGTCGGGGATATCAAGGTTGACCAGATTGGGGAAGTGGTCCCTGCCATTCAGATCGCCAAGGACAGTCCGCTCGAAGATTGTAGAAATAGGACTACAGAATGCTAGGTCTACGGACGAGAAAGTGTTTGAAGCTACGAAAAAGTGTGTGCTTTCGCCAGTATTCAGAAGAATTACGTTCTGGTTATCAATTATATGTTCAAGTATTTTGCCTTGCGGGCACGACATCATTCCACCCCAGGCGGGATTGTGGGCGTTGAGATCCCCCACAATCGGAAAAGGGGCGGGCAACTGAGAAAACAGTTCTCCAGTTCCTCGTGCGACATGACTCGCCCAGGCAGGATATAAATGTTGCAAAGAGTGAGAACTAGAGCGTAGATTCACACGGACGCAAGATATCTCAAGATTGGATCGTGAGTTTATTTAAGGCAACAGGGAGTCTGTGACAAATGTGGCAACTCCGCCATGGACATGGAGGCCATCATCGATGTCTTGCCTGTAACAACAAAAGCCGCGAAGAGAGAGAGGGTATGTTCAGGACGGAGATGTTTTCTGCAGGCACGGGTCTATGCACAGACATTAGCAGTTTTACTTCTTTGAAACGAGAGCGAAAGTCATCGAGATTCCATGTAAGGAGAGGCATAATTTCTAGGTATTAAGTTTCGGGTTACTTTTTCTTCTTCTTCTTCTTCTTCTCTGTTGAAGAGTAATGGACTGATTCGTGTGGGGCTTCTCGTTCCCGGCAGAGTCGTCTTGACCACTGCTAGAGAAAGTCACATGTGTTGGGAGACCACGGTCCCTGATCCAGGCGACCTAGATCTAGAGATAGGGCCTGTCGGCCTCGGTTTCTCTTGATGCCTTTTGTGTATTTGTTGAACTATTTACGCTTTTCATTTCCTTTTTAGTTTCAGATGGGACAAGATATTCGGAATCTGCACCTCCGCCGATGTCTTCAAAGGACACCTGACAGGCGGCATCGCGCACAGAGGTGGCTTGTTTCGGAATTTACTTTCTTCCGTTGAGCCACAGTGTCCGCGAAGCTTCGAGCTATGTCCACAGGGTTTCGCGTCTGGTACCGTCGTCGTGCCTCAGGAAAGGACACTGTCAGTAACTCGGATGTTTTGTATCTCTCTCAGATAGTTAGGGCACCTGTTTGAATTCGCCGCATGGTCTTCTTCACAGTTGATACATCGAAGTGGGGACGTGCAAGGATCCATATCGTGCGTGGGTTTTCCGCACTTTGCGCAAATAGGGCCCTCGGTCATGCATCTTTGGCCAAACCTTTTGACACTTGAAGCAGCGCAGGGAGAGATTACAAAACCCGCAATTTATCTTCTTTGGGAGAGAAGGGAGACTGAAAGTGAATATCAAAATAGGAGTGGGGATCTCTCTCCCATTTTCCTTCCTCTTGATCCTGAACATCTTCGTTACCCCCTGACTCTTGAAGCTTGGAAACTGCGTAGCAATACGTTTCAAAATATCCATGGTATTACATGCCTAGAATCTATTCACAAAGATATTAGACGGTTTGGACAAGAATTCTCGCGAACATGTTCAAGACTGCACACAATCCAGGACATGTTTAATCGCCTGGTGCAATCTTCTGTTCCTTTCATTTCCAGCTTGAGGGATCTTCCCAAAAGAAAGTTAAAATTCTTGAACAAATATGCTTTGTCTAATTTGCCTGAGCCCGTTATCACCGAAGGAAGAAATGTGCCTTAGTGAAAAATTCGAGTATGCTCTTCCTTCCCGGTTCTTCGACATTGTATATGAATTTTCTCTGGCAGAGGGCATGGTACAATGCTTTTGTATGTCAAATGTTATCAATTAATATGTACGAAATCCTACAGTAAATTTTGTGAATTGATAAAATTTAACCACGTTTATATAGAAAGATATATATTTGCATTTCGCAGAATTAAGCAGTGCATTATTCTGTTATGTTTCCAGCTCTCTTTCATGGTAAAGATAATCCAAAATATTTTTTGTCGTCGTAGAAAACAAACTATAGCTCTCAGAGGTTTTGGCCAGGAAATCGCCAAAATGCACCACTGTGCAGCGCACTGGTGGCGCTTAATGATAGTGTGGTACTATCCCGGACAGCTAGCGGCTTTGAGCTGGCAGAGTGGCCATACGCAGGCTTCATTGGCGAGGCGCCCCGATCGGCGTATCCGGATGCCAGTCCAAACGTATACTTACACGCCCGAAGGGGAAAGCGGATAAAGGCTATCGCTTAGATGCCCACGAGCAGGCGAGCAAGGCAATGTGTAGATTGTAGTCCACGCACGGTTCCAGTGGATCGAGCAGTACGAGAACACGCGGAATAACACGAATATTTGCAATGTTCATTCAAAATCGCAACTTTTTCAATGTTTTTTTTTCTCAGTTCTTGGGTATCTAACGAGTCTATAGACAGCACTCAGAAGACTGGATGCTGTGTTGGATTTTTTTCAATTTCTGCACGCATTGGAAATTAATAACGGGCAATGCCGACTCATGCTTAGGTTGCACAGCCTCCAGACAATCGGAAAATATCTTATTTTTCTTTTAATGGCATTAAATATTCAAGATATTGCAGGAATATCGATAAATATCAAATCACAGTGAAACCAAAGAGCACAATTAGCGCTCTCTCCGACGACTGGTATTCTCCCAGGTATTGGACCATGTGACCATGTCAGGCTCTTGGTTCTATTACTCATTTACTCTTTGGCCCTATGCTTCAAAATAGGATCTTCGGTGCGGCAACCGGTGGTGGGGGGAGGGGGCGGATTCGCCCAAGCGCTCCGCAACTTTCGAGAGGAATACAAATTTAGTGTCTTCGTCTGACACTAGCTTCAACTTCATTTTATGAATTTCGAGTGTTATTGAATGTATACAATTTCAGTCAATTACTTAAGGTATTGCATGCATTATTTATGAAGCGTGGAGAATTTATTTTAACATGATGTTAGGTTTGTTGATCTATATTTGTGCAAAATATATATTAGGTGAGTCATTTGAGCAAAGTTGGCCGTTCTGGAAGAACGTTCCTTTCTCTCAAGGTGAATCCCTTCAGAATCTTAGCAGTGGCAGACTGCGAGCGTTGTGAATACGAGCGTGATGAAAGCCTTTCATTATTGCAATGTATACTAGGGTAGTGAAAGTTTCGAAATAAATATTTTGTGTTACACGTGTCCAGATAATAGTGCTTTTTGGAATGTGCTGGGGATGTGATCACCGTATTTCGAAACAAAGTTTTTTGTTTTGTATGAATTCTATTACCGTCAATTATTGTGTCAATGTAAAACTAATACAAAGACTTGAGTGCCTACTGGAAATCAAACCCAAAACCATGTTCGCAGGAGACGAATATAGCTGACACGGACACTACTCAAAATTGCTTCAATATACTTTTATTAAACTTCGTTTTAATATTTTACATTAATTGTTATTACATATCAGTGTTCTGTATTTTAGAAATTACATTTCCGTCATTCGATCGAGCTGCAACCTCCAGTTTGTTGGGGGCAGCCACCACTGATATTGGGCATAACAAATAACGAACTTCATTGAATCTCGATAGGGATTATCGTCCGGTTTCCCTTGCTCTATTGAAGAAATGTTGAGATCGCCCCCTGCTTTTCTTCTGGACATAAATGTAACTTCACTATGCGCACGTTCTGTTGAGCTCTGCTTTTGTTACTTGTGGTAGTAGAGCCAGGGATTACTATTTTGTTAGCAATTCTATTGAATGAAATCTGTAATT
Source organism: Teleogryllus oceanicus (assembly GCA_964035755.1). Lineage (NCBI taxonomy): Eukaryota > Metazoa > Arthropoda > Insecta > Orthoptera > Gryllidae > Teleogryllus > Teleogryllus oceanicus. The sequence goes on from CAXIVR010000001.1 coordinate 162,631,691, forward strand.
CGTTTACCGATGCAAATAGGTATTATTTTACTCGGAAGATGAACGAAAACATCTAGTTTTCAAATATTGCCAACATCGCCTTTATTAATCATTCAACTATGTATAGTAGAAGGGTGGAGAGTTGATCCTGGAGATCAAGACACTGTGCGCTACTCCTCTACACGTCACATACAGATTTTACTGCTTTTTGACGAAAATAAACCTGCTAAAAACTCGTTTTGTCACATGGATTGGCTCCTTACACATGAATTGGCCGGGAATCGATCCCGGGCCCCAGCGCTGAAAAGCGTATGAGCTCTAGCCGTAGCCACGATTGATATATTATCAACATTGTGTACAAGTATCAGGGAACGGATTTCTATGTAAATACATATTTACTAAATAAGCTAATATCGATACTAATTTGCATTATCTTTAAGTTTCACAGTGTGTAGGGTTGAAAAATGTTGCTTTTATTGTCCATATTTTGGGTTTTGGTAGATATTTGAATAAAAGTCCATATATTTTCCATATTTCTTATAAAATCGGTCCATATAGTATATTCAGTTTAACTATCAAATTTCATTCAATATTAAAAATGCATCTCAACAAAGAGCTTAAAAATTTTCAGTGATTCCTTAAACATTAGAGGGTTTTTTAATTAGGGAGAATTGACAAATGGGAAAGCAATTTAAGAAACTGTTAATGTTTTAATTTATAGAAAGAATAGATCCACTCTCCTGCCCTCAGGCTGTCTGAGGGGTGAATGTCCTGCGAGTGGAAGGCGGGCGTGAGGCGATGAATTATTGGATTGGTTTGACAGATGACCTTGAGACCTCGATGGACTGTAGGAAACGCACCTCGTTTCAGTACCCCTTCTCCTTCCCTCTGAGGCTACCACCCGGGAATCGCATAGCGTCACCGAGATTTGGACATCAGAATTCAACTTGCACAGCTCCTGATTGTCAGTTACAATCCTGTCAGCATACTGTGTTGGTTTAGTTCTGCTAATCTTTCTATTAAGCTAGTATAAAATGCCAAAAGGTGCACAATGATCCAGTGTAAAATTAGAAGTTACATTTCAGAATTTAAAGATGAAGTTTTATCAACTGACAGTAAAATATTATTTTACCCGAGTCTTTTTTATCATTCCATATTAAACCCCATATTTTGATGAAAATAACTACATGTATATTTACATATTTCAAACATTTTTAGTCCATAGAAATCCGTACCCTGGTAATGATAGTTTGCAGGGGGCACACACTAGGAGAAAGGTTCATGGGGTTTCAGCGCTTCCCCCTCCCCGCGAGAAGGCGATCACACGTATTCCCAAATATACAACACAAACATTTTTAGTAATTTTCAATAACATCGGATGTTCTTCAATATCTCAACTAATAATAACTACAAATTAACTGTAAATAACTACAAATTAACAATTACAAATGGATATTATATTTAGCAGAAATAAAAAAAATATATACATTAGTCACACTACCCTTGTAAAATCCTAGTTGCACCCCTGCAAACATGACATTTTTTATTTTGCTTACACCACATGAACATAAATTTACTGTGTTTATTAAATAGTCAACGTTTTAATAAACTAATACATTATAAAGTTTTCTACCCCACAACGTTACAACGTCTTCTACAATTCAGTGGGAAATATAGTTATTCAAATTATCGTTTCCATGTTGTCGCGGCAGGAAGAATTCCTTAACGAAGGACATCATGGATAAGAGCCCAAATTTGTTGCTTATTTATTCTTGAAAATAGATTTTATTTTTTTGTTTTATTTATTCATTCATTCAAAATTCAAGTAGTATATGACTTAGTGTAGGGATCAGAGGATTTTGATATTGTGCACAGAATTCACTTCTCCCCATAGCACGCCATACACAGTTTTAACTGTTTTTTGACGTAAAATAAATAAATAAACTAATGGTGTGAAAAGCGAGACCCACTACCTTTTAGAATAAAATCGAGGAATACCCACCAAGGCGGGACCTAGGTCTCACGGAAAACATTTCCCAGACCCGTACCATCAGGTGAATATTTAATTATAAAATATTGCACGATCAGAGATCTTGTCACTGGGCTTCGCCAAACTATTTCGTCCAGAAGACCATGATCACTGACTATTCTATGCAAGACCGTTTGCCGAAGAGGCCATTTTTAAACCTATTCGGAAGGAAATGATTTACAATTAAACTTTAAATATAAGCATTAAAAGAGTAGAACTGTGTACTTCCACATGTCCTCACAATTTTATGCAGAAAGCAAGAAGTTTAAGTGTGAGCAGAATTCATATGTTTTGTGGTTTTCAGTATGACGAATGGCACCTCGATTTACGGACGGACTAATCGATAAGAAGGAAATGGTGTACGTTAGCAGATAACGACAATCGAGTTCAGTTTTGTAGGCACCATCAAATATGGAGTGTTCCTTAAGGGAGGAGTATTGTAATATGTTCATCGAGGAAGAACACGCGCAGCAGCGGCAGCGTACGCTAGCGCCAATATTATTTCGCGCTGAGACAGAAGTATGCGCGAAACGAAGTATTCAGCCAAACTATAGACTGAACTGGCGCCGGTTGCCATCGCGGGAAATGCAAAGCCGTGGAGATGTGACAACCTCTAAGAATAGATCCTGAACTCGGCATTTGTGAGATATAGAAAAGTGCAACTGTGTATGAATGTTAATGTATTACTGATACAAAACCAAGGCATTTGCCTGTTCCGTTTTACAACCGTGTCATTGTCACCAGAGGGTGATGGCCAGTTCACAATTACCTTGTCAATGGTTTCTGCGTCTTCAGGCAAATGATTTAAACACGAACGTTCTCATGACTGATGTGTCTCTATTAACCAGAGATGGTATTTTTAACAGATGTAACAGTCGTTATTAGGCAAAGGGACCATCAAGTCATTCATTGCAGGAGCAATAACGTTTGGTGTAAATTAAATGTGAGGGTGGGTATTCCCCGGGTACAAAATCATAGGCCATTCCCAGTCTCTTAACTTTTATAGCTGTGCAATTTTTAAAATTAATTCTTGCAGGATTTATAAATGAAGTAGCTCTGGCGCACCGACAGCTAATGCGTCTGCAACTGACGGGGGCACCTGCTCCCTACGGATATGAAGTTTGTGAGTAACAGACGAAGTTGTGCTACTAAACGTGCAGAAAGATGTTGCTACGCTGGCGTGCAGTTACATGTTTGGAGACCACTTCGAACAAATTTTAAAAGAAGTTTTGAAATGCAAATGTGCAAGCGTGTAGTGTTGACTGGTCAGGACACGGAAGGAATCATTAGATTCCCGCCTAGTGTGATGGGAGTACTTTGCTTTAGGAGCTCACTAGACTGAATTACTAATTCAGATTTCTGAATTAGTAATTGTGTTGTATTGAGTACTTTCGAGTAATCTGAATGTGTGCGTCAATATTATCTGTGCTTTATTTGCTAAGTTATCAGCTGTGTCGTTTCCACCAATCGCAGTGTGAAGGAATTTCAAATGAAAACAAATTTTCAGTTAAGATCATAATGATTTTCCAAACTAAAATGCTAGTACACTAATGGTATGGTAAGACATGATTGATCGTTTTCCGTGTAGCGTCACATAACTGAAAACACAAACTTTACAGTGACCTCAGAAACAGAAGTTTAATTCCTCATTGATTCCTATTATTCACAGTTTTCATTTTAATTTATTCCCATATCCTCTAATAATACTTTTCCTCCCTAGTAACACGACTATCTATGAAACTGAAAACGACGGAGACTGGTATCCATTAACCCATTACTTGCCCGCCATTGAAATACTGAATAAAAATTGCCGATTTTCTTAGTTTTACTGAATCGTAAAAATGAAAATTTGATGTCGGTTCTTTCTCTCGCCTGAGGAGCTCGTAATCGAATTAGCTAAAGCCCCCATCATGTTGCTCGCGCAGTCCGGCCGAAAGAGCTCTCTAACTGTATGACGGAGGGAGGGGGCTTTAGATTAATGCTTTATCTATTCTGCATCCAAACATTTGATTGCAGTATGGAGCATTATGGACTATCGCACTCTCTTCTACCCAATACAATTTTGTGTGTGTGTGTCCGCGCGTGCTTTATGCGTGTCCGCGCGTGCTTTCTGCGTGTCCGCGCGTGCTTTCTGCGTGTCCGCGCGTGCTTTCTGCGTGTCCGCGCGTGCTTTCTGTGTGTCCGCGCGTGCTTTCTGTTGTGTCCGCGCGTGTTTGTGTTTTGTGTCCTGCGTGTTTGTGTGTGCGTGTTTGTGTGTGTCTCTACTATAACATTGTGTCTGCGTGTTTGTGTTTGTGTGTCTGCGTGTTTGTGTGTGCGTGTTTGTGTGTGTCTCTACTATAACATTTGAGTCAACCAGTTATGCCTAGAACTATCATTATTGTGACGGTTATTTTGTAAATGAGTTAGATGGTTTAACTTCGAAGAAATTAATTATAAATTATAGCCAAGTGTTTACTTCTACATTTTGACGTCTTTAAATTATCACTATGCGAGAAACTTTTTTTATTATTTAAGAAAAGCGCAAACATCCAGCAGATGAAATGACACGTAGTCCAAATTTTGATACGAGTACCACATTTCTGTATGAATCATAGTTATTGAGTTAGACGATAATAAACAATAAGGCTCTCGGAACGACCATCGCATGTCGAGTAAGGGAAATTATACTATTAATTTTCTTATTTCACTTAATAAAAATGTGAAATACATATACACATATTTAAAATTGTATTAGAAATTTTGAAGTTAACAATATTAATGCTAAAATCATTTAACCAGTAATTCTATCTTAAAATGTGCTTTCAAATGCAAAGATGCGGCGAATTTTTATCTGTGTGTTCGAAAGAATATTATGATTGAGTTTAAGAGCGCTTCAACGGCTAAGGTCATTTGCGCCCGTGTCAAATTATTTTAAGACCAGTGTACAATATTGCAGCGCAAAGCTAACAAAAAAATTAAAATCTTTAAATAGAAAGCATGGTAAAACTGAGAAGGAACGTATCCTAATAAAAGGGTTTGACGGAAAAATGCCAGATCTCGGACTAAAAGCCAATAATTGGTATTATCATCTTCTCTCAGATAAGGCTGTACAAGCCAGTCTCTCGCAAAAAGCCAAAAAGCTTGCAGAGAGAAGATTCGTCATTTCTAAGAATCTCCGCTAGGGAGCTAGCAAGATCATGCCTTCGACGGCTCTCTCTTATCTTTAACACGGTGCAAGAGAACATGCTCCACGGTAAGATCTATTTTGCAGTTATCGCATATAGGGGGTGGGTCCCCGTGGAGGAGATAACCGTGAGAGAAATGGCAGTGACCGATCCGGAGGCGTGTTAAAATGATCTCTCGCCAAGCATCAAGAGATGAGGAAGACCAAGGATCTATGAAATCCTTGATTCTCGTGAGCTTAAAATCTTAGTTATGCCACTGTTTGCCTGCCATTCACTGCGGACAGAGCGTTTTATAAAGAGCTTAGTGTTTTCCGTGGGGACTGTGAAGATGTCTAATTCTCTTTTCTTCGAGGCAGACTTTGCCGCCTGGTCAGCTATTTCATTTCCTCTTATTCCCACGTGTCCAGGGACCCAAGAAAACGACCCAACATACTACAAGGACAATATTTTGTATTACATTTCTGGTTTCATTGTTAGACGTTTAGAGAGCAAGATTTCTTGTTGAGATTGCTGTCAGCTTTCGCCCACCAACAATGACGATTGCAGTCCTTATACTCATTTCCAGAGGACAATTAAAAAGAGCATCTAATGACGTCTTGAAAATAATCAGAATCAGTTACACGATGTCTAATCATCAATCTAGACATAATAAGCAGATGGACACTAAACTAATAATTTTGAAATCAAGTTTATTTTTCATAAATTCTATTTTTAAAGGACAAACTTCTAATGATTATAAAGACTATCATTTTGTGGAGCTTATTACGCATATAGGGAATCTTACTCTAAAAATTGTGGGCCATAATATAGCAAGAAACAGAACTTTGGACGCTGTATCGCCAAAACGTGGCTGGAGCAAAAATTAAATAAACTGATTCTTTTCAACAATCTATAGATTGCAACAAAGAATTTTTAATGTATAGAAAGATTTTTTGTTTGAATATTGTTTGTTGTTGAACTGTTTATTTCTATTATATTAATTGTATGTGTTGTTAACTAATAGTTAATGTAATGTATTTTTTATTTGTATTTATCAAATGTAAGATATTCGTTCTTATAATTGTTCTTATATAATACCAACGAACCCATCAGTTAAAACTGCAAATAATTACATTGCCATTAGAATCGTCATTCTAGTTGAAAACAGGGGATGGGAGAGGCAGATGGAACGCGAACGCCACACATAGGGCAGAGGGTCTTTTCTTGCCGTAAGGTGGAGGGGTGAACCCTTCGGGTCGTCGGACCGTTTTCCTGTCCTTTCAGCAAGAGATCCAGTAGGCATACTTGTACGTACATCCATGGCGGGAAGTATAAGTGTGAGGAGGGGAAGGGCGGGGATAGAAAGTGAGAGGGGTGGGACTGAGAAGGCAAGGGCGGGGCAGGGATGTGTGGCGAGGGGCAGTATGGGAACACTAGTGTAACTTTGTACACTAGTGTAACTTTGTACACTAGTGTAACTTTGTACACTAGTGTAACTTTGTACACTAGTGTACAAAGAACGTATGGATAATAATTGTGGTTAATAAATAACCTCTAATGGATAATAATAATTAATAATCTCATATAATCCTCTAATAATTAACCTCTAATGGATAATAATTGTGGTTAATAAATATTCGGGCTACGCAGGATACTTAAGCTGGTTTCCTGACGAACAATGTAGACTTCTTAATCAAACGAGAAATAATTGTACATTTTATTACGCCATGTTAATATCATGCCCCGATATGCCGAACGTGTGAAATATCCAAGGAACTACATATTGATACAACAAAAATTCTACTCTCCCATCTTCTAAAACCTACGAAATGCTATTAACTATTCTGACACGACACTCGTCACCTACAAAATCTGATATCTTAGTCTAGCTTTAATTGTGTTCAGTTACTTTATTTTTTGTTATAATTGAAAATAATAAAGAGGAAGACAATAATGGGACCTTTAATGTGCAAATAAAAATGGTTATTAAAAAGGCATTAACAGGGCTGATGACCTATAGAATGACTTAATCATAAGGAGAAAATTACCTATTTTTTCTTAAATACTCAAAATTTGTATGAAAAAATTATTATTGAATGAATTTTACACTTTTAAATGCAATTTATTTTTGTAAAATTATATTAATACAAAGTCTTTATTTTTGGAGGAAAAGTAATCCTTAGCTCAGATCTTCCAACCGTCAGTTTTCAGACATCGAGGAAGTTATCGACGATGCGTGTAATTTTGAGAGTTCGGAAACCAACTGCCAGGAGTTCATTGCAGTAGTGAATTTCGACAAGAAATGATACAATAAAAACTGTTTGTGTCCTTGTATATCTATGAAACGTGAAACATTAACATGGAAAGGAAACAAAATGTGTAAACATAACAAAAATAACGCAATTGTCAATACAAATGACCTAAAAATAAAAAAATGGCAAAAATGACCCCATATACACACATTTATATCACCTATATGACACGACAAACATTCGTTTACAAGGTAGCTTACGTCAAGAATACAGCAATGAAAAGACATGTCATAAGTAGATAACGGATTTCCATGTAATTGCGTGTTTTTACAGGAACTGGATACCTGCATTCAATAATATTTGAGAGATTACGAGATTTTCTGAATGAATCATTTTTATTTCCCTTATTTTTACATATTAGGGTAAAATTACATACTTTTTACATATTTTACCTTTTACTATACATGTCGTTAGAGTTCAATTTAATTGTGCGTCGAAACGGAACATTTCAGATGCACGTTTGCAATATATTTTGCAACATATAACTTACTTACAAATCAAATGAAATGCTACTGCGCTTATATGACCCATATCTTCGCCATGATTTGTCAAACATCCCCCCCCCCCCGCTTGCGGCGTATTCGAAGTCAAAGATGAGTTTCGAATGAGCACATTTTTCAAATAGCATATGCCACCATAGCCAAACTTGGAGCGAACGCCCGAAAACAGAGAGCGTACGCCCGAAAACTGAGAGCGAACGCCCGAAAACTGAGAGCGAACGCCCGAAAACTGAAAGCGAACGCCCGAAAACTGAGAGCGAACGCCCAAAAACTGGAATTGGTTGATTTTTTCGTGTTTCCGGGCGCGTCAACTGCTTTGGTCATTAGTCCCGTTGGTGTAGTGCATGTTTTATATCGGGAAATGGCGGTGATCTTCCCTCGCTGGATGGCGACATCCGGCGCCGACCTACCGCCGGCTACTGGGGTTCCCCCTAACCAGGACTCTCCCACCAGCGGGGCACCGCCCCAGTCGGGACAAGCTCTAAGCTCCCGACCGGTCTCCCGGAATATGTGGTAGTGTGGTGCATGTTAGTATAAGTGTGGTGCAAGGGGAGAGAAAAGGACAAGGAAGAGGAAGGAAAGATCGCGCGCGGTCCGTGGCCCGTTTGGTAGGGTACTGCTCCGGCATTCGCCTGGTGTTGATCGGAGAAACCACGGAAAACTACCGATCAGAGCAGCCGGTCTCTAGAATTTCATCCAGACAGCGACTGAATTCGACCTAGCTGAAAAGCTAGTGTCGAAAATCCTGCCGCCGTCAAGACTCGAACCTAGGACCTCCCGGTCAGAGGCGCTGCAGTGACATCAGTTGATGCACTGAGCTGCCGCTCCCGGTCCGAAAACTGAGAGCGAACGCCCGAGAACTGAGAGCGAAGACCCGCAAATTGGAAACAAAATCGTTCACATTGAGACCAATCACATTTAAATTGAGACAGCTAAAATAGCTGCATCTGTGACGAAAACAGCTGATCTGTTTAACTTTTTTCAAGCGACGATGACCACGGCAATGACAACAATACACAATGGTAAAACAGAGGAGAAACAAGCGGAATAGAGGGCGAAAGCCGAAGTTAACGGACAGGGTCAGACGAACATTGAAAAGGATTGCGGTTAGAAGAAAAAAAAAGAAAAAGAAAAGAAAAAAACCCGTAAAAATTGCGTAAAATTACCGCGGCATAAGTGACTGCAGAACTCAACACATTTTAATATTGTTTCCACAAAAACAATACGACGGGATCTTCATAAAGTTAACATTCATGGAAGGGCAGAAATTGCGAAACTATCCATAACGGAAGGCAACGCAAACAAACAATCCAACGAACACACACACACACACCTTGACACAGCTGGCAAGGTTCTGGAGAGAATTATTAGTACCAGACTGGAGAAAGCTGGAGAGGAGGGAGGAGGCCTTTAGGAAAATCAGTATGGTTTCCGCAGAGCCCGCTCGACTGTTGATGCAGTCCAGCTTGTGAGGAAGTAGATGGAAGAGAGGCCCAAAACAGTAGTGCTGTCGTTACGTTGGATATTAAGAATGCATTCAACTCGGCCAGGTGGAGTAATATTCACCAAGCTCTCCGCAGATTTAAGGTGCCAACGTACTTGAGGAAGATTGTGGCCGAGTATCTGAGTAATAGAGCCCTGATTTACAATACAAATAATGGGCCGAAGGTACATAATATCACCGCTGGTGTCCCGCAAGGGTCGGTATTGGGTCCACCATTATGGAATGTGATGTATGACGAGGTCCTTCGGCTTCCCCTCCCAGAAGGCACCAGTATTATTGATTTCGTGGACGACATTGCTATCGTCGCCGTTGCGAAATACATTGAGGAAATTGTGTATATTTGCAACGAAGCGGTCGCTATTGTTAGTCAGTGGTTGAAGTACTCAGGGCTGCAGTTAGCTGAGCAGAGCACAAGACAGAGTGATGGGTTTCTCTCTTTTTCCTGCTAGTGACGAGGATAACCTCAAAGTTGGAGACCACCGTATTGCATCACAGCCGTCCATCAAGTATCTTGGTCTCATGATTGACGCCCGTCTGACATTTGCTGACAACCTGAAGTACGCCAGCAATAAAGCTGCGGTAATTAATGCAGCACTGTCGAGGCTAATGGCCAACATAGGGCCCTGTCAGGAGAAACGGAAGCTTCTGGCCTTGGTTGTGAGGTCCGTCTTGCTCTATGGAGCCCCAGTATGGGCCAACTCCACGTCGACAAACAGTTACGCCCGAGGGATGACGTCAGTGTACAGGTTATCAGCTTTGCGGGTAGCTTGTGCATTCCGCACTGTGTCATACGATGCAGTGTGCGTCATCGCGGGGATACCTCCTGTAGATATCTTGGCGCAGGAGAGACGGAGGCGATATCATAAAGAAGAGAAGAACCCAGACTGCTTGACAACACTGCTCGAATGGCAGGATCGATGGGACAAATCCATTAAAGGAAGATGGACGTACCGCATGATTCCCTCCATTGCACCGTGGATCAACCGTAAACACGGCGAAGTAAATTTCTTCTTGACTCAGCTGTTGTCTGGACATGGATGCTTTCTGGCGTATCTCCACAGGTTCAAGCTGGAGGATACCCCACTCTGTCCATTATGTGAACCTGCTGTTGAAGACGCCGAGCATGTGTTCTTCCAGCGCCCGCGATACCATCTGCAGCGACGGCACGATATGAGTATACTCGGAATCGACCCGCTGACACCCGAAGCAATGGTTGGGTGCATGCTCGCCTCAGACACCAACTGGGATGCGGTGAGCACATATGCGCAGACCATAATAGCTGAGCCCAGGAGAATAGAAAGGAAAAGAAGGGAAGTCGACTGATCCTTCCTTGATCCTTCCTACGATTTGGCGAAGAAGTGGCTTGTGACTAAGTCACTCTAATCCACTCCCCGTGATGTAATGCCTAACGGCGGTTCCGCGGGGTGGATGGAGGAGAAGGAAGGTGGTTTTAGTGGGTAAAAATCTCACACTATCATGTGGTACGGGCCACAATGATGTCTTTTGAAGATTTCCACCTACCGATAAAACACACACATACACACACACATATGCTTCATACCAAAACAGTAAAAACAAAGAAGTTAATTCAAGAATATCACAAGCTTGAGCAAAGTTTTGAAGGCTGAATTTTATATTAATGGACAAAATACATACGATAAAAATTAAAAAAGATATCGACAGTTGTGTTCTCCCTCTATCCATTTTAGGCGCTCAGACATGGTCAATAAGTGAGCAACAAAAAGTATTACAAGTAACTCAAAGAAAAATGGAAAGGAAAATATTAAAAATATCGCTAAAAGACCACGTATAAAACATGGAAATCACAAGAAAAACTGAAGTAATAGATGCAGTACACAGCGACCAAATTATGGCGATGGACGGGGCATGTAGTAAGGATGAGATATGACCGCTGGGCGCACATTACAAAGGTCTGGGATACGAGGATCGGAAAACGGCGGGCAGGAAGATCTAAAACAAGATGGACACACGAACTGAAGAAAGTAGGGGCTCTGTTGACGCGAATTGCACGAAACCGAGTAGAATGGAAGAATTACGAACCAACAAATGAAACACTAATAAAAAAATTAAAACTAGATAAAAATGTGTGAACTTAATGTTAATCCAAGTACCCCCCCAATCATCTAGCTCAATTGTGGGCCTTCAAATTAATGAAAATTTCAGTTCCATCCCATTCCAAAAAACAATTCCACGATTTAACTCAATCACGAAGAAAGTAGTAATATTTCCAAAAATGTACATCACATAAAGACCCAAAAATAAATGTAAGAAAAATAAGAGAAAAATATCTTCAATAATGTACTTGGAGGGTTGTAAAGACACTGAAATGTTTCCACATTTCCAAGTTTTTCATGATAATCGGACCTCAGCAATTTTGTAAGTGCATTTTTCTCGATTCAAGCGCAACAATTCGAAGCCTTTTTGAGAAAACAAATGTCTGCAACTGCGTGTGAAACAATTAGAAGAACCGTTTCACATTCGCAGCGCCTCGATACACGAGGCCAAAGTGACACTTCCGGATGCGTAGTATATAATATGTATATAATATGAATTTTAATTTAATTAATAAAATACAAGTTTTGGATGCGGATTCTCATTTGGCTCCTAATTTCAGAGTATACGATAAAGTGCTGGCCAGCTAAAAAGACCAACTAACGGGACAACTTTTGAAAAATATCACTATCTGATGAGAACATGTATTCATACTCAATTAAGGGCAGTTTCGTTTCGATTTGTGTTGGTAAAAGTCGCTGCCAACCTTCACACAATTACACTCTAAATATTACGTTCACGTAGTAGTGACATTTTTTCAATTTAAGTTCGCAACAAAAAATTGACTACTACCGTAGATTCCGCCAACATTAAAAGCCATTCACGACAGGTGCTGTGGCAATTTGCTATTTTTGCTAGCGATTTGACTTTAGCGGTTTGCCGTTTTTTGTAAATCTGCAATTAATTTCAGCCTAGGCGTTTTTGATTTTTATTTATTATTTTCAAATTGTTTTTCATCGGTAATCCTTGCGAAGTTGTAATATATTAGTAGTAAAAGTAACCAAGTTCCCATTTACCAATTTTATTATAGTCATTATTAATTTTCCTGAATACTGTTTATTAATAATTAGAAAATAATGAATAGCCCAACTAGAACTGCACCTGTACTTAGTATTTCGTAAGGATAATGCTATTTCAGTTTCCTTCAAAAGTAGATTGTGGAAGGAGTCCATGTTACGCACACTTGTTTGATAATAGAGGTGGCGAAAGTCTTTTAGGGTCTTAGTCTTTTAGTCTTAATCTTGTATTTTAAAACTGACAAGTGTGATTTTTATTAATAAAAATAGTGATGTGTGTAGTTGTTGATTATCCATAACTGTTAATTATCCATAACTGTTAATTATCCATAACTGTTAATTATCCATAACTGTTAATTATCCATAACTGTTAATTATCCATAACTGTTAATTATCCATAACTGTTAATTATCCATAACTGTTAATTATCCATAACTGTTAATTATCATTATTTGTGTATTGATAATTATAAATCCTATTTTCTTTTTTCAAGTTATTGGGTGTGATGTCTGTGAAACAATTATCAACAAAGACAAAATACAAGAAGCCCTGACCACACTTAAACAGAACTGCAAGAGACAATTTCCTCTGAATGGAGGTGCAGTGAAATAACTTTTGTCCATTAGGGGCAAGTTTAATTTAAGATTTGGAGAGGGGGCCAGGATTAACTTGGTGCTATGAACAGTGAGAATATCAAAAGGTAAGTGCATTATTAATTTTCATTATGATCAAAGTAATAAACTCATTCTTAAATCAATATTTATATTGTTTTTGCAAATTTCCAAAGATGGATCCAAGCTCAGTTAATTCCTGGCTTTAAAAATGTGGGGCCTTGCCTAATCATAATTGACAATCTTCATTTGTAGTAGATGGAAGAAAACATTTTGTCAAGATGAAAAAATGATTTGGTGATAAGTAACCATTAAAGATTAAAGTTTTAATTTTAAATATAAATTATTATAACAATACATTGTTAATAGAGATGGTTACAACAAGGCATGGTGCCACCAAATAATGCCACTGTTGTTCTCTTGAGGCAACTATGCACATATAAGTAGTCAATTAAAAATGTTTGCTCTCATACATAATTTGCATTTCCAAAATGTGTAATGAAGAAAATATGTTTGAGATGGATTGGCTTTTTTTTTTATACATATTGTTGACAAACCTTTAGAAGATAAGGTGCATCAAGTATTTTGCCACTGTGTTTTCAGTGCCTCAGAATGATCTGAGACAAAATGTGATGGTTTCAAGGTCAGACGGGAAGGATTTGAAAGAATTAAACAGGTTTGGGAGGAAGTATTATATTAGGAGTGCGTAACATTTCTAAGACAATATTTAGCTCTTCAATGCAGGTATTTTACATTTTTTGTATTTCATTGCTTTTCTTTGTGTAGCCCTTATTGTTTCTTTTTATTATATTTATTATTTTCAATATTTATCTCAGTAATTTTAATTGTAATATGGAATCCAATATCATCTAATTTCTTTTTGACACATATCCTTGTAGGTGACTCCTTAAAAGTGGAACAATTATGTGTAGCACACAGGATAAACAATAAAAGAATATTGGAGGAAAGGAATCCAAGATGTTTCAGAAGTTGATGAAATCATAATAAATTTGGAGAACATTTCTGGAGAAGAGGGTGTCAAAGACAGTAAGGGATAATAGGGGGTACGATATTCATTACAACAATGTTTCTTATATTTTGAAAAGTTTTATCATGACAGTAATTCATCATTTATCATCAAAATCATGGAATTAACTATTTATTTATATAATGCATTTCAGAATGCACTATGATTGATCTGAACTGTCATGCTCCATCTATTTGGAAAAATGTTTAATGTGATGCATAGCCTGGTATGATTTCAGGTAAGGCATTAACCTTATGGTTAATGGTGAATTTGTATTGCATGAAGTAGGAGCACAATTAATGTAATAACTTTTCGTTTCCCAGCATTTGAAATTGTCTGCCCCCTCTTAATCTTTTATTGGAGCCTGTTTTGTTGACAATTTTACATGATAATGTTTTTCTTTAATCATCATTAGAAAGTATTGATTTTGTAATATCCTAAACATAGTTTATCTCCAGACATTTGTTTTAACCCTTCAGAAGAATAATTTCTCATATAGAGAGGTTCATGCTATATATTCAATTTACTTAATTTTCGCCATTATCATTATTATACTAAATCATTTAATTTTCACACACGAACTTGTCTTGTTTATTTAAACATATGTGTAAATGGTCTTTTTAATTTTGTTTCAGTTTATTGTGGCCTGTTGTAACATTATTTGATGGACAGCATTTATGACATTATTTCTAAAACTGGTTTTGGGCAAGTGGCACCATGTTTCCCTCATTAAATCCCACATGTGTTTCAAATTTAACACATTACAGTAATTTTAATTCTGAAAATAACCACTGTCTTACTTTGAATACCTTGAATTTTTTTCACAATTCCTATATAAGCACAACAACATTACTGGTGTAATAAGTATATTAATATTATACTTCTTGGCTGACTATTGGGAATTATTTGGCATGCATTTGTTATGGAAACTGGTATATGAAATAATTTTCATTTGAATTATTTAACAAGTAAATGAGAGTGTTATCTGGTGTAATTACTGCATGTTTAGGTAGAAGTTTATAGTAATGTAGTTACAATAACATAGTAGAAAATTCAATATAATTATGCAACTATAAATTTATTGTGTCATTTATATTCATTGTGATATTCCTATTTCAATAAATAACTCACAAAACTAAAAAGTTCTATTTATTTCCATAAATATCCCAATCTTATGCAAATACTCCATAAATTTAGGTCACTTAAAAATTTTTTCTTTTAAAAGGTAATGAATAATTAAACAGTAAAAAAATGATGCATTTGCAATAATTTCCACATCACTAGACTGTTAAATACAATACATTAGGCACTTAAAAATTACCATATATAAAATTTAATTAAGTTAAATAATTGTGGAATTAATTTATGTTCAATATAAATCATTAAGAGTTGAAAGCATTAAGAAATTGATATTAAAAAGGAAGGTTCACCTGAGAGGATATTTATTGTAGAAATATTTATTTAATATATTTATTTACCATTTGAAATTGATAATAATTTTAAGACAAATTTGACCACATAACTTTTAAGGTAATATTTTTCATTGCACTTGACACTTTTGAACGTCTCTTTTGCTCATACCTATTGATAATTGTAAATCTTAATTAACTTGTTCACAGAGTTAATATTCGTTTATAGATGCACATCTTTTTTAATTCTAACGAAAAACGAGACATGCATTATTATACAGTGAACAACTCTACAGTGATTATTATTATTATTATACAGCATTATTATACAGTGAACAACTACAGTCTCTCAACCGCGCGAGGGGTAAGGAGAAACGAAACAAAAGCGAGAGAGTTGATCGGAGTAATAGTGTCATAAGTTGGCTATTCCGATAGGAAATTGTTTATGCTGCCGTATTGCGAATCTAGTGCGGCCTAATACACGGCCTGGACTATATGAAGGGTTCCACAACACGATCTTGTCGAGCTTATTTTGACGCACCATTAAAGTTCGCGAGTGACGTTTGACATAATGCATGAAACACCAAGGTCTGATCCTTTTGCTTTTAAATGAAAAGTAATAAGGCATTCTTAAAAAAATGTCACTATAGTGTTTCGTTCAAATTTTGAGTTTGAGTTTCGGTGCATTTTTCCTTTCTCGCCTTACTTCCTAAGAGATTGTAAAACTGCGTCGGAGAAAGATTTTTCGACAGAACTTTTATTGGCGGGCCCTGATAAAAAATTAGATAAATAGTTTTCTTAAATGCAGTAAAGTTATTCCTCTAACACATTATGACGTCAGAATCAACATTTTGTGGATCCTTGATACCGAAAAATTAGTTTACAGCAAAACGTCTATCGGTCCGTTCCTTCGTCTCTAAACAATGCTAGTTAATCGTGAGTAGGAATTTCACCTAATTCAATTGATTCTCCCAATCGATCTGGCTGGTGACGCGGTCCCTTGAATTTGAGACCGGTGTTTAATTTGGGGAAAGGGATATTTTAAATGAAGCCTCAGGGAATTTTCAAATTATTCTCAAAAATGGCTCCAAATTTATTTATACAACTTTGTGCTTGAATAGCGTGAGGATGCGTAAAGAAATGGCACAGGTTTCAGATTCGTAAAACAAACCCTGAGTTTCGAAAATTGCACAAGTTCAAAAATTTTCCGGAGTTTTCCTACAACTACAGTATTTAAGACAGATTGTTCATCTGAATAAAATCTGTTAAAAAATAATCTTTAAATGAGAACATCTTCATTTATTTCAAAATATGGATAGTTTATAAATAGTTTTCCATGATATAAAGGCAATTTTAAAAACAAGGTTTTCTCAAAAGAGGCACCGTTTTTTTTTTAACTTTTTGTACGGGTACTACAAGCAATTTTTGTAATAAATGACTCACGCCGTTAATATTTACATTACGATCATTTGCTAAACATTATTGAATTTGAGAGTAGTAGTGTTTCAAATGATTTCTGCTGAAGTTTATCGAAAATTCCAAGTTTTCTGTGAAGTTGATCTCAATATTGCGCATTTCCTGAAATGGTCAAACATTTTCTCAAAAGCGCTCCAATTCTTTTCTTTGAACTTTAGACGAACAGAGCTAATTCACTGAATTATAAGACATATGCCATTTTGGTATCACATGTGCCATTTTGGTATCTTTTAATTTTCAAAAATTAAATACTGGATTTTTTACCAAATATATCTCGTTTCTATATTTACATTGCGGTAATTTTCAATACATTATTGCAATTGTGAACACAAGTACTTCAAATTACTTCTAATAAAGTTTCTCAAAAACTCGGAACCTTTTCTAAGAAAATTAGCTCAAAAGAGCCCATTTTCAAAAACGCTCTAACGACATTTTCTCAAGAACGTCTCCAAATGTTTCTATGAAAATGTGCATAAATGACTCGCTCTTCAGCAATATTCTTAAAGATATATTTCAATTCTATAAGAGGACCTAAAAAAATAAGTGTGGAAAAATGTTTTGGGCACCGGTGGCAGCTGGGAAGAGTGGGACAATACCGAAAAGCTAGGCAAGACTAAAGTCATTAGAAAACTAGGGCGAGTAAGTTCGTGCCATTCCAAACTTTTCATTTATTAATATTCAGTGTGAAAACTGCGAAAAGTGAAACCAAAAAGCAAAAGACCGGATAAAACCTGAGACATAATGGTGTGAACATTATGTTATCCGTCCTATTTAATGACTTCGCAAGATAGGCCCGATCAGATTTGGTGGCACTTTTACATTTGTATTAAGATGTAATTAAGAATCAAAAGAGAAACCGCGTCCGATAAGTTCTTCTGCCTTAGGCAATCTTAAGTCGGTGCTTCACTAGGCATTTATGCACTTTCCAGTGTCAGTATTGCATACAGTCACTACATCTGCATGGATTGGGCGGCATTCGCCTTCCCGCCCTCCTGTTGTACGTTGGCCCCGTGAGCCACTCACTACCTTACACTGCAGCTGACGCATGTGAGCACCGGTCCTGTAATGAGGTCCAGTTTCGTTGCTGCATTAGTGATGTGACATCGATGCTACTAAACATCGGTTTTCAAAATTTAACCATCGATGTTAATACAACCAGCAAAAAACATGTTTTTTAAACTCTTATGTTTTAAAGGTTGTTTAGTAATCACTAGTAACATTAAATTCAGACGCAACAAAATTTAATTTGAGTGTGGCCGTATTTATTAGTTAGCAATTAAGTTTTCGATGAAGATCGTGCAAACAATGATCATCTGGTTCGAACACACAAAATGACATTATCAGTTATTTAATTTTTTAACTTTTACAAAATTATTATGGCAATTTTTCCTTCCCAAAAAATTGAAAACTTAAAAACGTCGAGCACAAAACCTCGATAGTAAAAAAAATTGCTTTAATATATCGATGTTTATATAAAAAAATTATTGTTGCATCACTATGCTGCATATGCGCCCAGAATCCGATGAGCTGTGTGGGAAGCTTGAATTCAGACATTAAACAAGTTGTGCAACGCAGAGGTCGACATCATTTAAACGTCCTTCAGTTACGTTGATTCTCTTGTTCATGTTTCATTGTATTGGCCTTAAAACATGTATTAACAATTCAGCTAGATTCCATTGTTAATTTTACCTTATATCTGCAGTATTAAAATTCCTAGAGATAAATGGTGTGTACAAAATTAAATTTATCTGTGTGATGTCTTCAATCATTTGCCCGCCATTCTATGGCCTGGAGCGAGTTAAATTCTTTACTATCCAGACAGGTCCGTCCCCCCACGCTAGCGCCTAAATCGTTCACCTCATGTTCTCCAAAATTCACATTCCCCAGTCGATCTTGATGTCGCGGCCCCTTGAATTTGAAACGCATAGGAGGGTCCTTTACATAACGCCCCCGAGACGTTTTCAAAAAATGGGTCCACATTTTTTATTAAATTTTGTTGTCAGATAGCGAAAATGACGCTCCAGATAATGGTGTAAGTCTCATTTTCGTTGAAATCTCAGATATTTTGAAAATTGCAAAAGTGCAATTTTTTGGGCATTTTCCTACCAAATATAATATTGAAGATAGTTTTTTCTTTAATAAAATATATTCCTTAAAGGCCGATCTTCAAATACGATCATGCTCAATGTTTCGAAAATTAATAGTTTTCGTATGTTTCTAAATGTACGCAATTTCTATTTATTTCATCATTTTTTCCCTCAAAAACCGCTACATTTTTTCTTTAAATTTTCTCCCAATATGTAATAATGAACTGTACAAAACGTGGTGCTAGTTCCATTTTCAGCTCTCTCTCTCTCCGCTTTCTTCGGAAATTTCAAAAAGTGAACATTTGAAAACTACTAAATGGAAGATAGAGATTGTCTTAAACAACATTCAAACATTAAACATGCACTTCTGTTTGAGAAACTAGTAGTTTTCGCGAAATTTCTGCTTGAAATTGATGAAAAATATACAATGGCCAACGACGGGTCACGAGAAAAATCCTCGGAGAACAGGAATGGTTCAAAAAGATATGATAAATAGTTTAATTTTAATTATAATTTACTATTGAAAATTCCAATGCGCTATGAAAATCCCAAATCACCGTATGATGCATTGGACAACAACGCAGCGATGGATATTTGAGTTCATTGTTGAACGGCGACATGGGAAACATAAGGTGGTTTTATTTACTTAACGTTAGAGTTAGAATATTCTCTACGTTCTATAAGATATATTCAACTTCATCAAATTCGGGAAGAATGTATATATAGATATGCAAAAGGTAATGATACCGTTTCAAATGCATTCATAATGCAATATATTAAATGGTCTTTAGTTTTGGAGGTTCACTTTATTTGTGGTGTGGACAATTTTGATGTGAAATTGTCTTTGCTTGCCTGTACGATGTGCTAGAAATAATGCGAACAGTTACAAATAACGCGAGAAATGTGCTGTTGTAGCACCACTATTTTAATCTACGAAAACTTGTTTCCCCGTTAGATCCTCACTAGTTCTCTTCCTGCTAGATACAATTAACTACTGTATTATGAGGAATATTTAAGTTGCACATTTTTTTGTAGGTGTGTGTTGGAAATTGGATTTTATTAATGAGTTTGTGCCGTCCATTGTAAGATGACATTCAACTTATTTTATCACGAAATTTGATTATTGTAAATTCAAAATCTGTATTTTCTTTTTTTTTTTATTTTAAGTGTGTTTTATGTATTGTAGTTTATACCTGATGAGGCCACTATGTGCCCCGAAACATTGTAAATGAAGTTTTTTGATTGTTATTTTAAATATCTAAAATATAGAGATGTTGCAGAGTATACGTTACGGAGAAGGAAAACTCTAAGTACATTTTCATATAAATTATACTATAATACAGGGCGACCATCTCATAAACGTGCCGGTTGAGCGGTGATTTCACCTCAGCGGACGAGGCCACGGGTGCCGAGAAAATAGTCAGGGCGGTCGGTAGAATCGCGGAAGGGGAAAGGTGGCTTTTCGCTATCGAAAGTTTAAATTGTACTCACTACAGTAGATGCTGAAACTGCTCATCGCGGATCTGATACATTCCTGACAAACAATATAAACAAGTTCCGTTCACTCGGTAAAGGATATCCTGTGGTATTGCGGAGATCTGTTCCTGTATATTGTGCCTGAATTCTTCCGTGTGGGGATTCGTCGCAGATATGCGATCTTTCAGGCCATGTACGATAATCTATCTCCATAAACGGCATGTAAACTCTGAAGAAAACTTAAGCAGTGAGCGCGTTTGCGGAGTTGAAAATGACCGAAATTACGTTTATTTGTCAACATTTAGAAGAAAGGCTACAGGATATGATGCACATACGATTTGACACATTTACGTACGTCTCATAGACAAACACTTTCTGTTTGTGAGAACTTCGAGAGAGGCCATCACAAATCTATTCAACAAGACTGGAAAGCATGTCTTTTGCAGGGCGAGAACCTTGAAACTCTCTTGTCCGCATCGTTCCCAGGGGAATTCTGCGCATCGTTCCCGACGAGTTCTGTTAGTCTAGCACAATCGCGGCACACTAATAAAAATAGTTGCATTGTAGATTTGGCATAGTAAAATTATGGTTCGTTTAAATAAACCTTTTCCAAAGAAATGCTGTTATATTTTTCCTGAACTCCAAGATTCTCACTCAGCCATGTGACCACGGTTCCTACGGTCCCAATAATATATATCTCCAAAAATATCTATACAGAGAAGAATATACTTTCGCAATTCAGGTACATGATCACTAGACACACTAATTTTTTTTTCAAGGAATAAATATTTTTTAACACTAACAATATCACGGGTAGACAATTTTTGCCTCATTTTTGTAGTTCTGTATATGAAATAAAGAATTGTTTTATTTTTACCATTTGTTCTAACAAAGTAGCAAAACTTCAATATTCATCAACCTTTTGTATGTATTATCTACATTTTGATTTTAATTCTTTGCTGGTGGGCTGATTGTACCCACCCTTGAAATTCTGTCACCATAACAATAAACCCTCTGAGGTTCGACTTTTAACACTGTCACAGTTCTGCTGTATATAACAACTCGCTGTTTAACTTCTCTAAACCCAGTCAATTTTATTGAATTGGAATGTGATACATGCGTACGTCGTACATCTAGAACACAAAGATGGAGTAATTGGTATTAATAATGACTATGTTTGAGGTGCAATGCTGGTTATGTTCGGTTCAATTACAGTTATTGGATATACAACCGTACTTTTCTGAGATAGTTTTGTACAAGTGAATCATTTTCGTAAAATGAGTCAATGGAGAAAAAACGTCAGTGGAGAAAGAAGTGAAATGAAATGTTTAAGTGATAACAGCGTCTTTTCAATTGAAAACACATAAAAGTGGTATGATTTCATAAAAATGTAATTAGGTTTACTAGTAATATTATAATATTTTTTGAAGAGGGGAATATCTGCCAACTGTTGGTCTTAAGCGAAGTAGAAAATACCTTTGACTGTTAAGGTTTAAAATGGGGGCACTTAATAGGTTAAAACAGTACCGTCGAAAATGAACAGGCGGGTACTCAAGCCTGGGGGTGATAAATTACGAAACGTAGTTGTTTACCACATGAGCTACGCTTTCGGATGGTGAACACTACTTTCCTGTAATTTAAAGAACTTCGTTATAAAGATTTGTCAAAACCTCAGGAATTAAAACTATATTGACTGTATATACCAGGGGTTTTCGAACTGTGTTGTGGCTCCCAGAGGCCTTTCGGTAGGGGCGTCGCGGTGATATATCAAAAATGATCTCTATATTTGATTTACTCTAAACCTTGAGTCATTTATGTATTTTGTACTGTCATACTATATATTAGTAAAATAAATCATATACATTACAAAGTAATTGTGGATTAATTCAACCCGACAAGTCCTTTACCAATATAAGCCTATTATGTCATTTACTTAATTGTTGTGAATATTAAGTAGGTCTATATTAACCCTTATATTTAGAACTTATTGTTACCAGGGAAAATGGGGAAGATTTGTTTAGGTCATGGGAGCTGTGGACGAAAAAAGATTTAAAACCCCTGGTATATACCACGGACCTGTTGAAACAGAGTTGTACTCGTTTCCTGAAAGCACATTTCATTTTGGAGACATACAGAAGCGTATCGTTAATATACGGTTTCAACAATCTTACACATAAACGTGTACAAGTCGCGTGTTTTGGAAGAGTTTCAACTCATCAAGAGCAATATTTTTTATACTACGAGATGTGACAAATTAAAGAACAGAAACACTGTTCTACAGTATTGTACATTTTAACTACTGCGCAGGCTCATTTACTTCACGTCCAATTACTCGTCGTAAGTTGCTTGCCTCTTGACGGCTTTTCTAGGACTACGTACCTGCAAGTGAAGCACTTTCCAACAATACAGAAAATGATTTACTTCTGTATGGACAAAGCACAAGATGGAAAAATCTTTGATTCGTCGCCATTTCTGATACCAAACTTAAAAAGGACCCAAATGTTTTCAATTCCATGTGAATGAAGCATGTTCATTCAGGCGTGGGGTTCAAATATAGATTTCGCTTCCATGCATATGAAGCACTCTCCGTTGGTGAAATGAGTAGTTTTGATTCTTAAGTACACAGTATTTGCACATCAGCTCGGCAGATATTACAACATACACCAGTGCGCACATAAACACTACACGGAACTAACACGTGTTTGACACATCTTTTGCATGAAAATCCCAATTAACACACCTAGGAAAGACACCAAACCAATCGACCAATCGACACTCAAGTGACCTCAACTACTTCATAACAATTGCACGAGATGCTGGTTTCCATCGTGCGAGGCCACACCTGTCTCGTCTCGCGCTCGGG
This sequence comes from Teleogryllus oceanicus, assembly GCA_964035755.1. Classification (NCBI taxonomy): domain Eukaryota; kingdom Metazoa; phylum Arthropoda; class Insecta; order Orthoptera; family Gryllidae; genus Teleogryllus; species Teleogryllus oceanicus. The sequence continues at coordinate 162,655,199 of CAXIVR010000001.1, forward strand.
TGAAACTGATCGATTTCCGCGGTGCGCAGTAAGCTCTGGGAGCAGAACCGCCAGTTGGTTTGTGACTCGCGCAACAGTGCCTGTGGGACGAATATTCTTGTCGTTAAGTGAGTGTTCAGCATACACGATTGCCAATAAGCTTCTAAGCAGGTTAGGGAGTGACATGATGCTAAGCAAATACATGCAAAACCCTGTATTTTACCAATGTCAGAAATTACGAGGAACGAGAAAGAAAGCGCACGTTACCTCTACTGACACGGGTACAAAAGACTTCTAGAATAGGCAAGGCGGAAAACTCACTCAATCAAGAAAAATATGGATTCGCACAAGCACTATTTTGTCTAAACTATATGCTAGGAAGCTCAAATGTGCCAATAATAGTCCATAGTTTGGAATGTAGAGCACTACTACGCATGAACTAGTTTTGGGGTTTCCTAGAGTTTGTGTGTGTTTTCTTATAATAGAATCAACAATGTTTTATAGAATGAAATGCATGTAATGCTTAAGCTTTGATTTATTTCTCTTAATGTAAAAATTAGTTCATCTTCAACTTTTGAAAGTACAATGTAGTATTGTGATGGTTAACATAAATTTTCCTACCACATCCTGCTCATTTCAACAATGACTTTTCACCAAAAGTGCTTTCCTTATTCAGTTTCATATTGGGCGATTAGAATTTTTCAAAATCTATTATCTAAAATCACAAAAGAATTTCAATCAAATGATAGTACAATTATTGAACTGCCATCAAACAAAAATTATCTATTTTTTCAAACGTTAATTTCATTTTAATTTTAGCAGCAGTTCACATCTGATGTGGTTGCTATTTGCACTTGTTTCTAATCAGTATCTGTCAAACCACTGAATACTCGAAGAAAAACTCTCATTTGATAAAATAGCATTCAGTGCATCTTCATTCTAAAAATATACATGTGCAAAAACCTGGTCTTAGAGAAGGTCGCATTATCATCAGGTCGCCCATCTTCATCGTTGAAGGTTTGCATACTAGCGTATGAAATGCAGCATGTGTGGAATAAAAGCAAAATTAAATTTTCAATTAACCATGAACTGAACTAATAAATTTCACAAATAAGTAGCACCCATGTTGGTAAACAGGGAAAAATTAACTTATATGATAGAAGCAATAAACAGAGAATGTTTCAATCAAAATATTAGGATTTGCTCAATTTCAGAACAAAACAAAACAAAACAGAAAACAACTGTAAACATGCAAGGCTGATACCAAAAGGCTATTTTATTTCATTTATTTAATGGCACTTGCTTTTCATGACTAATTTTCACCAAAAACTCGCTACTTTAAATCACTCTACAACACTAAAAAAAAAAAATGCAGTTCGTAACAAGGAAAAATACATGCAAAAATACAAGGATAAATCAGTGTATTCTAATATTCTGAACAAAAGAAAATCTGAAAATGTGATCTTTCCTGTTAAGAAGTGCTTTCTGCAATATTTCAAGGCTACTAGAAAAGTAGTGTTTAAATTTATTTGCAAGGTAATTACAATCAAATTGACATTAGAAAACTACAAATATTTATTTACTGAAGATGAAAGTTCACAGGGGACTTAAAAGAAGAAGACACTTCACTTTTCCTAAGGATTCTCGTTCCAAATGCACAATTTTGATCTATACAACTGTAGGAACTGTAAGATGATAAATTCAATTGGCCCTCCCAACAATGCATACAGTTGAAAAATGATTTGGGAGCCAGTTAAATAGAAATTAGCATATTATGAATATCTAAATATAACAGAGACCTTTGTTTTGAGTAGACTGATAATCCAGAGAGCGATGAAGTATTGGGTCAGGACGGAGAAGAGATACCCTAAGAGGTGGCACATGTTAAGAGCGCTTCACAGATGAGATGATGTCTGAATAAATATAATTGTTATTCCTACTTGAAATAATCTTGATTTGATTGGCTCCAATTTACTAACAATAGAGGATTCTAGAGAGATTGAGGAAGCTATTCCACAAATTATTATGGACTTTGCCAAATAAATTTGAAGAACTTCATAGGATTCCAAACTCAAAATACCGCATGTTATACAAAATGTTAAAAAAATACAACTGTTTTGGCTTGCAAATCCTACTGGAGGTTTCTTCTATCCCCGACACAGATTCGGATATTAACACAAATGAGAATCGCCAGACTTAACATGGTTGTTATGAGATGCAAAGATATACTATACAAAATCCTAGAATTAGAGGTGTACCAGTTATATAATTTACAACATTATGAAACATTGTACCACCCAGTTAATATGCTCCAATATATGTTAAAGAAATAAAAAAAATAAAGATTTAAAAATTAAAGAGCAAAGGTAATGTAATCTTTTGTTTTTTTAAAATAGCAAATTCAAGATGTTGCCCTGTGAGAAATGTCTTATGTTATGATGACAATTATAAATTTATAGTTCCCCTTTATATTGCAGTACTAATTCTCTGTTTCTATGACGTATCAAAACAAATCTCACCAAAATTATCAATCCAGTTACCTATTATGAATTGTATGAATTCATAAGAGGTTTCTTATTCTAAAATTGTTAACTCATCAATCAAATTGATAAGTTTATTCTTAATTCTTGAATATTATTGAATTTCCATATCTCTGACCTCCGAATAGTTAATGTTAAGAAGATTCATGAAATGAAGATAGGTTACTAAAATGTTATCAAATTTTAATTGAACCTTAAGAATAAACTTTTAGGAACACTGCATGTTTACAAAACCAAATTTCAATTTGCGTTAATTAAGCCGCGAAATGAAACAGACACCTATACCAAGTTCTCTTAAAGGTTGTGTGATTAGATGTCAACAGCTGAAAAAGAAGTACCACATTATTGGAAAGTCCGGGTCGCTTTTCGCACACACACAAAAACACACACACACACACAAAACACACACACACACAAAAACACACACACACACACAAAACACACACACACAAACACAAAACACACACACACACACAAAAACACAAAAAAACACACACAAAAACACAGAAACACACACACACACAAAACACAGAAACACACACACACAAAAACACAGAAACACACACACAAAACAGAAACACACACACACACACAAACACACAAAAACACAAACACACACACAAAACACACACAAAAACACAAACACACACGCACAAAAACACAACACACACACACACAGAAACACAACACACACACACAAAAAACAAAACACACACACACAAAAACACACACACACAAAAACACAAACACACACACACAATGTAATGCATGTATTATCAACAGTGTTTTGTAATTATAAATGTTTGTGGTTAATATGCGTGCTTCACATAGAAATTTCTAATAAGGCTAGGCGAATCCTTTAAAAAGAATAAAAATGATTTGAATTGAATAATGTTACCATTTTATCATTTACCAATTCTGTATTTACTTGATACCTCAAAATATTTTACTTCACTGGCCTTGGCAGTCAGCCATCTAAACGTTGTTGTATATGCCTGTTTAAATCAGCAAGAACCTTAATGGTTTTGTATCCATTAACATTTTTTTATAGTAAATATGTTTTTAAGCAAAAGTAAAAGTATGCAAATGACTACATTTTTATGCCCCAAACCTCAAAAACATGCAGAAATTTTTGTTTCTCAGAATCAATATTTCGCAATGAAGCAAAAAATTGTAAGTTTCTAACAGACATGATCATTTACCAACAACATACAATTGCAAGAACTTCGCAGCTTTATTTATGACTAAGACATCACTTTTCAGGTGCTGCTTTTCCCAAATTGTACCCTAGCAATATGATGAGTTTACCCAGCATACAGCACCATCAGAAAAATTTCTATGCAAGTAATACAATTACCAAACAATTTCACGACTATTTAGGTGACCGTCAGGGCTTTAACATTCCCTTCATCCCCAATAATTGGCCACCTCCAGTAAAACTTTTCTTACTCCCACTTCCTGAATTATCATACAATTCCAATAATTCACTGGTGCTGATATAACACCTGTTAATTTGAACAACACTTTAATAAGGTTCTTAACTTTAATAAAATGATTATGAAAGAATTCCAGGAATTTTTGAAGTTGTAAAACAAACAAAAATTATTTTGACAATAAAGAGAAGACTTAAGCTGAAACCTTCCAATTACTCATATTGATAAAAATATACAATAGTTAACATGATTTACACATGTGTCGCTACTTCGGAAAGTAACAAATCTGTGTGCGAAACGTGAATACAATCGTAGTTGCTTAAATACTAATTTTGAGTTTCTACATCCATTTTTTATAAATCTATACATGAAAAATCATTAAATATGAAAAAATGAATTAATTATAAGGAGTAAATCTAAATACTGAACAAAATACCTAATGGATACAAATTTGTTAAAATAAATTTATGGAGAAAAAATTGTACAGTGAAAAAAGAAAAGAAAATTTACATTTCTTATTTTGATTAAATTAGGTATTCAAGCAATTGGTGTAGAGTATTAATAATTCTATCTTCTAAATTTATAAGCTCCCTTCTCAGTGTTTTTCTATGCGTTCGTCTATCAATATTACAATCTTTCAATTCAGTACTCCACAAATTGAACACTTTTCGACCAATTTATAGTGTGCTCCCGATAAAATTCTCTCCTATTCAAAAAGTCAAGTTTTTCTCTGGTAACAAGGATGCCACCATTCATAGCTGAGATATAGAAAAATTATTTGTGGAGTAAATAAAATTAGAATTAAACAGACTTTTTAGTACACTTTCAACTGACCCATAGAATGCTTGCTGAATGTTAAAACAAGGCCGTGGGCCAATGCGTTGCCCGTGGTGAGAGGTCATGTCTGAAACTGGTCATGCTCGACACTGTGTACCTCAGAATATTGAATTCCGTAATGGTTTCTGAAATGGAATGTCCCATACCTCTAGCTTCAACATTCCGCCTTCAGTCTTAATTCCCGTCATGCGGTCATAATCACGTATGAAATCTTTTCACATGAATCACTCTAGTAGAAATGAATTCTCGGCCAAAGCACTGCACTTTTACAACTTTTGTATGTGATACTGTTGTCCTCTGTATATTTGCATAATGCTATCCCATGACTTTTGTCACCTCAGTGTGTGTATGTATCATTGCTGTTTTAACATTTTATGCTGGAAAGAAACAGCAAGGGGGCTTCACTTGTTAGTGTTATTTCGTTCTGTTTACATTTGTTCCACAATTCATTTCAACAAAAATCATTGCCCATTAAATTTACTATAATGTTCTTTGATTTTTGTCTGATATAACAAAACTAACTACAGTATTTCTGCAGGCATATGAAAGAACACAGGGAACACTATTTAAGTCCATCTATAACCACTTTTAGTTTCTATTGCCATTAAGTAATTCCAAAGGTGAACTATTACCCTATAAGAAAAATGAGCCACTTCTATGTAATTCTCGTGTAAAGATTTTGAAAACTGGAGAACGGCCAAAATTACTGTCCCTACGGAATAATTATCAAAGATTTGTTCACTTCAAGATTCATAACAATTAAAAAGGTTAATTGCTTCTTAATTCAATGTTTTATTCTCTGTCTTTGTAAAACACGCTGTTAGAATACATTTTCATATGTCCAAAGGCAGACAAAAACTCCCTACCCAAACCAGGAACAAGTACAAGAAAAATGTTCATTGAAATGTTCCGTGAACATCAAAAGTGATTCAAGCTATAGCCATTTTCACCAGAAAAGTGTTCTCATTGAAAAGGCTTCCACAACACATCTTTCTTGAAATAAATGAATAAAGAATTTAAAAACGACACATGCCAATGAAATGCACATCCATTAGGATGAATCACTTTGAAACCTACCATGCATAAGATATCAAGAAAAATTTCTGAACCAATTTTTATTTTCAAGTTACATAATTCAAATGTGGAATGGCCAGAGTTATCATAATGCAATCAATACAAACTTCTTCAAAGGAAGAAATTCACGAGAGAAAAAATACCCTTTTGCACAATGCATACAATCTCAGGATTTCTCTTAAAAAAGGAAATTAAGCCCATTAAGTCATGCTTAGGTTCGTATGAAACCTACAAAACTCCCGACATTTCTCTGCTTCAGAAACCAATGACTGTGTTGCTTCTCCACATGCTCTACAATTTCTATTCCTCAGACCCAAAAGCATCAGCAAGTTTTGAAACAGGATTGTAGCCCAGAATTATTTTTCTCTAAAATTTCTTCTATGAATTTCTTTTGATTTAAATAAAAACAATTTTCTTCTTCTGCAATTCCAATACCCAAAAAGTTAATATTTTCTTAAATTCCTGAACTGTAATCTCTTCCTTCAATTTCATTAAAACATCATTAATCATATTATCATCTTTTCCAACAATAATACAATCATCTACATAAAATCCTATGGTTATAAAATTATTAATATCTTCACTAGTAAATACACATAGATAACTTTGTTGCTTGCAGACCAGCTTTCTTCAACATTTTTGTCAGTTTTAAATACCAACATCTTCCTGCTTTAGGCAGACCATAAATACTTTTGTTTATAAAAAGAAATTTCCATCTTTGATATTAATACCTTTAGGAGGTTTCATGTAAACAATTCTATCTAATTTACCATTTAAATATGCTGTTTCTACATCAATAAAACAAACTTTAAACTTCTTTATTTTGGAATTAGCTAAAAGCATTCTGAAAGATTCTAACTTCTTAACAGGATTATAAGAATTTTCATAATCTATACCTAATTTCTTTCTCGAACCGTCAGCCACTAAACGAGCTTTGTATTTACATTCACAGCCATTTATTTTCTTAGAAAATACCCATTTATTATTTATTATACTCACATTCTCAGGTTTCTCAACTATTTCCCAAGTTTTATATTTTTTATTAGTAAACAATTCACTATCTATAGCTTTTTTCCACAATTCTTTTTCTTCAGAATTCATAGCTTCTTCGTTATGTCTTGGGTATATTTTCATCTGACATATGAGCAGCATTATATTTTGTAACAGGTTTTCTTTCCCTACTCCATCTTCTTAAATTTATAATAGCCTTATCTTCAATGAGATTTAAATCCGGAACATTACTTCCCATCATCTTCCTATGTCCTTTTCTTTCAGAATTTTTTTCCTCTTTCTCATCATTTTTTTTTAAACAAAACAATATTTCTATCTTCAATATTTATTCTTTTTTATTAAATTTTCTAAATGACAATCTTCTTCTTTAATTAATTCTTTCTAATTTTCTAAAAATACTACATCCCTACTCTCGTGAATGCTTTTATCTTCTACATCAAAAGACGATAAGCCTTTGAATTTTTTGAGTAACCAACAAATATAGCTTGTTTCGCTCTTTTATCAAATTTTTTTCTAGATACATCATCAATCCTATAGTACGCTCTACATCCAAATATTCGAAAATACTGAATTGATGGTTTTCTTTTAGTCCATATTTCCATTGGTACCTTCTTTTTACTTCTCGTAGGAGTAACATTATGTATGTAAGCAGCAGTCCACATAGCTTCGGCCCAAAATCTCAGAGTTAAGTCTGCATCTACAAGCATTGTTCTTGTCATATCTAACAACAATCTATTTGCTCTTTCAGCAATTCCGTTACTTTCAGGAGAGTGTATTGGGTTCTTTCTTTTTTTCCCTTTTTAAAAGTTAACAGTTTATTTAAAATTTTCTTCTCTGTTTCCCTTTCACGCCTTTCAACAAATTGTTTCAATTTATTTCCAGCTTCATTTTTATGTTTTAAAAATTCTGCGAAGTATCTTCTACTAAATTCATCCACACTCACCATCATATATCTATTTCCTCCTAGTGATTCTACAGGCATTGGACCACATAAATCAACGTGAATTCTTTCAAGAATTTGGAAACTTCTTTCAATATTTACTTTATGAAAAGGCAATCTTGACATTTTACCTTTTATACATGATTCACAATCATTAAGTTGTTCTATTTTAAATTTGGGCAAACCTTTTATTAAATCATCACTGATCATCCTTTCTAAATATTTAAAATTAATGTCTCCTAACCTTCTATGCCATAATTGAAATTATGGTTCCAATATGTTTAAGCAAACTTCAGATCTTGGAATATTTATAACTTGTTGAACATTCACTTTAACAACAAATTCATCATTTTCAAATTCACCTTCTGCTATCAATTCTCCAGTATCTTTTTCAAATATTCTGGCCCCATTTTCATCTAAAACAACTTTCTTACCATTTTTCACTAGGCTAGGTACTGACATTAAGTTATTATTAATATTAGGAACGTACAATACATTTTCCATTTTCACAAATATTTCCTCATTATTTTTATTTGTAGATCCTCTAACAATTCCACGACTTTCCCCAAAAATAATTCTTCCACTTTCAGCTGTATTAATTTCTGTATTCTCTGACCGCCTTTCATTAGATTATTCATTTATTATTCTTGAAATGATTACATTTTACGTTCTAGTATAATACGAACTCCACATACGAATTACTTATTCGACCATTCAGCAAAAAACAATTGTACCTCGATAACTAACATAACCCTGGTTGCTTCGTAACAACCTAACTTCGTAACTTGATTTTATTCTCTTGAGTAACATGAATACCATCACTCCTTTCTAGAGAAATATCAGCAAAGGAGTACTTATTAAACTAATGGTGCTCGAACAGCACATTCCTTCTGGCCTTCAGTGATGGTCACATAACACTATTTATACAATTTCTGTCCGAATTAACACATCTCAGTAATTTTTTGTAAAACTCATTACAAATTGTAGAACATTTGGTGTGAGAATTAAATATTTTCAGGCATATATCAACACACATTTGACAAATATAACTGCTTTTCATACAGCTAAATCATGTCCCAACAATGAGACGAAAATCAGAATTTTTGTCCACAACGAGAACTGCACCTTTCTCTTAAGCATCCTATACGCTATCCGAAGACAAAATTAAATCAAAATTGTTGGTGTTGTTTCTTGAGAAAATTATGTTTAAACAAAATTACAAAAAGACTATTTCATGCAAAATTACGCGAAAACTCAATTTTCCGAAAAAGTATACATGACCTTATTTCCAAATCTACCTTTCAGGAGCATATCTCATTAAGGGTCTCTATCTTTAATATTTTAGTTTTAGGATGACGCCGAAAAAAATTTGAACTTTTTGCAACTTTGGAAAAAATCACGGGTTTCAGAAGTCACGGGTTACACAATTCTCTTACAAGTCCTTCACACTATCCAACAACAAAATCTAATCAAAACGTTGAAGGCATTTTTTTGAAAATTTTGAGTGTCCCAGGGACTTCATTTAAAGTAACCCCAAAGTGAAAATTTCGGTTTCCAGTTCCAGGGGCCGCGACATCAAGATCGATCGGGGAATATCAATTTTCGAGAAAATCGGCTGAACGGTTTAGCCGTTAGCGTTGTTTACGGACGGATGGGCAGTCGTCAATCCATTTTTCGATATGAAGGACCAACAAAAAGGATTCTGGCTACACCACATGATAGATAATTTTTTCCCTAAATTTAGCAACTGGATTTTTTCACTAATTCGCTACCAGGGTCCGGATAGGTTTTTCTGTCGAAAACCACTTTTCCTGCAGCATTACACAACCTTTTCTACTGCGTACGCGGCAGTGGGAAAGTAATAATGTAACATCTCAACAGCAAAAACATCAAATTAGGGAAATTACTCTTGCTCTTAATTACTTTAAATCAAAAAGTCTAAATACTTACCGATTATACATATTGTCAGACATGGCATACATTTCCAACCTCAGTAACGGAGGTAGATCTTGATTAGCGCCAGTTCTCAAATCAAGATCATGAGCACTGTTTGAACCTGAAACAGTATATTATTGTTATTATTATTATTATAATAATTATTATTATTATTATTATTATTATTATTATTATTATTATTATTACTACTACTACTACTACACTACTACCAACAGTACCGGGTGATCAGTATAAAACGCAACCCTACTGTTCAAGGCACAGTGAGAAAAGTGAAAGTTTTGCAACACTGCTTCTGGGACAGCTCCTTCGACTACATTACAGCGACACTCACCCCCTTCCTGTGGTGTGGGTCATACATGCTCAAAACAAAATAGGCCGCGTCTTCATTCATAGTCTCCTTTCACACTTAACTTACGATGCGCCTCAGCGTAAAGCAACGCAGTTTTGTGGTGTAGGAGTATTCCGAACGCTTTCAAAGAGCGCCGGGCATCTTTCAGAGAAAATTTTTCAGCAAAGTCTATTTCGAACAAGAATACCATATTTTGGTTAGCGAATTGCTATTGTCAGAAAGGTGTGTTTGATCGGAAACGCAGTCGCCGAATTACGTGCTCACGCAGCGAACAAACTTTACATCCAGTTGCAGCAAATGTTCTCAAGCGAGTTAATGCTTGTTTGTTAGCAAATGGAGGGCATTTTGAACATTTTTCGTGAGGTTTGTTTGTTTCCGGCCCCAATGTATAATTCATAATTTCCTTTTCATCATTCATAATCAATAAATTCCTTTTCTCCTTTACCGATTACCTAACTACCTTTATTATTTTTGTTCCAGGGAATTCCAAAACCTTTATGTTAAGGTTAAATAATGGGGATGAAGGGCAAGGTTGTGATGTATCATTAAACAGTGACTATCTTTCACTGATAATTTAATATTAATTATTCAAAAAAATAATTTAATTTCACCATTTTTAATAATAATATAATAATATTTGTTCTGCGGATCTGGAATTAATAATTTTTAATGTATTTAAAGCAAGTATAAAACATCTGTACATTTCTGGAGCACATTTGTTGTCACCAAAACAGTGCTCACGCAGCGAAAACTAGAGGAAGTTCGGATGTTCTTTCAACTTCCCCGAAAAAATGATTAAGGAAGCTCCAGCAGCAATGTAATCTCTCGTATGGAAGTGCACACTGTGCCACAAAAATTGAAAATGTGCGCATTCAAACAGCGGACTTCTCAAGAGCTTAAGGTTTCCTATCGGCAGGGTGGCCAGCGATCTGGCTTTTTGGAATTCAAGGTTTTTCAGGTCTGAGAATACAAATTTTCAAGGTTCATTTTCGCACATTAGAACACGTTCTTACCTTCTACGGCTTACGCACGAATAAACAAAATTATGTAATAATGCGGGAAATTGAAAATGAAAATTTAACTTTATACAAATGCATTTTACTTTATCAACTTACATTTAAAATTCTCCAGAGCCATACATAGTACCCTCAACAACTTTTCTCTTTTCTTCTAGAACTGTATTTGTAATTTTGAGTTGCTTTTTTTGACATTTTGAAAACCTGGTTGTGCAGCTACTTCACATTTCTGAAGACGGTGTTTATCCCTCATTGCCATTATTTTCTTCCCTTGAGGTGTCATGTTAATGCCAGTTATATTTGATCTTATCTTTTCACTTGCTTCACACCCCGTATTATTTTGAGAAACTGCTGATGTGACAGCAATTTCTATTTTCCTCTTCGAAACAAATATTTCTTTGGGGCACTAACTCCAAATCAGGCTATGCAAACTTTCGTTGGCATTTTGTGTTTTACTGTAGCTCATTTGTTCCAGAGAACATCTATATAAAGTTCATGCCGGGAAATTCAAAAAGCAAATACATTCAAAACTTCTATGAGATGAAAACGTTTGGAAACTGAAAAAGGGGGCGTGGCCATCGACGCATTGAGATTTTTAAATGCTCGCAGAAGCCATTTAAATCGCGATAACGAAAAAATAAAAACACCAAAATTAACCACACATTCCAAACAAAAATATCACATCAAAAATTAAAAATCGTATTTTTCAATTTTTTTTTTGCCAATTTTCACCCACTCCTCCCCTTAAGAGGAGAAAGTTATGTAATGCGCGAAAATGGTGAATTTTCGGCAAAACTCTTATTACAGGACTCTGGTAACGAAAATGTAGATAAATTCAGTTGCTAAATGCTTGTAGAAAAAATTCTCTAACACGTGAAGTAGCCAGAATCCATGTTTTGTGTGTCCTTGATACCGAAAAATTAATTGACGGCAAAATATCTGTGAACAACGCTAGCGGCTAAACCGTTCAACCGATTTTCTCCAAAGTTATATTATATATTTCCCAATCGATCTGGCTGATGTCGCGACCCCTTGAATTTGAAACCTATAGTTTAGTTTTGGAGGGTACTTTACATGAAGCCCCTCGAACACACACACGCACACACACACACACACGCACGCACGCACGCACGCACACACCAAAAAAATTCGCCATCGATTTTGATGAAATTTTGTTGTTGGATAGTCCAAAGGACTTTAAGGGAATGGCGCGTCTTCCTACAACTACAATTATGAAAATACAACTTTTCTTAACGAAATTTGTTTATCAAAGATATCTTCAAATAAGGCCATGTTCGAAAATATGCGTATTTTTTAGTAAATAGGCGTCAAACTTAATCGATCGATCTGAAAATCTTGCGTCCCGTGATCGTTATTTTAGAAATGTTTTGAGCCTGTTAGATGCTACACAAGTTAGAATATGTATGTTATTTTATATTTCTTCGTTTTTTAAATTGGAGCTTTTGTTATACGTTTACGCCTATCGCCATTCGGAAGGAGGACCAGCCGTTGTTGCTTCGAACGACGGGGGAAATTCCCCTCTCGCACGCATGTATTTTATACCTCTAGGAATATATCTGGCCGGGTCTTAATAGAAACACTCCGCAATCCACCCAAACCGAGGGCTTTGCAATCTCAAACCTCATCGCAAGCCTTCGACAGTTCATCTAGTGAATCCGCCTCGTGTAGATCTTCAAGCGGATCCATGGGGGACCAACGCATCCCTCTGACGATGCAACAGGGTAGCAACTATCTTCTCCAAGAAGATTGGGCAAGTCGGGGGTGACCTGAACAGAGCCTTAAGCCTAACCGTTACCACCCTATATGGCCGATCCCAAGGGTCAGCATCCACCTCGTTGCTTAGATCTTTGCAGCAGCGATCCTCGCTGATCTTAACAGCTTTTGTGAAAGCTCTTCTGGCGGCCATGTGACTCTCCTTGAGTGTGTCACAATTTGGGTGACCCCACCCGCAGGCCACTTTTGTGAGCCTACCATCTTCCATTCCTTGAAGGTGTTGCGACCACGCTGAAGGTTTCTCCTTATTTTGTCAACTACGGAGAAAATGTTGAGGTCGTTTCGTTTCTGAACTGGTCTAAGAGGCTACAGTATTTTACTACTCTTCGAAATCTCATCTCGGAAGCTGGTATATTACTACTTTTCCTTCTCGCCAATACCCATGACTCGCTCCCGTACTGTAAAACTAGGACAGCCATACACACACTTGATCTGACGGGGTATTGCCTTGAAAAGCCATTAATTTACTTTATTGATAGAGATTTTGAGGTTGTAATCTTTCAAGATATTACCCAATATATGTGCATTTTCTGGAGTTCATTTTCATTTTTAGCGATTAAAACCTGGTCGTCTTCAAATAAGAGTATTTACATAATTCCCATTTCCCAAACAGATTCCATCTGAACATTCTCTCTTCCACGCTAAGAGCGTCGTCTAAATAATATCTCAGTCAGTCAGTCTCAGTCAGTCAGTCAGTCAGTCTCAGTCAGTCAGTCAGTCTCAGCCAGTCAGTCAGTCAGTCTCAGTCAGTCTCAGTCAGTCAGTCATCTAGTAGTCAGTCTCAGTTCAGTCGTCCAGTCAGTTGTTCTAGTGTCAGTTGTTCTCAGTGTCGGTCGTGTCTTCAGTCATCAGTTCGTCCGAGTTGCCAGCGTTCAGTTGTCCTAGTCATAGTTAGTTCAGCTCAGTTGTCTTAGTAATCAGTGCTAGTCAATCAGTAGTCAGAGTTGTCAGTAGAGTTGTCAGTCAGAGTTGTCAGTTCGTCTAGTAGTCAGTTAGTCCAGTCTAGTCAGTTGTCTTCAGTTAGTCATTTCAGTTGCAGTAGCTCTTAGTTCAGTCGTCTAGTCGTCAGTTAGTCGTTCAGTGTCAGTCGTCTAGTCGTCTAGTCAGCAGTCAGTCTCAGTCTCGTTTCAGTCCAGTCAGTCAGTTCCAGCAGTCAGTCAGTCGTCTCAGTCGTCAGTCTCAGCGTCTCAGTCCAGTCTCAGTCAGCTCGTCATTTGCCAGTCAGTCAGTCAGTCGTCTCAGTCAGTCAGTCTCAGTCTCTCAGCCAGTCTCAGTCGTCTAGCGTCTAGTCGTCCAGTCGTCTCAGTCAGCGTCTCAGTCGTTCAGTCAGTCTCAGCGTCCCAGTCAGTCTCAGTCGGTCGTCGTCCAGTCTGCTGTCAGTCTCAGTCTGTGTCCCAGCGTCTGCAGTCAGTCGTTGCGTCTAGTCAGTCTCCAGTCTTCCGTCGTCTGTCTGTCGTCGCCCTGCGTCGTCTGCCGTCTCGTCTGTCTGTCGGTCTCTGCTAGTCGTCTGTCAGTCTCGTCGTCTGTCTGTCAGTCTCTGTCTGTCTGTCTGTCAGTCTCTGTCTGTCTGTCTGTCAGTCTCTGTCTGTCTGTCTGTCAGTCTCTGTCTGTCTGTCTGTCAGTCTCTGTCTGTCTGTCTGTCAGTCTCTGTCTGTCTGTCTGTCAGTCTCTGTCTGTCTGTCTGTCAGTCTCTGTCTGTCTGTCTGTCAGCCCCTCTGTCTGTCTGTCGTCTCTGTCTGTCTGTCTGTCGTCTCTGTCTGTCTGTCTGCGTCTCTGTCTCTGTCTGTCTGTCAGTCTCTGTCTGTCTGTCTGTCTCAGCTCTCGTCTGTCTGTCTGTCAGTCTCTGTCTCTGTCTGTCTGTCCGTCTCTGCTCTGTCTGTCTGTCAGCTCTGCTCGTCTGTCTGTCAGTCTCTGCTCTGTCTGTCAGTCTCTGTCTGTCTGTCCGTCCCTGTCTGTCTGTCTGTCTGTCGTCTCGTCTGTCTGTCTGTCAGTCTCTGCTCCGTCGTCTGTCTCGTCTCTCTGTCTGTCGCTCGTCAGTCTCTGCCTGTCTGTCTGTCTGTCGCCCTGTCGTCTGTCTGTCTGTCAGTCTCTCGTTGTCAGTCTCTGTCTGTCTGTCTGTCGTCTGTCTGTCTGTCTTCTGTCTCCGTGCTGTCTCGTCTCGTCAGTCTCTGTCCGTCTGTCTGTCGCTCTGCTGTCTGTCTCCGTCTGCTGTCTGTCTGTCGTCTCGTCTCGTCTTCTGTCGTCTCTGTCTGTCTGTCTGTCAGTCTCCTGTCCGTCTGTCTGTCAGTTTTGCTGCTGTCTGTCTGTCTGTCTGCGTCTCTGCCTGTCTGTCTGCGCAGTCTCTGTCTCGTCTGTCTCCGTCTTCTGTCTGTCTGTCTGTCAGCTCTCTGTCTGTCTGTCTGTCCAGTCTCTGTCTGTCTGTCTGCCGTCTCGTGTCTGTCTGTCTGTTCGCCGTCTCGTCTGTCTGTCTGTCTGTCAGTCTTCGTCTGTCGTCTTCGCTCCGTCTGCTCGTCTGTCTCGCCCTCTGTCTGTCTCGTCTGCTCGTCTCTGTCTGTCTGTCTGCCGTCCTGCCCGTCTGTCTGTCAGTCTCTGCTGTCTGTCTGCTGCCGTCTCTGTCTGTCTGTCTGTCTCTGCCTGTCTGTCTGTCTGTCTGCTCTCTGCGTTCTGTCTGTCTGTCGTCTCTCCGTCTGTCTGTCTGTCCGTCCTGTCTGCTCTGTCTGTCGTTCGTCTGTCCTGTCGTCGTCTGTCTGTCTGTCTGTCGTTCTGTCTGTCTGTCTGTCAGTCTCTGTCTGTCTGTCTGTCAGTCTCTGTCTGTCTGTCTGTCAGTCTCTGTCTGTCTGTCTGTCTGCCGTCAGTCCTGTCGCCGTCTGTCTGTCTGCCCTGCCGTCCTGCTCCGTCTCGTCGCCTGTCCTCTGCCCGTCTTCTGTCTGTCTGTCTGTCGTCTCTGTCTGTCTGCTCTGTCTGTCTGCAGTCTCTGTCTGTCTGTCTGTCTGTCTGCTCGCTCTGTCTGTCTGTCTGTCTGTCTCGTCGTCTCTGCCTCTGTCTGTCTGCTCGTCTGTCTGTCTCTGCGCTGTCTGTCTTCGTCTGTCTGTCAGTCTCTGCCGTCGTCTGTCTGTCTGTTCGTCTCTGTCCGTCTCTCTTCGTCTGTCTGTCTCGTCTGTCGTGCTGCCTGTCTGTCTGTCTGTCTGTCAGTCTCTGCCCTGTCTTCTGTCTCGTCAGTCTTCTGTCTGTTCGTCTGTCGTCGTTCTGTCTCGTCTGTCTGTCTGTCGTCTCTGCGTCTGTCTGTCTGTCAGTCTCTGCTCTGTCTGTCTGTCAGTCTCTGTCTGTCTGTCTGCGTCTCTGTCTGTCTGTCTGCGCTCTCTGTCCGTCTGCCGTCTCTGTCTGTCTGTCAGTCTCTGTCTGTCTGTCTCTCTGTCTCTGTGTCTGTCTGTCTGTCTCTGACTGTCTGTCTGTCTCGGCCTGCTCCGTCTGTCTCCTGCTCGTCTGTCTCGTCTGTCTCTGTTGTCTGTCTGTGTTTGTCTGTCTGTCTCTGTTTGTCTGTCTGTCTCTGTTTGTCTGTCTGTCTCTGTTTGTCTGTCTGTCTCTGTTTGTCTGTCTGTCTCTGTTTGTCTGTGTTTGTCTGTCTGTCTCTGTTTGTCTGTCTGTCTCTGTTTGTCTGTCTGTCTCTGTTTGTCTGTCTGTCTCTGTTTGTCTGTCTGTCTCTGTTTGTCTGTCTGTCTCTGTTTGTCTGTCTGTCTCTGTTTGTCTGTCTGTCTCTGTTTGTCTGTCTGTCTCTGTTTGTCTGTCTCTCTCTGTTTGTTGTCTGTCTCTGCTTGTCTGTCTGTCTCTGTTTGTCTGTCTGTCTCTGTTTGTCTGTCTGTCTCTGTTTGTGTCTGTCTCTGTTTGTGTCTGTCTCTGTTTGTGTCTGTCTCTGTTTGTCTGTCTGTCTCTGTTTGTCTGTCTGTCTCGTTTGTCTGTCTGTCTCTGTTTGTCTGTCTGTCTCTGTCTGTCTGTCTCTGTTTGTCTGTCTGTCTCTGTGTGAGTGTGTGTGTGCACCCTTTAGGTGGTCGATATTTATAACTACCTGCGTTGTATTATATTATCACTTTATACTTTCTATCTGCATGGGGCTGTTTAATATTTACCATAGCTTTCTTCTTATCACTATCAAAAGTTTTTTTTTAAATCTATAAAGAGAAGATGGGTTTCTAAATTATATTCGCTTCTCTTTTCAATTATCTGTCTCAGAATAAATTTTACCAGAGCACGAGCAGCCTTGAGGGAATCCGTGTTCATTTAACAGTTGTCCTTCACTAGTAGTTTTTAATCTATTGTTTAAATTCTGGCATATATCTTATAATCGATATTGAGAAGACAGATTCCTCTAGTTTCCAGGTTCACTCCGATATCCTTTCTTAAAATTTGAGGTAACGTCTGCAGTCAACCAGGTTTGAGGAATTATTCCATTTTCCAGCACATGTTCAGAAAATGTAACAGCCTAAGTTTAAAGAAAAGGTTATTATACTTAAATAGTTCTGCATTCAACATCTTCATTACAGGTGTATTTTAATCATTTTTGTCAGGGCTGTTCCCATTTCGTTCACATTGAGTTAATCTATTCCTTCCATTATTTTAAATATGGTGTAAGTGCCCTCGTTCGGATCATATGATTAATCTTAAATAATGGTTAAAACCACTTATCTTCATTAACTGTATTCATTCTGGAAGTATCTTTCTTTGGGAGTTCAGGTTGCGGAGAAGATTGTACGCATAAACATGTCTCGTCGTCCATAAACATGTTCCACTCTGCTTATGAAGTCCCAGCTTTCTCTGTGAGAATTCCTGACAGTTTTAGCAGCGTTACATTTGCTTTCATATATTACCCAACATTCTTCTGTTTTTCTTCTGTAACCATTTATCAGCAGTTTTCTTTTGTTAATGCCTCGTTTGTCTTCGTTCCATTTTCTGAGACCCATCCTTCTTCTAAAGATCTGTTTACCCAAGGCTTCATTTCCAGTTTGTTCTATACATGTTTTAATGTTATTCCCTTCTAGATTTTCGGATATGGGAGAGATAGCTAACAGGCCATCTACTGTAGTTTGGTATAGCTTTCTTATACTCAGGCCATTGAGTCTAACTTTGAATCTAAGGTAGGGTGTATCCACATTAGGATTTACATTTTGACCCCTCTCCTCCATGGAGCTAACAGGGAAATTCCGAAGACAAAAAATGATCCAAACTGAACATCCTCTGTAGACATGTACATCTTTAATTAACGGAGACACTTTTCTATTTGAAATAATGCAGCCCATTATAGATCTTGAACCTCTACTTGACCAAGTGAATTTGTCTTTCTTCCGGAAATGTGCGTTACACATTTTCAAATTGTTATAGGTACAGAACTCTCAGCAAATTTCCATTATCGTTTATGTGATATTCCCCCATTGTGTCCACGATGTTTCGATTGTTACCCACTCGAGCATTCATATCTCCGCTAAATATAACAATCCGATTTACATTATTCAGGCATTTTTGAAGTTTTTGTACAACAAATGGCCTCCCTCTTTCCTACCTTCTTGGGCATACAGTCCAGTAATAGTCAAATGTCATCTATCTTCAAGCTCGTTGTTACGATCCTCTCATTGATCCAATTATAAGAGAATTTAGTTCTTCCACGATTCTTTGACTAGAGTTGCCACCCCTGTTTGAGTTCGACAATTTTCATTTACTTCGCTGAATATCATAACAATTTTCCAACTCCTTGGATCCTTTTTACTTCATCTTTGTTTCAGTAGCAAACATATAGTTATATTCTCCTCGAGTTCTGACCAGTTCAGACTCCTCCAATCGTATCCCTCTAACATTCTAGGTGGCCACAAAAATGTTCCCGTATTCCTAGTTTCTTGTACTTCCTTGTTCGAGCAGTGGTTGTCAACAGAATCCAATAGTCCATAATTGATTTCTCTGAAGCTTTTTTATACGGTAAGGGTACCAGCCTCACGCGCAACCCCAACCTGGAGGACCAGGGGATTTGATTCTGGACTTCCCTGGTCCTAGGGGGAGTCTTCACAGCAGCATTCTCCTCGCTGAATCCCTTTCCAGAATGCCGTTATTACTCAAGGTAAAGGGATTCAACCTTTCAGAAATCCTTCATCCGCCCTTAAAACCTGAGGCCGTTGACGGTCGGGGGACTCCTTGGTTTAGGGACTTCATCGAAACTACCGTTGAGGTCCACTTCTGAAGGTCCTCTTCTTGCCTTGAGGTCCTCTCTTGCAGTACTACTTCGTCTACCCCTCTCCATCGACCTGTTCGGCAAGGGAGGCCCTAGCAGTAGCTACGCTACCGCCGGGGTAGCATACCAGTAGCTACGCCCTCAGGGCCATTAAGGTACTCAAGCCCCACCACCACCGTCAAGGTCATTTACTCCCAAAGTGGGGCCCTCAGAGTTTCTGACGAGCATAATGTTGCCCTCCATCACGACAGCAAAATAATCGCGATCGAACGTCCTGTGGTTCCAAGTTACTCTCCTATCCCTTGCAGAACTCAACCTACACTTCTCCCCGACTTCTCACACAATAGCTTGGAAGTCGCTATGAGTATAATGATCGCTAACCTCCCACGCCGTAACCCGTCTAGCAAGGCGAATGCAAGTCAACGATGGAGCTGCGAACATTCTTGGCAAAGGTCGCGCTGTTACCCATATTGCATAGGTAGACGTTTAAACGGGCAAGGTTGTTCAGGAGGGCCATCCCAGGTTGGTTCGTTACTCTGCTGCCCTACTCAGAGGCCCATGCATTCAAGTCCCCAGCAATAATAAGAGGCCTTCGTTCTCTCCCATCATCCGATAATCTATCGAGTAACGCCTTCAACTCCTCGGGCGACGCACCAAGCGCGGCATGAATACATAAAATATACCGAACCCCCTTGATCCATCCCCTGGGACATGCGTTAGCTTCTGTACACTATTACCACAAATGCACATCGCAGCTCGATTACACGCGCCCGAAACCCACTGAAGACCGGTTATATTCCTGTATTGCTCGCACAGGATCGTGGCGTCAATCTGCAACTCGCGCACCATCTGGCTGAGATGTTACGCCGCCTCGTAATGATTAAGGTTGAGCTGAAATATCCGCATTCTCATTCTTCCAGCTCCGTTCCGCCTTCTGCAAAGTCCTGTCTCTCTGTGTCTGTCTGTGCCTCTGTATCTGTACCTCTCTCTTACGCGCGCCAGTCCTGACCTCGGCCTTGCCCTGCGTCATACGGCAACGCCCAGTAACAATGACACACGGGTAGAGCTCAGTTTGAATGGAAATTGAATTAAAATGAAGCGCAATATTGGGGTGTAGCGTCATCTAATAGAGTGACGAACTGCTGATTATCTTTCTGGGTGAAAAAATTCGTACATGTGCCAACTTTCATGGAGATAGGTCATACGGTGTCTGAGTTTACCGCTCATATATACCAACATCTATTATACATACATACACTATATATATAATGTATATATATATATATATATATATATATATATATATATATATATATATATATATATATATATATATATACACCAATGAAGTTTATGTTCACATTGTTTTGCATAAGTATTGTTTTAAATAAAATGAGTTACCATTTAATTTTTTAAAATAGTAAATAATATATATTCTGTCGGAATCCACATTTCCAGTAAATGTACTGCTTTAGTACCACATTAATGCTGTTTAAGCAGCATGTAGCATACGTTGGCACATCTACAAGTTCAACATCAGTGGAACTCTAGATTAATGTACTATATACCCAAACCATGAAGTTCAAATTTATGTTTTTTAAAATTTTTTTTTTTAATTTTTAAAATTTTTTTTTTGCAATAATGCATATAGACAAGAATTTGCTAATATAGTTGAAGATGTGCAGAAATAAATAACTGCAGTAAATAATATGATGAAAAAAATGCCATACATTATTTGTAAATGAGCAAAACTTGAAACAAAAGAAGACAGGAATAAAAGACTATTTGATTAGATACACATATGCATGTGTGTGTGTGTGTGTGTGTGTGTGTGTGTGTGTGCGCGCGCGTGTGTGTGCGTGTGTGCGTGTGCGCGTGTGTGCGTGTGCGTGCGCGTGTGTGTGTCTACAGGAGACAGAGTGTACTACGTATCAGAGTCGGCACTCAACGTTAATCCCAACGTTCTTATACAAATATCTAATTTTCATGGAGGGGGAAGCAGCCATATCGGGCCCAATTTTGAGCCAATAGCGTCGAATCTGCCAAAGGAGGTGGCGCATAATGATAACAGGGACATTTAAAATTACATTACGGAGCTACTTTCAAAATGGCGTCAAATTCAATAACAATTTCTTTTATGTAAAATAAATACGCCAGGCAATTTAGAAGCCAAAAATTATTATGATTAGGAATTCTAGGTCAGCGAATGGAATTGTAGTCCAGGGAGTGCAAAATAAAGTTATTTCATAAACACTATTTATTTCTAAATTATGTAAATAGTCATACACAATATAAACAACTTAATACATTTTCTTACAAAAGAAATGTAAGCAAATAATACTTTTTTAACTTTTCCATTGACTAAATATTGAAACCATGAATTTAGAAAATTGTCTAAATATAATTAAAGACCATTACTTCTTGAATATTGCATCATTATCAAAATAGCATGCCAGCAATTAACACATGTGAAATTTCAGCCTATTATCAAAATTACAATTAAGGTATAATATAAATGAATATTATTGTTAAGTTTTATAAATGAACAGGACACTTGCATCACCACAAACAACCCACCTTTTTTGCTTGCTTTCCTCAAAAAAGCAACATTACATATTAAACTGCATTAAAAGAAATAGGTTTTACCTCTTATCTAGTACAAGTGAAAAATTACTTTATTCTACTTCAACTTTATTAATCTCAAAGCAGAGTTTCTGGACTTAGTAGGTTTCACTTATAATCCAATATTTCAGGCTACATATTTGTCCAAATGCATAGCTAGTTGCTCAACAGATGGTGGATGAAAATCCGAAGGTAGATCATAAATCCAGAATTACTCAACATTTGATACAGGCATTGAACATTTTTTTAATTACTAAGAAAATATTTTCACATACTGTCTGTTCAGATTTTTTAATTATTTTTTGACTCAATGGTGCCAAACTAATTGAAGGGATCATTACCGGTGATTCAAAGGACAAATGATTTTCATTAATTTCACAAACATTGGCTAACTTGTGCTTGAGCCATTTTACTCCCTATTCTTGTAATCCCACCAACTGGAGAATGTTTGCATATCAGTGCATTTATACAGCTAGAATGCAAGAAATGTTCACTTTTAAAACATCCTTTCCAATTTATACACATAATTTTGTGATGGAAATTTAGCCTATAGCAAGCTTAATTAAAAGCATGATGAAAGTCAACAATAGGGGCTCTTTGAAATACAGAATTTATGAACTGCCCCTTTTCATCTATAAATTAATTTACATGCACACACATTTCAATCTTTTTTGACAAGAATTGTATATATTCTTACAATATTCTTTACAGTGGAACAATCTAATGGAACAACATAAATCACACTTGACAACTATCCCTAACCTTCTACTACACATACTGAACTCGCACTGAAGAGTCATTAACAGCTGGGATTCACCTTCAAATGGCTGGTGAAAAAATTCATTTCACAGAGTGAACTAGTTCTAACCTCTGGCAAAAAAATCACTCTGTCCTGAACAGACCATAAATGATCTGATCAATGATCAACACACTATACAAGGACATATCACTTGATATTCAAAAGTACTTCACAGAAATATTAAAAAATGACCAAAATTGACAATACTGTATTACATATCATCTGGAACAAACGGCACTTCCAGTCTTTTTCAGCAAATAAGGAGGTGGCTGAAATATAAAAAAAAATGTTATTATAGGATATCAAGATGCATAGTGCTGTATCTCACTTTCATAAAATAAGATTTCTTAACTCACCAGGTCATGCGAGGAAGCCAAAATGAATGGTACATAAAATGAATTCTTGTGGGACCGCATTCCACGCTGCTACTTCCTGCAGTCAACATTACTGGCATGAATTGCTCAACGCACACATTCCTCCTTAATAATGTCCTCCGCCGATAAGGCAAATCCTAACCTGATCCTAACCAGCCAGCAGATATTTCCTGCACCTATAATAAAATTTGCATCATGTACATTAAATTGAATATCTATTTTGCGCATTAATGTTGTTGCAACAAAAGTAATAAGACTATATTAAAAATAAAGGAAATAACACTCATTATCATAATAATATGAAACCAATTTAAACAAAACATCAATCATGCAAAACATCTAACAAAATATAACTTACTGTTTGGAATCGCACTGCACAGTTAGTCTTATACCTTCCGTGTCTTCTGTTTGGTTGTTATGGAAATTGGGAACCCAACAACGCCGAATATGCGGCATCTCTCTTCATAATCTTGCATTCAGAAAAAAACACTGTGCGCGCCTCACAACGTGAAACGATTTTCATCAACGGAAAGTTCGAAACTTAGGACACAGTTCAAAATAACCTAGGGAATTGCTAGGGGTGGCCTGTAGATCGGTGCACCTTCGCGCACAGCGCCTTTGCGCCCTTCGACGCTATTGGCGCAAAAGTTGGGCGCAATATGGCGGACCTACCCATAATTACTTCTGCCCAAATTCAAATAAGAACAGGCTACAGCCTAACTAGTGACAGAGGACTGTACAGGAGTATTTGTGCGTACACGCACACATACACACACACAATGATTGATTATACTATCGATAGCACACGTTTAGCATAACCAATTCCTATCAATATTACCTAATTTCTTGTACCGCCTTCAAAGAATGTAACGATTAGAGCCCGGAAGTGTGGCAAAATATCTTTCTTATTGTTACTATTTTATGGCTTAACACTAGAAAGATGGAGGGTCAATTGACCCATTTCTGACTTTTCAAAGCTGTTCTTCAGGAACCTTTTCATTTTTGGGGCTGAAATTACTTGGCTTTTAATGATTCTCTCTCAATTATATGGTAAGGTTTTAAAAGATGTACTTTTACTATTCACTTCAATTTTTGAAATTTACCTTTACGGACGAAGTGGTTCTATTTACCCACTGCAGACGAGTCCATTTTTTTCACGAACAATGTTACAGGACATATTCGTAGACATAATGAAGTATCTGCTCTTTGATACAAAGGTGGCTCCACACATTTATTATTCGGCGAACAGCGAGCAACCCCTCGCCAAATTCCGAGTAATGTGGATGAGTTGTTCGCTATTTGCCGAGCAACAAGCATTCGGTATTCGCCCTACCCACCGCGTGTCGGTCTTTTCGACACATCAAAGGGAACGAACATTCGCCGAACAAGTCAGCTGCTCGGGATACGGCGAGCACTAACTCGCTGCTCGAAGAATGCCGAATGTGTGTAGCCGTCTTAAGAGAAACAAGAGTCCGAAGGAAACATAAGTTCTGTCTCGTATATGAAATGTGGAACAAATTCACCGAAAATTACTTAGCTTGCTTCAGGCAAACCGCTTTTCCCCTCCAAGTGTAGGTGGCCTTGTACACAGTATATAAGTAATATACCAAAAAATATGGAATTAAATATTTGCTTCTCACAAATGTATGTTGTGAATGGGTTTCCATACTTGGGGAAAGATTAAGCTAAGACAGCCAATCGATCATTAAGTGAGCATGTATTGCGTCTTGCATGTTGTATTGCACTTCTGGATACAAGAAGAAATATTACAGTTTCTTTAAATCACTGAGGCTCTCCGAAGAATTGCAAGAAGAAACACAAGTTTAGTTGGTACGCTGAATATGGGAAAGAGAGGTGCCACCTTACGCAGCCTCGGAGCTCCAGTAAAATAGTATAACCATTTACGACCAAAATTCCTTTATTAAATTTGTAAGTTTTAAAATGACTTTTTTTTTCTCGAATTTTCGAAAATAAGAGTTCGCTCCGTACGGTACGAGGAGAAATTTTAAAAAAAAATTGGAGCCGTTTTCGATCAAATAACTGTCGAAGATATACGTACATTTCACGAAAAATTACACGAAAAGTACTCATTTTCGAAGAGTTGGACACATTATTAAAAATGTCTTTGAAGAATACATTTTGAGAATATTAAGACAAAATATTAATTGCATTTGAACATATGGTATTGAACATATGTCAATCTGTTACGAGTCGTCAGAAACAATATATATAAAATAATATATAAAATGAATATATAATGTATAAGAAATAAATATATAAAATGAATGGTAGTGTGGTTGCGTGTCCCAAAATGCGCTTTTCTGTATTCCGTGTCTTCTTTTTGGAGCTTCAGGTGATCCATTAATTGTGACGTGGACTGAAAACGGTATGTGTGACTTGAAAAATCTTACTGAAAAGATACATAAACATGAAAAATCGGAAAAGCATGTTAACGATACTCTTGATTTGGCTCTTCTGGGTTCAGTAGACGTACATCAGAGATTAAGTAAAGCTTGTGAGGAATCCATACGTCACAACAATCAAGTGTGCAAAAATCGCCAGATGCTATGTACATTAATAAACTGTATTAAATTCTGTGGATCAAACGAACTAGCCCTAAGAGGACATGATGAAAGTGAAAGTCTGAAAATCGGGGAATATTTATGAACTTAGTTGCATACACAAGTGAACTTGACCGTGTTTAAATCACATTTCTAGAGCGCTTCTTATTGTAAAGGCACATCACAAACTATTCAAGTTGAACTGTTGCAGTGTATGATGGAGGTTTGTAGAGAGGCTATTTTGGAAGAAGTAGATGCGATAGACTTCTTAACAGTTATGGCTGAAACCACTGATGTATCCGGTAAACCATCCGGTTTTCAGCTTGTTATTGTATATTACGATACTGTGATTCAAAAGAAAATGTCAGGGAAATCTTCTGGGGCTTTTTTAATCCCCATGGACAGAATGCAAAGGCTATTTCAGAATACAGTCTTGCACAATTAGACCATATTAAAAGATAAAAAAGAAAAACTAATTGGACAGATGGTGCTCATGTGATGAGTGGCGCTGTCAGTGGCGTGCAGACAAGAGTCAAAGAATTGTATCCGAATTCTTTTATTCACTGTTTCGCTCACCAACTAAATATCATTATGGAAAGAACAGCTAAACAGAACTTCACAGTAAGAATTTTCTTCACGAATTTATCATCAATTCCAGCACTCTTTTCCAGATCCCCGCAAAGAGTAACTGCATTAGACATGTGTGTGTGGCAAAGAATACCTGTTGCTGGAGAGACAAGGTGGAATTTCAAATCGAGAACAGTAAACACTGTATTCGAAAAGACGGAAGCTTTAATCGAGTGTTTTCAAGTTCTAATTTGAATACTAATGGTCTTCAAGTGATATTACCATTAGAGAAGCATTTGCTCTACTGAAGACTCTTGAAGATGAAGATTTTAATTTTTGGCTGACTTTTTTTCCATCACATCGTGCCACATGTTGATATTTTATACAACCAATTGCAATGTCGCCAGACAGATATGGTGAATATTCTTTCTTGTATTGCTAACTTTGTTAAAGCAGTTAATGAAGTCAGAAACTAGAGAACGAAAAAAGCAGTTAACCTAACAGTGTCAACAAGCGACGTGATATTCAAGAAAGTAACAGTGGCTGTCAAAGTAGTCTGATCTCATTATAACTCAGGATAATATGCGATGTGGGTTCAGATAACACCTTCAAATTTCAACAATAGTAATGCCATCAATTTCGCCAAATTCACCGAAATATTTCCAGATGAAGAGTTAAGAGAATGTCAGCGGTTATATAAAATGTTCGATAAGGAGAAATTGCATACGAACTTCCTGTTCTTTATTCAAGAGGAGAACTTAGAAAATTATCAGGCGCAAATAAACTTCATTTTATTATTTCAAACAATTTGAAGTCATCTTTTTCAGAAGTTGCTCTTGAGAATTGCTGTAACTATCCCAACAACGACTAGCTAGCCAGAGCGATGTTCCTCATCTCTGATGCGAATAAAAAGTTACCTCAGAAGTACCACGGGAGAAGAAAGATTGACTGTGCTAGCAATGTTATCTATAGAAAGGGCAGTTCTCAACAGCATAAAAAAAGTTAACGGAAGGGTCATAAATAAATTTGCAACATACAATACTCGTCGTGTGGAGCTCATCTATAAGTAATTAAGGTAATTCACTTTCTGTTTTTTTCGTAAACCTTCGGGGTGAAAGAAAACGTATTTGTGGGAACTTCATGGAGATCGGTCACGCGGTGTCTGAGTTACCCGCTCTTATATACAGGATGCGTCACGTAACTTTAGCACCTCCTGTAACTTTTGAACGGTTGAAGATGTTGAAATGCAGTTTTCACGAAAGTGCATGAGAAAATAGGGCTAATTGATACGTGTATTCATTTCTATTATATCACTTGTATTTTACGAATATTTGAGGTAACTTTTTTAACTATACATGTTTTTTAGACTATTATGAAGAGCGTAAAAAGACGAATCCAATGATAAACATATTGTCGTACGTTAGATAAGGATTTTTTTTTAGAAAGTTTGATTCTTTTGCGACTAGTTCTTAACGGATATTTTGAATGTAACAGACCGCCACAGAAGGTCACGCAGCATCCCACAAGGAAGCTCGCGCTCGGGGAAGGGAAGGGATCTTAGTATTTCAAGATACAAAACATATCCCAAATATTCTGAACGCTCCTATCATATCGAGGTAAGCTTCCTCGTTTCACCGTAGGAGGGGTCGGGGAGGGAAGAAACGGCCCTACGCCTACGGCGCGGCGCATACGTTGACAGCTTCTCCACGTGCGAAATACTAAGATAGGCTTAGGTCATATGGGAAATACGAAGATAGGCTCATGTCAGATGGGAGATAGCTCGAAGGACACTAAGATAAGGTTTTCTTCAATGGAATCCATAATTATTATTTCATAATTGAATTTTTACGAAGTTTAAATTATGTGAGGTTTTCATTTACATACAAAGTATGCAAAGCGTAAACACCGTAACACAAAACATTTACACTAATAAGAATGCACTTTAATACAGTTGTTGCTGTGAGCCATTTCCTTTTATTTTTTTATTAATTTATTTATTACTTTTCTTGTGTACGACGATATGTAATACTTCAATATTATGAAAATAAAAGGAAACGTTGCATGATTACGCTAGAGAGTATTTATTTTAAATCAATTTATTAGGAAGAAATCGTTGCTCTACACTAAGCAGTTTTGATCATGAGTCTCTTCAGAACTTCGGCCGGCTTGAACTGCTTAGAAGAATCCCTACGAGATAAACGAGAATCTCGTTGTCTCGTTGCCTCCCGCAGAGAAAGAGAATTTCCTTCGCCAGTGTACTCCCTTGGCCTTGGCTGGGCGCTTCCCTTTCCACGACCCTTCTCCCTTCTTCGGCCAGCGAGAATGATTCACAGGTCGGACGAGATATCAGAGACTGAATGCAATTTGGTCCGTCTCTAATGATTACCTTTATTTACTATTGCTTACTATATTTTGGGAATATATTTTTATTTTAGTGATTAATTATTATCTTAATGGATGTTTATATCCCTTGTTCTTATTCTTATTCTTAATATTATTATTATTGTTTGGTCAGAATACGCAATATTCTTTGCACGGTCTGTATTTATTCTTATGTTTTGTTTCAAGATCCCATTAATATCCTGTGATATAAAACCCCACTAACTGGAGTTGAAGTAATAAACAATTTTATTACAATACATACTTACGATAAATCCTTAGTTTTAATCATTCCATTTCTTAAAAAAAAATTCTAGAAATGGGGAAGGATGGAAAGCAGAGTTCAGGGAAAAAACTACAACAGTTTTGTGAATATTTGGGATATGTTTTGTGTCTTGAAATACCAAGATCCCTTCCCTTCCCTTCCCTTCCCCGAGTGCGCGCTTGCTGG
The DNA here is from genome assembly GCA_964035755.1 of Teleogryllus oceanicus. NCBI lineage: Eukaryota > Metazoa > Arthropoda > Insecta > Orthoptera > Gryllidae > Teleogryllus > Teleogryllus oceanicus. The sequence goes on from CAXIVR010000001.1 coordinate 162,684,092, forward strand.
TGGAGCGCTGCGTGACCGGTGGTGGTCTGTTACATTCAAAATACCCGTTAAGAACTGGTCGCAAAAGAATCAAAATTTCTCAACAAAATTCTTATTTAACATATGACATGTATATCATTGGATTCGTCTTTTTACGATAGACTGAAAAAAAAGTATAGTTCAATTAAAAAAAAAAATTACCTCAAATATCTCGTAAAATATAAGTGATAAAATAGAAATAAATACAGTATCAGTTAGCCCTATTTTCTCATGCACTTCTGTGAAAACTGCATTTCAATATCTTCAACCGTTCAAAAGTTACAGGAGGTGCTAAAGTTACGTGCCTCACCCTATATACAAATATCTATTTTGAAACATATATATTACTTTTCGAACTCGCTCTTAATTCCTTAAATTAATTAATATTTTACGCGTTTTGCTCTCCCACTTTAAAATAGTTGCAGTGCACCACTGAGTACAGATATCTTTAATTCATATATAGGGAAGGATTTTACTGAAATGCCATTTGTCTTTGCATTTTAAAAGAATATATATATTTATTTATTTAGCCAAAAACAGTCAAAACTCTATGTGACGTATGGGGGAGAAAATCATCTGCGCACGCTCTCTTGAATTTCAGAATCCCTTCCCAACAATTTAACTATTAATAGTTGAAAGATGAAAATAATAGTAATAATAATAATAATAATAATAACAACAAATTTAAAAAAGCCAGGGATTAACATTTCAAAAACTAGATATTGTCGTTGCCAAATTATAGAAAACTTCTTTTTAACGGTAAAGGAACAAACAGATTTGATTTTTCTGTATTGTTAACAAAATAGAAGCTCACCCTAAGCTCTACTACCACTACAAGCAAAAGGAAAGTTCAACAAAACGTGCGCATAGTGAAGCTACATTTACGTCCAGAAGCAAATCAAGGGCCATCTCAGCATTTGCTCAATGGATCAGGGAAACTGGACAAAAACCCGATCGAGATGGGGGTCATTGACCCGGAAGTACATTATTTGTTACAGGCATATTGAGTCTTTTTTTAAAAATTATACAATGCAAATGTAAACTAATTCATTATACTATATCTTGTTTTTGTTAAACATTTTTCTTTTTGACGATCAGCATAATGTTTTTTGCATTTTTGTTAGATTTCGACTAAAAAGTCCATTTTTACCTGATTCTTTTTAAGAATCGTTTCTTATTTCATCGATTTTAATATCCTTTTAAGGGTATACACTGAATTAAGATCATTATCTTACGCATTCACAATTCTTTCAAATTCCGTCAGCCTTCATGCAGCTCGCTGCGTGTATTTTGCAGATGTACATTCCCGCCTGAGATGTTGCATAGTATGCTGGGGAAGCTCATCAGTAGTACCCAGACCTTTGGATTGCAGAAGAAAATTATTCGAATAAAGAAAAAATGTCATCCACGTGATAACAGCAAGCCTCTTTTCATTGAGCTTGGAATCTTACCATTGCCTTGCCTATTTATTTACGAATCTGTAATATTTGTCAAAACTGACAGCGCTGGGAACATATTTTCATGTAATACTGATATTTATAATTACAACAAGTCGTAGAAATCATGTTCATCACGTACAACGTATCACGTTCAACTCAGTATCAACAGCTCACTACAAGAAACCCACATACAATACATGTACGTTACTTTACAACGCATTGCCAGATGACATTAAACACTTAAAATCGGTACACAAATTTAAGCTAAAGGAAAATATTTTCTCTTGCATAACTGTTTCTACACAATTAGAGACTATACTGATCATAAAAAAAATGCTTATTTTGACAAAACAATGATATATTAGTTTAATTTGTATTGTATAATTGAAAAACGACTTAATATGCCTATAACAAGTAATTTACTTCAGATTCGGAGTCAATGACCCCACCTCGATCACGTTTTGTCCAGTTCATCTGATACATTGAGCAAATTCCAAGATGGCCCCTGGTTTTGCTTCTGGACATATGTGGCTTCACTACGCGCGTTTTGTTGAGCTTTAATTTTGCTTATAGTGGTAGGAGTACAGCTGAATGTGAGTGACTATATTGTTAGCACTGCAGAAAAATCAAACCTGTAGTTCGTTTACCGTTGCAAATAGTTTTTCTATAACTCGGAAACGAAAATGTCTAGTCTGATAAGCCAGGACCCCAGGTTTAATTTGATGCTAAAATCGGCATCCAGCGTTAGTAATAATGGCATCGTTTGCAAACTCGAAAGTCAAAGAATACGCGTTGTTAGGACAACCGATCAACAAAGTTTAATATTCCATGCTTGGTGTCATAGCGCTGTGCAGATGGACACGGCCCCGAACACATTACATGCAAAAGGTGTGGAGAGGGCATTGAAAGCCATGATTCTCTGGAAAACTTAAAAGAAACACAGTTAAAGGATAGTGAAGCGTGCACACGTAAGCAGTTGGTGAGGTGCGAACGGATTTTCAGCATAGGCTGGGGTATTACACAAATGATAGCGACGCGGGAGCTTATGATTAATCTGATACGTTGGTATTGTTTAAATAATATAATTGAATTGGTGTTTCATACGAGGCACAGATAGGGAAAGTCGCGACCGCGTATTGATTTTATGGGAAATTGTAAATCTATTAATACCAAATCGTTGAGGGCACATTTTTAATTTATTTTAATAGTTCGGGAACATTTTTCATTTATTTTAATAAAAGGAAAGAATGCACGAATAGGGATACCAAGGACATTCCATGGACAACATTCTGATGGTCGGCCTAGAAACCATCTAACAAGATTGTGCATTCTTCGTTAGCTCTTAGAAAAAAGGTGATGTAAACAAACTCGAGGTATTCATCCGCCCTGCTCCGATTCTCAATCGCTGACTCCGCTCACACTACTTTCGGCCATGCGCGCAAGGTATAATCGGTGATCGCTCGAAAAGAGAACCCGACTTCTGCAGAGTACTAGGCGAATATAAATATTTCTAATAACTCAGCAAACGCATCTTTAGAAACATTAACAGAAACTACATGATAAAAAAACTAATCAAATCACCCTTCACTACCAGTTTGCAAATTTAATTAAAAAAAAGCTTTACGAGAATAAAGTGAGCAAGCGAATGTCAATATCCAATTTACATCATTTCGACAGTATTGACTAATATTCACCCTTTAATCTCATGCAAACAATCTGCTTACGATTACTCTGCTTCAATAAGATGCTGAATTCCATGACTGAAGCAGACGATTCGGTGCTAGAAAAGAAACCTTCGGGGACGACTATCTCGACCACGACACTGCCACTGAAGCAATCTACCTCCCACATCCTGTTCCTATTTAATAGAATGCTTCACTGCACTTCACCGGCATTCTGGCGTCACTTTACAAATACCTTGCTCGAGAAGTTCTAAAAAGCGCTCAAAATGTATTTAAAACGTCCAATACCATTCGCTTTAGTTTACCGCTGTGGTGTTTCACTACGGAAAGACCTGCACCGCTCTCCGACATCTTCAAGCGAACGTTTCAAACTGCTTAACAAAAAACTCTAAACTGTTTAGTTTTGCTTCGCATATGCATACCGCCTTCCACCGTGCGTGACCGAATCTGCGTCTGTCATCAGTTCTTAAGAAATCAACAGCTCCAGTTACTAATGCACGTGTGTGGGTACAGTTCGCCTCTCGACTCTCATGGATTCTTTCTTATTTTTCTGCTAGAGCTGATACCAAACAGACGCTGGACACACAAGTGTCACCGACATCGATATCTCCTCTTCAAGAAGGGTAGGCGTGGAAACAATAGTATCCGTATTTTGGAATCTGAGTTATAGATTGCAAGTTTCGTCTGGAATTTTAACATTGTGAATGAAATGAGCCACTGTATCAAAAACTATTTTCTTCTGCACATGAACACACCTGTATCACGACAACTAACCAATGGCAAGCATCCCAAAGCACGTGCTATTGTTTACATCCACTTTTTTCTTAGGATGAACGGAGAACAGTAAGCTTACGAATTATACTCAAAACCGTACGGTGTTTTAATGTTTTATATAGAACAAATAATTCTCCAAAGAATTTGTAATGCATAGAACAAATGTTAAATTTATATTGTTGGGAAACGCTGAGTTGCGTGATATTAGTTGAAACGCGATATTAGTGGCCATCAATCTAATAATTGGTTTCAATCAATAGAACTTCCAGGAGTGAAATGTTGTATGTCGAAATCATGATTAAATTGAAAGTAAATTTAGTAAATTATAGTTAACATTGAGAGAAATGAGCATAGCAGGGCAGCGGTAGAAATAACTATATAAATAACGACAGTGGAAGCAATCCCCTTCATAATATTAGAGAACTGTTGTGAATAGTGTCCAGATTTGGCAATAGTAAAAATATCGAGAAACGAAAACACTAGTTTTTCAAATGTTGCTAATCTCCTGCTTTTTAATTTTTTATTATTATTATTATTATTATTATTATTATTATTATTATTATTGTAACTTTCATTAATCGTTCAAACTATGTATATTTGGAATGTTGGAATGGGATTCTAGTACACAAGAAAATGTGCGCAGATACTCTTCGCACCATACTCAACAGTTTTTACTTTTTTTTTATTAATCAAATAAATCGAATTATGAGATGCAACAAATGTTCTCCTTTGAATTCTTAAGTCGCCCATTCGACTTCTTCGCTCAGAATTTGTAATGAAAGCACCGCGTACATTGTCGGTTCGGGCGATTTCGCGGAATCATTGAGAACTTACAACACGCATTAACGAAAAAAAATATTGGGATAGTACTGTCCAAACCAAACCTTTGCGAGCTGATTTCACTTAAACGAAAGGAAGAAGCCTCGATTACATCCGAAATGTACAGTAAAACCTGCCTTAAGCATTCATTCTTTTCCAGAGAAAAATGGCAGTTTGTTCAGGTGGCCGCTTATTAGAGGTCTTGTCTAATGCTGATAATGTGTTCTAGGTCTGAGAATATACATTTTCCAGTTTCTGTTTCGCACATTACAATCGTTTTTTTTTTTCTCTTCTGTTTATTACTTAACCGTACAACGTTACAAACTTTTCTTTCGCAACCAAGTACTAAAGTAGAATTTTTTTAAAAATAGTTTTAAAGAAAAAACTGATATTTGTTTTTCTAGAAAGTATATGTCGCTAGTTAACATTCAGATTCTCAAAACGTTTAATTTTTTTTTCTTTTTTCTTCAGAAGGAAAATCGATCTCGGAGCTGATGCCAACGAAGAGTTTGAAGTACAGTATTCCTTTGAACGGTATCGGAAAATGTCTGTCCTATCGTGAAAAACAGTTTTCAACACGCAAGTAGGAATATTTTATAAAAATAGATCTTCTGCTGTCGATACTGGGCCTAAAAATCAGTTCTCACAAATTCAGGGGATAATTGTACTATAGTAGATGACATACCTGTTAAGTACGCTTAGTAACACTACGATTTTCATTTTTAATAATACTTTGAATTTTCTCAATGTATAAATCTTCGTATTTTTATTTACTTATTTTACGTAAAACAAACAGTTGAAACTGCGTATGATGTGCTTGGGAAGAAGTTAATTCTGAGCACGTTTTCAAAATTCTGTGATTCCTACACTAAGTAATATACTACATGAATTTTGAAATTGAAATAAAAAAAAAAAGCTCTCATGTAATAAAATCTATTTTCAAAGATATAAAAGCAATACATTTTAGGCTCTTATCCATGATGTCCTAGGTCAAGGAATAATACTTCCTGCCGCAACAACATGGAAACGATAATTTCAATAACTATATTTCCCAATGAATTCTAGAAGACGTGCACAGATAATGAAGTTACGTTTATATCCAGAAGCAAACAAGGGGCCATCTCAGCATTTGCTCAATGGATCAGGGAAACTGGACGAAAAACCTGATCAAGATGGGGGTCATTGACCCGGAGGCTGCGATACAATTACTGTTACAGGTTGTTTAAACACATTTATACAGTTCAAATGATAAATAATGCATTATGTATCATTGTTAAAATTAATATTACTTTTCTTGTGATGCTCAGTATAGTCTCTAATTATAAAGAAACCGTTATGCAGCAGAAACGATTTCACTTAGGATTTAAACTTTTCTATTGAATTTAATCGTCTATGTCATCTGGCGAAGTATTGTAAAATAATGTACATATTGTATGTGATTTTTTTTGTAACGAGCTGTTGATACTGACACCTGATGAATATGATCTCTACGTCGAGTGTTATAGTAATAGACATCGGCATTTTCTGAAAATATATTCCAGCCCTCAAGCAAGTCATTTTTGACAAAAACCACTGATTCGTAAATCAACAGACAAGGTAATGGTAAAATTCTTAGATTAATGAAGAGAGGCTTACAAGAATCACGTGGGTGAGATTTGGTTATTATTCGTACAATTCGCTCTTGTGATCTAAAAGTCTGGGAGCTATAAGATGTATTTCCCCAGAATATTATGCCATATCTCTGGCGGGAATGAACATTCGCGGAATATACACAACGGACAGTATGAAGGCTGATTGAATTTTCAAGAATTCTGAACGCGTAGCATAATGAACTTAAATTTGTGTTCAATTCATTTAAATGGACGTTCCATTTAAATGGTTTGACTGAATTGAGAGACCTAAATATTTTGTTGCCTTAACATCAGTCAATGGTACACCGTTCATTTTCAATGGAGCACAGAATTGTTTATTCGAAATGAAAAACTGGATTAAAAACTTTTTCTTTTCATTTACTATTAATTTATTTCGGAACCAATTTGAAACATCTGATATTGTACTATTAACCGTTTCTTTATTGCAAAGGATGTTCGTATCATCCGCAAAGAGAACAGTTCTTCCGTTTCGAATCGTCGAAGGCATATCGTTTACGAAAAGCAGGAACCGAATAGCGCCTAAAATCGATCCTTGAGGAACTCAACGTGCAATGGGCAAAGAGTCGGAAAGGTGCGTACGTAATGTTCCATCAATCCAGTAAGGTATTCCCACTCTCTGAGATTGTTGTTTAAGGTACGAACATAACCAATCTAGAGCAATACCACGGATTCCATATGAAGGTAATTTTAAAAGTAAAATGTCATGATCAATGACGTCAAAAGCTTTTGAGAGATCTAAAAATAATCTAATAGGTGCCTCGTTTTGATCCAATGATGAAGCGACACCTTTAAGAAAAGAAAATATGGCTGTTTCCATTGACTTTGATTTTCTAAATCCATGTTGGCAATCTGAAAGCGCGTCGTGTTTACTGAGAAAGATTTCCATTCGTACGTAAAAAATCTCTAATGTTTTTGAAAAAACTGATAGAAGAGAAATGGGCCGATAATTTTGTATTTCATTATTGTTGCCTTTTTTGAAGAACGGCTTAATATTAGCTGTTTTGAAAATATCTGGAAACTTTTCGGTGGATAAGGATGCATTAAATATGTGAGTTAACGGATGTATGATGGCAAACGCACAGGTCTTAAACAAAGAATCCGGGAATTTATCTAAACCGGACGAATATTTATATTTTAGTTTACCGATTATTTTGAGAATTTCATAGGAAGAAGTTTCGGAAACGAACATCGTGTCTAGAATTTTGGGTGAACTGTCTGTTATTGAATTTTGTGGCTGAAGACCCTTAGTGAGATCGGCAGCAATTCTCGAAAAGGTTGGTTAAAGAGACTAGCCCCTGTTGCCGGATCGTTCACATTTATATCGTTATATTTTAAAACAACATTCTCTAGAAGGTTTCTAGTTGATTTGGTCGTATTTATTATTATATTCCACATTGCTTTCGTTTTGTTATTTGAGTTCAAAATATCCTGATCATTTTTTATGATTTTAGCATGCCTTATGAATTTTCTTAACAATGATTTGTATTTTTTAAAGTGAGGAAATCTTGAGATACGTCATGACGTTTAGAAATGAAAGAAGGAATTCGCTTGTTTTTACAAGATTTGAAACATCCCAGATACCTTAATTTTTGGAATTTTGAAGATTACGTAATTTATTATGCAATACAACAATTTTAAAAAGTTGTTCAGTATTAGTATATGGAATCCTAATGTTCTCGCTGATTTAAATTCTGTTACGATATTTTCATTTTTTTTTTTCCAAAAGAGATTTTGATTATGCTTTCTCGATGGATACATAACATTTAGTCGCCTATTTTATCTGTTTTATAAGTTTGATTTTTACATATTAAAATGTTTAAATGTTTTTGAACTTTCCGACTGGCATAACATTAAAATAGGGCTGTATCCAATGATTTAATGAATCCACAGATATAGGCTCTAGCTCTGATCTCTAACGAATACAATAAACATGACTGACAGTTTACGCAGTTTCTACGTTTGTTAATTGTAAGCATGAACTTAGTAATAAATGACAAAAATAAAAGAGAAAAGGTTTAATTGATTTGTGTACTCACAAACATACGTTTAACGTTACATTATAACGATTATCAAAATATTCCTTAAAATTTTGTCCGGCCGGTACACCCTGACATCAACGACTTCTCGACAAGACAAAATCGGTTAGCGTACCCTGTCTTTCGTTGACTTTGTTATTTTATCCACTTTGGTTAGGTGAAGTCAAACATTAAGCCATTATAATCAGTTTCGTAATGAATTACCGCCCAAGTGTGGTCATGTACGTCATTACCACACTAGGGCGGTAAAGTAATGGCGTACTTTGCCACTCATCTTTTGAAAATATTATGGACTTCGTCTTGTATCCTACACTTTTCCCCTTAGAAACGCTAATAACCGAGTAAACGTACTGATAGCGATGTTTTTTATGGTTGTCCGGCATATAATACCAGTCGCGCAGCACTGTCACTGTCCTGAGAAAGCCTGCGTCATGACAGGCGAAATGTCGGCCTCTCAGCCAACGACGCGGCGTCACCCGAACAGCCAATACGACATGAACTGGGGCCGCAGAAGCTTACGTTTACATTTGACATCAATGTTGCCATTAAGTGATATTCTACTTGTTAACATAGAGAAGTGGACCAAAGCCTACTTGATCCTGAGGAAGACCACGACAAGATGGTCGAAACGTCGGCAACACAGCCTTCGACGCGGCGTCACCTGGACAGCCAAATCATTTACAGCTCTACTTTGTTTCTCTTTCCCTTGCCAGAAAAGTAAGCAAAGTCTCTTCGCCCCGTGTCGAGCATTGAGCGCGGAGTAATACTCCATTAATATCTCTCGTATGTAAGCGGAGTATATCGTATGTAAGTCTCGTCTCGTCTGTCGGTTGTCAAGAGGACCGCCACGTAGAATCTCCGTGTACGCGCCTCTACTATGCGCTCGGCGTCACTACTCAGCGCCAGGGTGGGAAGGAATTAGGAAAGGGATGAGGTTTAGTACACTTCACGGGGTTGGACTAGCCCTTGTGAAGCAGCCAAACACGTTTTGTTGGAACAAATTTCACACGAGATTCGATGGAATCGAACCGGACCTGTGGTGAGCCTTTTTGAAGGCGCACACGAAATGTAACATTAAATTTAATAAATTTTTACGAAGTGGATAAAACGTACGATGTGTGTCGTCTCATTACAATATTCAATCGTTATCAAACTCTGCCTTAGCGGCCTCATTTGTAATTTTCCAATCTCGTATTGTAATCAGATGCTTTACGACACATATCGTAAATAGCTATTATTATTTGCTGTTAGTGGCGCATATGTGATATACGTGCAAGTTTCCTTGAGCTCTGAAATACTCACCCTCACATCTTCATGAACATTAGTTGAATTACGAAGAAGTGATAGCAACAAACATTGTTAACAAAATCTGATGACCACATATGTTCGCTCCAGGACAATAGGAACTTTTTTGCATCGAAAAATGAGGCTACAGATTTGATATTTCGGCACTGTCTAAAATAACCAACTGACACTGTTCTCATCTAGTGAAATGAGGTTCGAAAACGCACTCGGATACTAAGAAAGGCTTCAAACATTGTTTACAACCATATGGCTCTTTTCATAGTGGATTACATTAAAATTTAGGTGTAGATGAATAAGTATCATTAACGATGTTAATAATGAAAAAAAAACTACACAATGGATGCGCGGTGGACGGAGTCCAGCGCGCGAGTAGGCCTACTCGTGCTACGAATGGCCGCGTGAGTGACAGACTTAACAAGGGAGAATTTTCATGTTTAAAACGTTTGAGCACTGGTTTAAAAAACGCCAGTCCAAAACAAGCAATTTCTCCAAAAATCATTTTTATGACTTCTGGAGAATGCTCAGTTCGTAATCCGATGCAGATTGTCGAAGCGGTACCCTGTAGAATTTAGAAAAATAGAACCGCGTCTGGAATACCTTCAAAATAGCAATAAGACTAACGCCCATCCAGCAGTACTTGATAGGTTTAAGCTTTTGTGATAAGGTCATTTTCATCTTGTGATCGGCGTTTGCAATAGATTTTGAAATCCGTAGGATACTCTACCTATGCTGCACCTACACATGCGGGAGTGTTCGCAGTTCTGTGACGCGGAAGTCGAGGACTATGCAATCCTCAAGCATACATGTGGCACTTCCTCATACATATTTCGATTTTCATATTCTGAACTCAACATTTTCATATACTGAATTGAATCCAACACTTTACTGAATACGATGCCGGGTGTGAATTTGTACTAATTGAAGGGTCACCAGCAAAGGTGCCGACATTTTCGTCGAAACTTACATTTCAATGTAGACCGGTCGTATGTGAGGAATTTATTGCTGTAGCAATCTCGTGAGCGTACGCGTACTACATTATTTTCGATATTCGAAAGTTGGCATTAGTTGCCGAAGAAACTATCTGCATAGAAAAGCTCGCTCGTGGCACATAGTTAAGTCGCTAGCCTTTCACCACTGAGGTCTGGATTAGATTCCCGTCAGATCTCATGTGAAATTTGTTCCAAGAACACGAGTTTGGCTCCTTCATAGGACTCTCAACCTGTGAAGTGTCTTAAGCCCCCTTCCCAATTCTGGCCCGGGGTAGTGACGCGGAGCGCGTAGCAGGAGGCATACGCGGAGATGCTACCTGGTGGTCCTCTTGACAACTGACTGCGACTGACCTGACAAATAAAAGTTAATGAGAATTACTCCTGCGCAAAGCGCTCAACGCCCTCAAGGGGTTCGGAGACGCGTTGCGTCAGAATTATGACGCAACAAATTAAAATAAAAAAACTGACAATGCGCACGTCGCCAAATCGCACATTGTAAAACACCAAAATAAAGGGGAAAAGGCAGGTAACTATGATTACTGGCAAGGTGAAGAATGTTGAAGGATGCTGAAGAGGAATATAAAAACTACAAAGGGGGACGCAGTTTAAGCGAAAACACCTCCAAACACGGCAAGTTGCAAAAGGTGCTATCTGCTATGTATACTGCACACCAAACGTATTAAGGCTAAATGCCAAAAATCTTAAAGGAAAATCAATAGATCGCAGCACTATCATACGGAATTTACTAGATCGATAACGTCTGAACAAATTGTCCGATTTTCGATCTGTAAACAGCATTGGACTCCTTTTAAAATAGAATTCACGCTACGATGCCGTTTTTCAAAAATATTACAAAAAATTTTGAAACCGTTTCTCATAGTTCCGGGAAGAAATAAAAATGTGGGCTTATAGCGCGATGGTGACGTGCTTCCTGAATCAACGCCGTGTCAATCATGCAAATTGGATGAATAGGAGCGGCGTAAAGTGAAATTTCGGAAAATATACCTGATTTCCCTCCCCCCTCCCCCTGCGTCACCCGACCCGCCTGGGCCCTCCATCGACGCCGCCGAACGGCCAAACCGCCTGCGCCACGAGAGGCCGAACTTTGACAGGCAAGCTGGGCAGTCAGTCCTTTCAGTCTCAATATATTTTTTCTTCACGTGTCAAACTTGTGATGCTGTAACACAGCCAAACGGTCTCCTTATTTTACATACATTTTACTTCTAAGATCTTCCGTTATCATTCACTCCACAAAGATTGAGCTGAAATTACGCACGAGCTCTTTTATCCTGCGACTCGATTTTTTATCTCAAACCGGCGTTTGTCTCTGATAGACTTCACCTGATGAATCTGTTTTCCAAAGTAAAATTTTAAACAGTTTCTCTTTCGGACAAAATTGAAGAAGTGGTAAAATAGCGCGCAGGCGAGATGCATCCTGAATCCAACACTGTAACAAACATTAAAATATAATATTAAGAATCGCGACATGTCCCAGCTTACTTAGTAAGTTATATTGATATAAAATGATTCTGTTATATTTGTAAAAACTTGAAGATTGAAATAAGTAATTCCCGGCGCGTCATTTTGATACAAACTACGTAAATGATAATGTAAAAGGATGTGGTGTAAATCATTGTATTGTGACACATATATATGTATTTTTTAATGCATTACATTGTCACGAAAGCAATACAACTTTAACCCTTAGACAGGAACACCACACTAGAAGAGGAATATCCGTCTATGAGGATAAATTATGTTTTGTTATACAGTTATTAATTTGCAACTTTTACATTTCTACATTAAGATACCATTTTTCTAAACGTCGTACACGCTTATCAGTAACATTTAATCGGGTTGCAATTCAATTTATAAGATTTATATACTAGTAAAACGTAGCATACCAGTCACTGATAAACCTCATATTAGGGAATCAGAAATGCAACGTATTAAATCGGCGATCCTTATCTATGTGTCGAGAATAGGGATGCAACATTGATGTTGATATTTTCAAAACATTGATTTTGTACACATGAACACATTTCGTAAAAAAATGAAACATTTATGAAACCTGATGTTTATTATCGATGTGCTTGATGTGTTGTTGTGAATGAAAAAAACCCGATAATCACAATTTTAAAAAGTCAAAATATGAAATAATATTGCATTATTCCACTGTCAATACATGTGTTCGAATAAAGCGAACGGTGATTGTAACATCCTCATCCAGTAGACTATCTTCAGCCCAAAATGACCCCATTTTCTGGCACTTCCACGTATGTCCTACCGTACGCAGAAGAGGCGTAACGCAAGCACTCTAGGTGTAGGTCTCTCGCCCACCTTCCTGTACCCATTTGATGTGACTCCATAAGCCCCTCGGCGATAGTTTTCAGGCTTAGTTTCGCTGTTATTCTTTTTACTTCTTGACTTCCGTTGCTTCCTTGCGTGACTGACGTGCTCGGACTGTGCTCCAATTTTTTACTAATTTTGACTACTTTCTTACATCTTTCAGGTACTTTTTTTTTTTAAATTGTTTTCTTTACTTGTTTACTTGTTACAGGAACGCTGAAAGAGATTTATATTGCCCGAAGCAGTGGAAACGAAGTAAATAGTTATTGGTTTAAAAGACAGCGTAACGGACAAACGTGTTTTTTAACGAGTTCAAGGACTTTAATACACATTTGCTGTACAAATAAATTTAGTTTTGTAAAGGGTTAAACAACTAGTGAAAGTGTTGTGATAATTGTAAAAAAACATCAAAATTCAAAGTTTCGTATATATTAGTAACGGAAAATTTTGAACCTTGTGATTTCAAATTCACGAATATCAAAGTGGTGAATTTTTGTTGGCCTTTAAAGAGGTAAAGTATAGTAATCTAATTGTAATTATTAGTTTGCAGCTTAGATCTATTAAGGGAAACACACTCAACTCTACTCTAATTAACCAATAACATTTAAATACTAATTAGAATCACATTTCTTTTTTTTTTAAATAAATACGTAATTAAATAATTTAATACAGAAAATTAAAAGATAATTTGAAACATTTTTGACCATAATCTGTTTTCCCATCTATTTATTTATTCTCATATTTCCCACGCATTTGATACGCATTCGTGACATGGCTACTATTCGCTATACACTTTCTATTTACACTCTCAAAGCCGACCTTCTGAAACCCCACACACGTAAACAATAATTTAGATGAACATATCCGAAGGCTCGAAGAGGTCGTTCAAAACTAAGACTTTGGGACAACAATAGGCAACACCGCAGAAATTTTAACCGTCCATCCAGGAAAACAAAACACAATCATCACAACCAATCATGACTCGAAACAGATTTGCTGTTTAGTTATGACATTGTTTTTCCCATGCCTTCCCAATCCTCACTCCCCCCTCCCATCATCGACACGTCCACCCACAAACCGCCCAAACAGGCTGAAAGCGCAAAGAAAAAAAGACACGTAGAGTTGCGCAACCTGGCCCACAAGTAAACAAGAACATTCCTACTGAGCCCACCAAAAAAGGTACTTATTTTGCAGATAGCCATGGGCGACAAATCTCTCCTGCTCAGTGGGAAACCCCCACCCAAATTTTCTCTGTCATGTGTGTGTTTAAACCTAACGGGAGGTTGCCGACGTGATCAGTAAATTTGGGACACCCACAAAAACTCCTCACCAAACGGGATACAGTCATCATCATAGGAGGGCAGAATGACATCAATTTGGGTGGTCACTTTACACCTGAGCAACATGTTGACAAACTACAACTGCCGCCCAAAACACGAACATTGTAATCTCGACTTGCCCTTCTGGTAAAAACAAACCAACACTGTGAAAAGAAATTAGACACAAACAAAAAATAAAACTGCATCTGAGAGGCACACATGTTAAATTATTTGAGCAACTTTCTCTCAGAAAACATTTCACCGGCAGGGTCTTCACTTGAACCTTGTCGGAAAGCATACTCAGTAGCGAACCCAAACACATCCTTACACCTCAGCAGTATCTACCCAAGATTCATCCCCACCTACATCTCCTAGTTTTTTCCATCCTCCGGAACCCCTGGACCCAAATTACCTTATCCCCTGAACCTAATCCTTGATACCTCCAATTATTCATTCACATCTTAACCCTCCTTCCTCACCTCCTAACACTGCTGGGCCCGATACTTCCTTCGACCACGCACTGAGGAAAAAATGAGATAAATAAATAGCAACTACAGTCAGATGCAGCAGAAAAGCATCCGTGAGGTACATGAAAAGATTCAAATAATGCATCATAATGTACAATCTCTTTCAAATAAAATTGATTTATCGAGGCAGCATTAGAGGATCTCAGTCAAATAGATATTCTTTGCTTTAGAACATTGGTTATCTCATAATGATCTAAACACACTCCAAATTCCTAGTTTTCCCTTTTGCAGGATCATATTGTAGAGAAAGGGGAATCAAATAAAGGCCCTGCTTAGGAGGTTCGTGTATTTATAAGAATAATATTGATTCTACCTTCCTGTCAGAATTCAATTTATATGCAGTTGAAAAGTTTTGAAATAACAGTTGTACATCTTACTACACTCAAATTATCTTATTTTGCATCTACAGACCTCCAACAAAGCAAGCTTTAGATTATTTAAATTCGTAGAAAATCTAGAGATAACTCTGAACAAAATTAGTAATCTATCTTTAAATCCATTGTTGTATGTGGAGATTTCAATATTGATTTTCGAGCGAACCCCACGAAAAAGAGCATTTTCCCAATTTTAAATTTCATTCTTTTAATTTAGATATTACAGGAACGTACCTACACGGAATACTTTAAATCACAAACAGCAATGATCAAATTATAATTAAAAAACCACAACTAGATATGAAATAAAACAATAATCTAGGTTACAGTGAATGATGCACAAATTTTACAATTACTAATAACATGAATACTGACACAATAAATAAAACACGCATGTGCAGAGCATTTACTACAGTTAACAAAGTTATTTTCGGACTACTTGCTGAAAGAATCATGGGAGGCAGTTTATAACGCTATTGACACGAATAAAAATATAATTTATTTTTTTCAAAGCTTTCATTTTTCTTTAACGCAGCTTTCCTATTAAAAAGAGAAAATTAAACATTTCACGAAAAAGTAATACTTGGATCACAAAAGGAATTAGAACATCGTAAAAAAAAACGTACTTTATTTTTTTTCTAAACGTCATGACGTATCTCAAGATTTCCCTTTTCTACTTCAAAAATACAAAACATTGTTAGAAAAGTCATAAGACAGCTAAAATCATGAAAAACGATCAGGATATTTTGAACTCAAGTAATAAAACTAAAGCAATGTGGAATATAATAAATAAAACTACCAAATCAACTAGAAAACCCGTAGAGAATGTTGTTTAAAATATAACGATATAAATGTGAACGATCCGGCAACAGTGGCTAATTCTTTAACCAATACTTTCGAGAATTGCTGCCGATCTCACTAAGGGTCTTCAGGCACAAAATTCAAAAAAAGACAGTTCCTCAAAATTTTAGACACAATGTTGTTTCGAAACTTCTTCCTATGAAATTCTTAAAATAATCGGGAAACTAAAAAATAAATATTCGTCCGGTTTAGATGAATTCTGGGTTCTTTGTTAAAGATTGGGGTATGCCATTATACATCCGTTAACTCACATATTTAATGCATCTTTATGACTGGGAAAGTTTCAGATATTTTCAAAACAGCTAAAAATTAAGCCGCTTTTCAAAAAAGGCAACAAAATGAAATTCAAAATTATCAGCCCATTTTCTTCTATCAGTTTTCAAAAGTATTAAAAGACTTTTTTTCGTACGAATGGAAACCTTTCTCACTAAACACGACCCCTTTCAGATTGCCAACATGGATTTAGAAAATCAAAATCAACGAAACAGCTATATTTTCTTTTCTTAAAAATGTCGCCTCATCATTAGATCAAAACGAGGCACCTATTGGATTATTTTTAGATCTTTCAAAACTTTTACGTCATTGATCCTGACATTTTTCTTTCCAAATTACCTTCATATGGAATTCGTGGTATTGCTCAGATTGGTTATGTTCGTACCTTAAACAACGATCTCAAAAGTTGAAATACCTACTGGAATGATGGAACATTACGTACGCACCTTTCCGACTCTTTGCCCGTTGCATGTGGAGTTCCTCAAGGATCGATTTTAGGCCCTATTCTGTTCCTACTTTACGTAAACGATATGCCGTCGACGATTTAAAACGGAAGAACAGTTCTCTTTGCAGATGATCTGAACATCCTTTGCAATAAAGAAACCAAATAGTACAATATCAGATGTTTCAAAAATTTGGTTCCGAAATAACAAAATTTAAAAGTAAACGAAAAGAAAACTGTTTTAATGCAGTTTTCCATTTCAAATAAACAATTCTGTGCTCCATTGAAAATGAACAGTGTACCATTGACTGATGTTAAGGCAACAAAATTTTTAGGTCTCTAATTCAGTCAAACCTTAATGAACGTCCATTTAAATGAATTGAACACACAATTAGTTCTTTATGCTACGCGTTCAGAATTCTTTCAAATTCAGTCAGTCTTCATACTGCTCGTTGTGTATACTTCGCGAATGTTCATTCCGCCTGAGATATGGCATAATATTCTGGGAAATACATCTTATAGCTCCCAGACTTAGATTACAAAACAATTGTACGAATAATAACCCAAAACCCACCCACGTGATTCATTTAAGCTCTCTTCATTAATCTAGGAATTCTACCATTACCGTGTCTTTTTTTTTACGAATCAGTGGTTTTGTAAAAATGACTTGCTCAAGGGCGGGGAAAATTTTTCAGAAAATGGAAGTCTATTACTATAACACTGACGTAGAAATCATATTCATCAGGGCAGTATCAACAGCTCATTACAAAAAATTACATACAATACATGTACATTATTTTACAACACTTTTCCAGATGACATTAAACGATTAAATTCAATAGAAAAGTTAAATCCCAAGTGAAATCGTTTCTGCTGCATAACTGTTTTATACAATTAGAGACTATATGAGCATAACAAGAAAAGTAACATTAATTTAAACAATGATACATAATGCATTATTTACCATTTGGACTGTATAAAAGAGTATAAACAATCTGTAAAACTATTGTACTACAGCTTCCTAATGACCCCCATCTCGATCAGGTTTTTGTCCAGTTTCCTGATCCATTGAGCAAATGCTGAGATGGCCCCTTGTTTCTTCTGGACATAAATGTAACTTCATTTTCTGTACGTCTTCTAGAATTCAGTGGGAAATACAATTATTCAAATTATCGTTTCCATGTTGTCGCGGCAGGAAGTAATGAGCCAAAATTTATTGCTTATTTATCTTTGACAATAGATTTTATTACATGGGAGTTTTTTTGTTGTTTTTTTTCTCCCTTTCAAAATTCAAAATTTGGAGTGGGAGTTTTTTTGTTTTTTTTCTCCCTTTCAAAATTTCAAAATTCAAAATTTATTGCTTGTTTATCCTTGAACATAGATTTTATTGATGGGAGTTTTGTTTTTTTCTCCCCTTTTAAAATTAAAATTTAAGTAGTATATGAGTAAGTGTAGGATCACAGAATTTTTTAAAATGTGCACACAATTCATTTTCCCCATAGCACGTCATACGCAGTTTTTAACTGTTTTTCTGACGTAAAATAAATAAATAAATAAATAAATAAATACTTTCTTTTGCCGTTTTGTCTAAATCGTAATTATAAATTAACAATCACGGCCACTGTGAAAACAAAATCTTCCGCACGAACTTGGTCGATGTTTCTAAACCAGGTTTTTGAAAGATGTTTTAATTTTGAACATTGATATTTGCATTCGTATTACTTGAGCATCATTCCTTCGCTTTTCTTGCTATCCGAAACTGGGAGGACGCGCCGATAATTCAGCAGTTTTTCCCCTAATAATGGCAGAATGTATGCATGAAAGACTGAGGAGTATCAAACACACTGTTCAGTGCTATGATGTCTATTTGTCGCTCCAGTCCCGGTCAAGCAGCGGCTGTGAGCATCTCCCCTTTTTATCTGCAGTCCCAATTCTTCGCGGGTCTCACGCGCAGAGAAATAGTACTAGTACATAGATCGCAAGGCACCCCTTGTTAGACCTATCTGGATATACACAGCAATAGGATGCTAGCAATTTCTTCATTGCTCACTCGGACTCGAACTGCCTTTTCCTTTTTTTTTGTGATATTTTGTATTAGTCATATCTAATTATGCCACCTACACCCTTTTCTTCCGCCTTCATTCTATCATTCCAAGCATAAAATCCTTTTCTAGGATTTTGTTCTACTCACAGTATGCCCAAAATATTTTATATTCCATTTTTGGCTTTGGCTTTTAGAAAAGTTCTGTTTTCTTTTCAAAATTTCGGCATTTATCTTTTGCCCTCCCATTGTACGTTTAATATTTTTTTCCCCGTGTCCACACTTCAAAGCATTTTCCTTTTTCGGCCTATCTCAATGTTCAGCTTTTACACCCACACAACAGGATTAAATACCATTTTCTCGATTATTTGGATTTCGGTCTTACGCAGGGCTTGATTTTTGACGGAACGGCGTTCCTATATCTCGCTGATTCATTCTCGCTATTACATTATATTATAAATATATAATTATTTCTCTTAAATTAATAAATCATTTTAAGCGCGTTCCGGGACCTAAAATTTTAGAAATCAATCACTTGATATGCCTGCATATTTTATGAATTTGTGTAATTTTCTTTCCGCTGCTTTTTCTAAAATTATTCCTCTCTTTAGTTTTTCTGTACAGTATCCAGAATTTGTTATTGTAATTCATAAGTATTTAACTTCGCCCGCCATGTATATCACTTCTCCGTTGATGTTCAGGCTTCCTTTTTTACCAGTTGACATAAATGTTTTCTTTAAATGTAAGTTCATAGAATATTTAAATTTTATAATAATAATAATAATAATAATAATAATAATAATAATAATAATAATAATATATTTAGCTATCCTTATTACATAATTCCGAATTAAGTACAAATAAAACATCTGCATAATTTTGATGACATAAAATTTTTGCGTTTTCTCGAAAAGAAGTAAAGTGGACATGTCACGTTTTGAATGTTGCTCCTCATTTCGCGCTCCTTTGTATCAAGCCCAGTGCCGCCAGGCACGCTCTAAAAGTCACCCTTCTGAGCTGGATGCAGGGTCGCACCTCTGGCACACTGCTGTTCTGATAGCGTGACTTTTCTGACCTCTGCAGACATCTCGCCGCGTTCTTCGGCGGGCTGCGTGTTACACTAGGGCAATTCGATATGCCCAAGCGTAGGAAGAGGGCGGTGAGTAGTTTTCAGTGGGCGAGAACATTGTGCAATGACGAAGTGGAGATTATATTTACTCTATAAGAATTAGTGGAATCATTCGCGTTCCCTTAATTATTAGCAACCATGTGTGAGTGTGTATGTGTGTATATATATAAACAAAATTATAAATTAAACAATTATGAAAGTATATTTGATTAATAAAAATTTGGTGAGATATTATTAACTAAAGTAACTTATTTTGTCAAGATGTATGAATGGGAAGCTATTGTTTTTCATTGAAAATACCGGTATAACGTTTATTGACGTCCATACCGGTAAAGACGCCCAATAGAGTATTTACTAGTATATAACAATAAAGGTATTTGAGAAGGTATGAAAAAATACCGGTATTTTACCGGTATTCAATACCTTTTCGGTCGCTGTTCACTGGCAGAATCAAAGAAAAACAAAGTATCCTTGTTATCTTCTCTTTCATTTGTATTTACAGTATCTTAAGTATTTCTTTTTTTAAAAACATCTATTTTATGTATTTAAATATATCTTCAAAAGACATGCTCAAAAAAACTCAAAAATAGAGTTTTAAATACAAAAATATATATTTCAAAGACAAGTATTTAAATATTGCTCAACCCTCTCTATAAACTAGTATGTGCGATCAGCAGTGTACTAATCTCAGTTCCCAGCTTGAGCGTAGTACTAATACATATGCCACGAGTAAGTCCGGAAAAATTTGTAGAATGAAATTGCAAAATTTGGACATAAATATATAAGGAAAACGCTAAATAAACGAATATGCAAAATCAGATTTTCCTGCAATATGTAACATCAAATTTCATTAGAAGTAATTTAGTACAATTACACTGTGTAAGTATCCTTACAATACAATTTCAAATAAAAGCTAGCGATGATACGACATCACACACTTTCTGGCATTATTTCTAAATTTGCAATTTTCGAAAATTGATAGATTCAACGAAAATTGTAATTCTTTAAGCGTCCCTTCTATCCATGGAAAAAAATTGTTGTGATTTTTGAGATTTTTTAATATATACATCAATTTCATTCTTAAATTACTTTAAAACTACGCGGTTTTGCAATAAACTTACATGACCTTTGCAATCTTCGAAAATACGGCGGGGTGGGCGAAAATAAGACCACCATCATATTTTGTACCGTATTTAAACAAAAAAATTGGAGCTCTTTTTGAGAAAAGTTACAATTGTTTTAATTGCCTATACTTCGCCCCAAATTGCACGAAAACTACTCAAATGTTTCAAAATTAAACTTGATCTTATTTTCAGATCTGTCAGAACAGATTTCAGTAAGGAAAAAATATATCATCAATATTATAGTTGAAGGAAAACGCCCCAAAAATTGCACGTTGCAATTTTCTAAACATAAGTGATGTCAACAAACACCATAAATCACATTTCTCTTGCAATCTGTACTAAAACGAGGACAAAATTTAATCAAATAATTTGGTGACGGTTTGAGAAGATTTCGAAAATGATTTTGAGGCTTAATGTAAGGACCCTCAAAATCAAAATATCCGTTTGAAACTCCCAAAGGATCGAGTTCTTTCAGGTAGATTCAGGAAGATCAATTTTGGAAAATTGGCAGATCAGTTTGGGCGTTAGCGTTGACCATAAACGGACAGACATGTTTTGGGGTCAATCGATTTTTAGGTATCAAGGACACATGTATTGTATTTTTTCGCTAGACCACGAGTTAGAAGAAGTAATGTAATATTTAGCAAGAGGATTTATCCACTTTTACTTCACCAGGGCCCGACAATAAGAGTTTTCCCGTATCCGATTACATAATTTGTCGGAAAGTAGTTTTTAAAAATTTAAAAACAAAGAAAACAATTTTAAAATTTAGCTTCCGCGATTTTACTTGGGAAAACAGATTCATCAGGTGAAATCTATCAAGGAGACAAACGCCGTTTTGGGATCAAAAATCGAGTCGCAAGATAAAAGAGCTCGTACGTAATCTCGGCTCATACTTTATGGTAGAGAAATGATAACGGAAGATCTTAGAAGTAAAATGTATGTAAAATAAGATGTTATGGCATAGAATATTGGTGATATCTACACAATTAGTTCAATTTTCTTTTTGAAATCAGTTTCCAAATCGGAATCGATATTTTGAGTACCGCCTCAAATAATTGTTTGATGGTATTCGAAGGAAGATGGAAATATGTGAACAAGATATATAGTTTTATACGACTATTACAGATGATACGAGACCGTTTGGCTGTGTTACAGCATCACTAGTTTGACACGTGAAGAATAAATATATTGAGACTGAAAGGGACTGACTGCCCAGCTTGCCTGTCTGAAAATTCGGCCTCCCGTGGCGCAGGCGGTTTGGCCGTTCGGCGGCGTCTATGGAGGGCCCAGGCGAGTCTGTGACGCAGGGAAGGGGAGGGGAGGGAAATCAGGTATTTTCCGAAATTTCACTTTACGCCGCTCCTATTCATCAATTTGCATGATTGACACGGCGTTGGATTCGGGAAACACGTCACCATCCGCTATAAGCCCACATTTTTAATTTCTTCCCGGGAAATATGAGAAAACGTTTTCAAAAATTTTGGAAATCTTTTTGAAAAAGGCATCGTAGCGTAATTCTATTTTAAAAAGGAGTCAATGTTGTTTACAGATCGAAAATCGGACAATTTGTTTAGACGTTATCGGTCTAGTAAATTTTGCTTATTTTGTGCTGCCACGTGGTGGCTACAAATGGAACTAGTGTCGGTACATTTAGCCTTGAACGAAATAGTCCATTAATAACATAACGGTAGCAGTTACGATGGGTGTCGGAATTCAACTCTGGAGCAAAATTGAAACTCTTCAACGATTTCTACGACCTTATGAGCAAACTAGATTTCTAAAAAACCGGAAAGCAGCAGCTTTTCTCGCCGACAGTGTTCACCAAGGATACTCTGCCTGCAGGCACTGTTAAAAGTGCAAGTATGTACAAATTTTCTCTTGATACTTGAAAGGGTTAATGTCCTCGTTGGTACAATGAAAAATGGACAGCGTTTGCATGATGGACAAGGTAAACATGAGAATTTGCGCAAGATTGCAGATACTGACAGAGAGGATATAATGAAACATCTTCAATCCTTTCCATCTCAAAGGAAGTCCTTATGCTCGCAATTATAGCAGGAAAAACTGTCTTGATCCTGATCTAAATGTTCGCAAAAGGCATCAGCTCTTCTGGCAAAGAATCCACACACGCAGTCAAGCTTCATACATATCGCAATATATTGAACACAAAATTCAACCTGCGATTTGGAGTTTCGCGTTCTGATACAAGCAAGGTTTGTGATGGATACTTCATTCAAATTTATGCGGCTAAAACGGAAGAGCTGAACAAAATGTGTGTTGCATCAGAACTTCACCATAAGAAAGCGGAGTCTGCTTACTCTTTGTCTGTAGATACAGAAACAGCTTTGAACAGTGGAAATGTAATTGTTTTGTGTGTCGATTTGCAACAAGCGATCTTCACTCCAAATTTGAAACATTCTTACTACCAAAGGCAATATTCAAATTATAATTTTGCTATGCATAATAAAGGTACATCAAAGGTAACTATGTGTTATTGACACAAAAGTATTAGAACACGTGGATCTGCGGAATTGTTGCATCCTGCTGACTATTGAGAATTTTAGGAAGCTGAAATCTAATGAAGAGAAAAAAATTGGTTTTGTGATCGGACCATTGCGTTGGACAAAACATCTGGAAGATGGTCTCCCTGTGTCACTATCTTGTAATGGTTAATTACTTCACTGAAGTAAATCAGAAGTTTTTGGTTACTGGACACAACTTTTTACCATGTGACCGTGATTTTGCTAAATCGAAAAAAGTAAAAAACAAACTATTCTCAATGTTCCTTATAATGTAATGAAAATGATCATACATGCAAGATCAGTAAATTCATTAGAAGCGATGTTAATGGAGATTGATTTTCGTATTTCCAGGCGCGTCAACTGCTTTGGTCATTAGTCCCGTTAGTGAAGTGCACGATTTTTTCGCGGGAGATGGGGTAATCTTCCCCCGGTGGATGGCGAGATCCGGCGCCGACATACCGTCGGCTACTGGGGTTTCCCCCTAACCAGGCCTCTTCTACCAGCGGGGCACCGCCTCAGCCAGGACAAACTCTAAGCTCCCGACCGATCTCCCGGAATGTTTTGTAGTGTAGAGCATGTTAGTGTGTGTGTGTGTGTGTGTGTGTGTGTAAGGGGAGAGTATAAGACAAAGGAAGAGGAAGGACAGATCGTCGCGCGGTGCGTGGCCCGTTTGGTAGGGTACTGCTCCGGCATTGCCTGGTGTTGATCGGAGAAACCACGGAAAACTACCGATCAGAGACCGCTAGAATTCTCCTCAGACAGCGACTGAATTCGACCTACCTGAAAAGCTGGTGCCGAAAATCCTGCCGCCGTCAGGACTCGAACCTCAGGACCTCCCGGTCAGCGGCGCTGCAGTGACATCAGTTGATGCACTGAGCTACCGCTCCGATCGATGTAAATGGAGTTTGTGGACTTTGCATCCATTGAATCCGAAATGTATAGAAACCCACAACTCAAAATTCGTGAGGTTCGTGGTTAAAATGATCAGCTGATAACCCTATGGCATTACATGTGAGGACATCTCACAGCGTGTTAGAAGTCTGGGCATTATAACATCCTGAAGATGCCAGAGGTAATATACTAGATCGTTGGGCAGTTTATACAAACATTGTTGAAATAAAAATCTTCCTGTACTTTACAAAGAACATTTGACATTACATCAGCACAAAGAAATCTTCTGAAAATGATACAATATGTCTCTCACGAATGTCACATGTTCTAAAACGCTGCCTAGCATTTAGACGATTTGTTTCAATACTAATGTGATTTACAAAATGTTCCTTCAAAAAGATGCTTTAAACTGGCTTCCATTATGATAACGGACAAGTTAGTGTCAACTGCTTTATTAATATGTATCTAGTATATACCAATAAATATATTTAAACATTCAATTATGTCCAAGTCATCAAGTTTCCCAATCAGATATTGTATTTATCTCAGTTGTCGTAAGGTGCCAACTGCCGCATATAGCACCTTTTGCCACTAGATTGTTCCCAAAATGACCAATATGCTGGAATATCCTCCTTCGAACATGACAGTGTTCATGATGTACACACAATTAGTCAAATAGAAACTATTTATACCAAAACCAATGCAGAAATATCAATATTATGGTCAAAAAACGTTTTTTGTGGTTCCAGAAAAATCAGGTTTTGTCAGCAATTTTGCTAGTGACACCTTCAATTGTGGGGATCTGAAAATAACGAAAATCCTGTTTTAAAGCAATTCCCAGTTCTTCCAGGTTGTCTCAAATTCCTGGTTTCAAAGGGTTCAGATGGTTCCCAGTTTTGAAGGATAAAGTTAGCAGCCAATGCTTGTAACAAATTAATTACATTGAATTTACATAATATCGGAAGCTTTTTATGCGCTTTATATAGTGGTTAAAGAAAATCATTGAATTCCGGGATTGCATTCTTTCTCATATCACTGGTTCTCATTTCCCATTCTTGAGCTTCATTTCCAACTAGATTTCAAATTGCAGATCTCATCTTATGGATATTTCAACATCTGAAATATCATGGAAGTGTGCACGAAATGCAAAAGGGGATAAGAAAAATGTCAGTTTGAATCAAAATTATGATTACAACAATCATAATTAACCACGTAAAATGTACACTACAACAATGCTTCTTTTCACGATTTCCACTGTAACTCAAGTTGTAATCAACATTTAATATTTATTTTATTTGGAAATGTAGGAAAAGGCCAGTTTTCAACATTTATTACAATCAAAACTAGTTAATCTGTAAACATTAAAAAAAATATTCCTTTGTTATTTACATTATTTAACCCTTTTTAAAATAATTAAAAATTTGTAACTTATAGAATTTTCTTTGTAGAGATATTCCATTGTAGTAAATGTTGTTTATGTCCATGTGTACCATAACGTTACCTTAAAATTTGAAGAATTTCCCATGAATTAAAAAAAGTTATCAGGGATACAATTTCAAAAATAGATTTTTGAGAAAATCAATGTTAAAATTTGAAACTAATTTTACAGTACATTAGAATAAAGTGTGTTGCTTAAAACTGTCCTCATGCATAAGTTAGTCCCTTCTTTCTCTGTGCTTCAAAATACAATTTGACATTTTGCTTGCTCTGTTGTTGACAATTTGCTTTTTCTTTGCAAGTACACACTTTGGGCATGCTCATTATTCAAACCTTTAAAAAATTTGTCCTAAGGGACTGTAGCCTTTCCATTACTTTTTTTCTTACACTCCTAACATTGCAAAAATTAATAACCTCATTTTGTGCCAATTTTAGAATTCTTTTTCTAAAAAGCCAGGTTTGGGGCACACTTTCCAAATTTTGGAATCAATTGAAATTTGCAATTGCATTTACAGTTTGTTCATAACACCAATATCTGTTTAAGAGATTTGGTTCACTTAGATCTTGGAAAACTGGTTTCATAGCTTCCATGACTCTCACAGGTATGTTGTGTGTCTGTATTTGTCAACAGATTCCTAGCACTGCTTTTGATATGGGCACCAGGTATCTGGTCCTTCAGGCAAAGTGAATGCATTGATTTCTCATCTGCTGAGCTTAGGTGAACCACATGGTCCACACAGCTAGTTTCATGTCTTCAACAGAATAACAAAGAAATATAAAGAATAATAGAAAGTATAGAAATTCATAGTTTCTCATCTAGAATACATAGAAATTCATACCACCCCTATTATCAAAAATTTATGACTCAAAACAAGATTATAAGATGAAAAGGA
The DNA here is from genome assembly GCA_964035755.1 of Teleogryllus oceanicus. NCBI lineage: Eukaryota > Metazoa > Arthropoda > Insecta > Orthoptera > Gryllidae > Teleogryllus > Teleogryllus oceanicus. The sequence goes on from CAXIVR010000001.1 coordinate 162,710,991, forward strand.
GAATAAAATGGCAGAACAGCACAGAAGGGAGTGGGGCTGGTCTTACTTGTGGTAGAGGTCACCTGCACAACATCTGATATTGTCCTCCATAACGTTATGAAACCAACAGGAAAATAAAGATAACAAACAGATTTTTTGGTATCATTTTTTCAACCCCGATAACTGTAGGTACCCCATTAAATAATCAAAGCGGTTGTCTCAGCACGTTTCACTGTACTGGACAGCTTAAGAGTTGTGCACTGTGAAAACCGATGTCTTAAGTCTAAACCAATGTGAACATAAGATGCTGAAATGAGTATATATGAATGTAATTTTTTTTTTTATTTGCTTATAAGCCATAAAGTTCTTTAACAAATGATTTGTTAAAATTAATATTAAATTAAATTAATGTTAATTAAATATTAAAGTAATGATTAAAGGCATTAAAATAAAACAATTCCCTCAAAAAACAGTAATTTAATCATCAAAATTGGTCTTCATAAACTTTTGACATGCATACTTGCTTTCGGGTGATGTTAGATCATCAAAGCCTGATCCTTAATAATGACATACCACATGAAGTCACTTGTCCCGTGTCAGTGTCCTAGCTCACTACACAGAATCCCATGAAACACTGAGCTTATTTTGCAGCATTTTTTCCCGATGCTATAGAGCATTCAAATCTATTCACAATGTTTAAATGTCAAGTAAAATAGTTTGTTGTACAACCATTCTAAACAATTAGAGTACACTTTTGACAACTAATAACCGGAGCACAAAAAATAGGAAACTTGAAACCCACGCCTTTTGGCATGCAGCTACGATTTTTCTCCATAGAAATGAGAGAACTTCAGGAAGATGCAGCTTCCTTGAGCCACCCAAAATAAATAACAATAAAAATTAATTGCTTCAGGTTAACAAAATTTAATCTCAATATTGTGATGTTATACAATGGTTAAAGAGTATACGACATTTGAGTCACAAACATTTCTAGTATTTACATTGCATAACTTTTAATTTGGCCTCTTGATATTTAATTCAGAGACTTTTGAACAAAATGTTGTTTCCTGGAATGTAGTGGGAATGTAAATCATTGAACAACAAGTAGTAAGATAATTAGTGGAGCAACAAAACACTTTCTCACATTTGTAACTTTTGCAATTTTTGAAAGTTCACGGATTCCCACTACTAGGACTGACCAATGTAACCTGCACCATTTTCATAAGTGTATGTTACTTAAGTCAAGAAAACAAGTAAAGAAAATATTTGGAGCCGTTTCTGAGAAAATACTCATTTTCAAAAAATTTTACATTAATATTGGAAGATCTGTCTTTGAAGTACACATTTTATAAAGGAAAAATCTCTCTTCATTGTAGTTGTAGGACATCGAAAAATTCTTTAACTTATCACAACTACAAATGTTTAGAAGTAATGTAGATTAATCCACTTTTCCATATTAGGGACCCAAAATATGAGTTTTCTTCTCAAACAAAATCACCACTTTCACTGCAACATCACAACACTTGCTCTTTACTACATAAGTAGTAATGGCACAAATAAAATGGGACATCCATTGACAGGTTATTTTTCTTAATTGAAAACAACATACTACTGTGTCTCCAAAACTAATGGCATACATACATAAACATCAATCTCCATTTTTAATTCATCACAACTTACATAAATGGTCACATTCACATACCTAAATGTAATGAAGAAAAATTTACTCCCAAGTAAGTCAATCTACAATTTAATTACACGTCCTCTATCTGATTAAATTAAAACCAACACTAGTAAGAACAGCCATTGAAACCATGTATTAAAAGAGCACACACTGCCATAATGTCTCTCACCCTACTAATGTAGGGTACTATAAATAGTCTTTTAAGAGATTTGATAAAATTTTTTTAAAAAAATTAAACCACCATCCCAATTTTAAAACACAACACACCTTACCTAAACAAATCTTGCGTTAACATTCACATAGTTGTTACTCCCGACCACTGTCATTAAATCTGATTAACTTTGTAAAGACCTGTCATCCAACCAAGATTGCAACACACTTTGACATAATGTCCATTATTTGGGGAATGTGACTGGTTATTTGATAAAACCACAATCCTTTTGCTACAACTGAATCATACATTTAACAATAATTTCACGGGAAAACAAATACATCTCTCAAAACTTAGTTTAACACCCTTTTTAAATTTAAAAAATAGGTTGCAATTAAAATTTTCCCCAGTTAACAAAACCCTTTTCAGAAAATTTAAAACCCCCCATTATTCAATATTTTTGGGAAGTACCAAGATTTTTGCCCAGCACTAGGGTTAGTAATCTGCATATAAAAATTTACTTTAATAAAACCCCAAACCTCATTTACCATTTCCCCCAAAAGAACAAAAATTGCTTTTTTAAAAAATTTATTTTCTTTTAACAGACTCTAAAACCTTTGTTAATCTATTACTACCCAAAAGCTTGAAACACTTACCATTTAAGTTCATTCCCCATCTAATTTTATCAAAAATTTTTTTTTCACCCGGGGTTAAAAAGACAGGGAAAGCAGTAAATGAAAAACCCCGGCGATGGTGAAAAAAATTAATTTTTAGGGGTACAAATTAAAAAATTGTGTCATAAAAAAAACCCAAAATCAAAAGGATGAAAAACTTTATGCATCTGATTAAACATTTTAAAGGGGGAGGGGGATGCTTCAAAATGTTATGTTTTGAAGTTATTTCAATCTATAAACAATAAATATAAAATTTTAAAAATTTTAAAATTTTGGCACAAAGTTTTTATTTAAATTTATTTCCAAAAAAAAGTATTTATCTTAAGATATTTTTATTTTTGAACTTTCATGAATTTAAAGTATACAAACTAAAAGGGAAAGGAAAGATTTACATTTATTAAATAAAAAATAATTTTAAAAAATTAGTTTTTTTTTTTACAAATGGCCTTCACAAAATTATCTGAAACCATTTTTTGAAAAATTATTCAAACCCTTTTAAAAAATAAAACCAAAATTTTTTAAAAATGGACTGTAATTAATATGAAACACCAGATAGCTCTTTTTAACGAGAATAAAAATTTGGGACACCTTTTTCCCTCCTGCTTGAGAAAAATTACAGACCAACTGGACTAGGAGAGATTTTCAGTTGGGATTGCTCAAAATATTGCTATTGATACTTTTTGTTGCTCTGATACAGTTCATAGCCTTGGTCTTTGAAAGACCCTATTTTCCCTAAAAAAATTGAACAATATTTAACGAAATCAACTATTCTCAAAGCGAAAAGGAATTTTTACGGTGTGTTAATTTAATTCACTGAAAGTGTTTTTAAATTTTTTCCAAAAGGGTTTGTTGATGTTTCTTTTTGGGTTTAAATTTTTTAGACATTTAAAGTCTAAAACAAATGTAATTGAAAGTTCATTTGAAATTCAAAAATAAATTAAAATCTACTTATCCTCCAATGGAAGCATTTAACAAATCAAAAATTTTTTGGCATTTACTTTTCCCTAACCCACTAATTACTTTAAAAAATAAAATTTTCAAAAGGAAAAAGAGTTACTAAAACTTTAAACTTTTTTTCCCCTACATTCAAAACCCCAGGATTCTAAATCAAGCATAAAAAAACTTAAAAAGGGGTAAAATTTTAAAATTGAACTTTTTCTTTTTTTTTTCTAAAAAAACAAGAAACTCTTATCGGGAAACCCTATTCCCTTTTTGCAAAATTCATCAATGTTGTCTCTCATTTATGAAACATTTATTCCAGACAATAAAAAAAATCAATTCAGAGTTAGGGAAACAAAGGGGTCCTAGAAGAGGAATGAATTTTTCAAAAAAATTTACCCACAATGCAAAAAACACAAGGGGAAAAATAAAACACTAAAATTAACTTTTGGGATTTTTTAAATTTAAATTTAATATGTCATGTCAAAAGGACAAACAGAAACACCATTTTAAAATAAAAAAAACAATTCAAAATTTGAAAACCTTATTAAAAACACGGGAGTTTATAATTTTAATTCCCAAATTTTTTAAAGAATACACACCCCCTTCAGCCTCAAGAAATATAAAAACAAAAAACCTTTTCCCAATTTTAAATAACAAATAAATTTCCACTTTATAAAATACACAATATTTCAATTTTGCATTCTTAAATTAATGTGTTTTTGGGAAGATAAAGTTAAAAAAATTAAAATTAATTTTCCCAAGGGTTTTCTATTTGGGCCAATTATCCTATTCTTTGCTGTAACCACTGCTAAAAACTTAAAAATGTAAAAAATTGAACCCAAAACCATAGTTGAAAATTTTCATAGTAAAATATCATTGTCCCAAATGACAAAAAAATTTCTTACAAAAAACCATAAAATAATTTTTTAAAAGGAATCAATGCAAGTAAATTTTTTTTATATCATGAATTTCCCTAGACCAAAAAAATAATTCCAATCAAACAGCCTCAAGTGCTTGTGAACTTTAAAGCAATTTTCCCACTGTATAAAATTTTTTAATTTAATTTTCATTAATTTGAAATTTAAGAATACTGGTCATGCTTTTTTGTCCTGGAATAATAGTTCATAATTTGATTTTTGCAATTTCCTTTTTTTTCTAAAAACATTAAGAAAAAATTTAAATTGGAAATAAACTATTCACACCCGGACTTCAAATTTTAAATACAAACCCAAAAGGATGTAAATTATGAAAGTCACCAGAGAGGAGTATTATTAACCCAAAACTTTTGAAAGACTGTTAAGAAAGTCGGGCAAAAAAACCAAAATGCTTAATTATATTTCAAGAAAAAAAGGATTTCAACCATATAATATTTTCAAAAACAAAATTATTTGAAATGGGAAAAAAACAAGAACACCCACAATGTATTATTTCTTCAAAACAAATTTAACCCCAAAAATGTTCAAACCAGATAAAAACCCAGAAAAATAAAACAACCAACTGTTCCCCCAAAAAACCCAAAATTTATAGTACAAGTGAATACACATTTTTAAGCATAAAATAGTATCACAAGTACATAATCTGAAGCAAAAAACAAAATAGTATTCCCCCACAAAAAAATTTTTTCTACTGCCCCATTGTTTTTTAAATGATACAAGACAATAAAAAATAGCATTAACAGAAATCAATTTAATGATTTCCAAAGCCTTGGAATATTATTTTTTTATACAATGTTTTTTGAATAAACATGTGCAAACTTTTATTTTAAATCCTGAAAATATAGCAACCCAAAAAACAAAATTTGGGACTACTTTCTCCCGGACTAAACCCTTTTTGTTTACAGTCAAAAAATTAATAATGAAAAGTAACACTGCAACATGGAGAGGGGGAAAAAACAAAAGTAACATTCTAAAAAAAATACCACGCAGAATAAAATGAAGAATACAACTTTGAAATACCCAAATTAAAAGGGAAATGCAAAATGGTTAAAAGCAAAGAAAACTTTAAACCATTGTTGAAAGCACACCACTCCCAATAAAATTTTAAAATAGATAAAAATAAAAACCTATTTCCCCCAAAAAACATATTTTGCAGATCACGACATTTGGGCTCCAAATAAGAAAATGTTACAGGTTTGTTTTTAAAAATTATTTCCAAAAAAAGGGAAAGATAAAACCCTAAACGCCACCAAAGTTTTTATATTTAAATTAATTCCCAGAAAGTAGGGGAGAAGTCAGAAAAAGAAAAAAATTTTAAAGTCATTTTTAAAAAACAACATAATTTTTTAAACCCCGTTTTTTTTCTTTTAATTTTAAAAGGGATAAATAAACAAATGAAATTTTCCAACAATGAATGTTTATCATCAAATCAACAAAAAATGGGGAAAAAATTTTTCTTTTTTACCCGGGGTGAAGGGGGGGGGTCTGAACGTTCAGGCATCAGCATCGATTTATCACCTTTAAAAAATTACATCTTAGCTTTTCCTGGTTAAAAATTTTTTTGTTCAAAAAAAAAACAATTTGCCCACGCTATATAAATATTGCCCGAAATTTTAAATTCTTTTAATAAAAAAATTAAAATTTCAAAAAAAACAGTTTTGGCTCTTTACAAATTTAGGATAAACCAAAATAATTTTCATAAAAAGAACATATCTTTTTTCACCAATCGGGGTTTTTTTTCCCAAGACACCATTCATCATATTTTCACCATCATTTTCCCGGAACATACTTTTTTTTAAAATGTAAAAAAACTAATGAGTGCACAGGGGAAAAACACAAATACCTAACGATTTTCATGAAGGGTGCACCTCCCCCGCCATCTTAAAAAACCCGGGGGGATTCGTTCAGGGAAGGCTTTTTTCTTAAAGGTCGTAAAAATACCTTCGGGGAATGATAAAAATCTTTTAACATTCCGTTGAGAAGCCAACAATTTCGTTTAAAAAAAACCCCTTTTTTATCTTTTTGAATAAAAAGACCAAAAATTTGATCATTTTAAAGCAGCGAAAATTTTTACAATATTTTTTAAATTTATTGAGCAGACCCTTTTTTGTTTATTCAAAAAAATTTTTAATTGTTCCCGTTAAAATATTGTAAAAAAAGAATTTTGATGAAATATATTTGATTAATAAACAATGCACAATTTGAGATGAAAGAAGTAAAAATTTATTTTTGAAACAAGTCTTTTAAAAGTTGCAGCCCAGTATTTTCACCTTTTTTCTCTTAGTAATTTCCAAAAATTAAAAATCCTAGAAAAGAAAAAAAACTTTTAAAATTTTTTTAAAAAATTAAATTATTAAAACCAGAAAAAAAAATTAGATTTTGGGAAAACGAAAATTTTGGTTATTTTTGGAAATTTTGGCACGATGAATTTTTAAATTTTCATTCAAATTTTTTAAATGTATGTAAAAAAAACACCCAATCCAAAATAAAAAGTTTTATGGACAGCCTCATAATAAACATCGCGTCCGCTGGGCAATTTCCCCTTCCCAGTTGTTCAACGTTTTGTCGCCCCCATTTTTTTAAAAATTTTTAAAGGCTATTCGAGCACGGGGTTCGCTCCCGGGGAAGGGGCTGCCCTTTCCCCCCCAAAATTTTAAAATACAATCTCCCAAATATTTTCAAATATTATGCAATATTTTAACTTTGATTTTTTTTTACTGAAAAAGGTTTTAAATTTACAGGGTTCCAAAAAAATTTTTACCCCATCGTTCAACAAAACACTTTTTTAAAAAATTTTTTACAATTTTTTTTTCTTTAGGTTTAAAACCTGTAAAGCTTTTAAACTTTTTGGGCAAGGATAAAATATTGGAGTCCGGAAATCGGAAATTTTTCCCTAAAAAGACTCATATTGCCCGGGCCCCTCAGAGGCGCAGGTTTGGGCAAAAAAACCCTCAAGTTAATTCCTTTTTTAACATTTTATTTCGAAAAATCTTCAAATTTATTTTAAAACGTTTTTTTTTCGTTTTTAAAAAAAATTTAATAGAAATTTAAACGAACAATTTTTTTAAAAGCTGAGTTTAATAACATACAAATGGAAAAATTTACCCCAAAAAAAATGGGATAATGCTGTTCCCTGTGAATACCCCGTATTAATAAATCTTTTCATATTTTTATAACGTTATTTATTTTTAGAAATTTATCAGTTTCATTCCAAAAATCACGAGTTTTAAAATTCAAATTAAAATATATCATGACTAAATAAATTTTTTCCCATTCCCTTTTTCCCAAAGCGTACTTAAATTTTTCCCAAATGTAAAAACCCCGTGTTTCTTATTTTCTCACTTTCGTGAGTCCACGGTGCGATAGAAAAAATTTGTTTGTTTTGTTTTTGGATTTTTTTTCCGGGGCATATGGGAAACTAAAAATTTGGGGGCCCGTTGTCCATATAAAAAGATGTTATTTAACAGATTTTAAAAAAATACTTTTAAACATTTGCATGGAAGATTCAAAAAATGCCCCCAAACTGACTAACTTTTTTTTTCTTTCTTTCTCCTAATCCGGCCTCGCGTGAAAAAAATTTTAGAGACCAAAAACGGGATTTACAATTTTTAAAAAGTAAACATACCAATAGGGAAAAAATTTATTATAATATCTTTTTCATTATAATTAATATAATGAAATGAATAAATATTTGTTTCCAAGATAAAAAACACTAAAAAAGGGAAATTGAACAAAATTTTTTGGTTATAGTTATGATTTTTGTTATGATAAAAATTTTATTTTTCTTTTTTAAAACGGAATAAAGTTGTTTAATATAATGTCGGTTCCAATACTAGAAAAAGAAAATTTTTGGACAACAGAAAAATTTACAAAAATTTATAATAAACACTAAAAAAAAATAAAAAACCCTTTAACCCTTTTTCCCAAAAATGGTTTTAAAAGGTAAATTTGGGTTTTTAAAGGGGGGGAAATAGAAAAATTTTTTTTTTTTAGCTACAGCTCAGCAATCGAAACTAGTGGTGCTACAGAATGCCCCACAGACTTTCTCATATTTCTTTTGGCCCTCCACCCAAAATTTCCCCATTTTTTCCAGCTGAAACCAGACGCCGGAAAGAAAATTAATTTTTCCCCCTTTCAAGGTAAAGAAATTTCAAAATTTTAAAAAGAGAAAATTCGTCCTAAAAGGGAAATTTTTTTAAAAAACTTTGGAGCCTTTTTTAAACAAAGTAGCTTTAAGGGAACGTAAATGAAAAAATTTAAAAACCCTTTTTTTTGACAGAAATTTTTTGGAGTTTTAAAAAAGTTTTTTGGGAAAATTTAAATTAAACACTTCCCTACAATAACATACACCCCCGCTAAAAAAAAAGCGCCCCAAAAAAAGAATAAAAATTTTTTAAAAAATATATGGTTAGAGATCGTTAGGTTTTAAAGATATTAGATCAATGACAGAAGGTCAAATTTTTTAATGTATAATGTCAAAAGGTTTTAAAAAACCCGGTCTAATGAAACTTTGGTCTAATTTTAAAAATGTCTAATAATATTTTTTTGTAATTGTCAAAATGTCTAATAAATTTCCCGGTCTAGCAGACACAAAATCTATTATTCTGTAATAGAAATACGTAACCAAATGTGGTTCACATATCAGTACGCCGAAGTGTTATTGTCTGAAATGAAATCAAATGGGAACGATACATTTTAATTCCGGGAAAGGGTTAAAATTTGGCAAAAAAAAAAGGGTGTAAATTTTTAGTTTTTTTAAATTTTTTTGGGTAATGTAAAATTTTTAATCTGTAGCTTAAAGACCGAAGGTATAAGTCCATATCACCACGATTTTTAAATTTTGATAATTTGCTACCAATCGCACTTTTTGGGTTTTTGAAAAATTTTTTAATCTATTAGACCCCTTTTGTATATCTATTACCCCTTTACTAATTGAACCTTCAATTGTAGACCTCTTTTTGGTATTGGGACTATCTGTCCCCAGACCTTATGTGCAGACGGGGTTTCGCAATAGACATCCTGTTCATTAGACATATCAGTATATGCCCTTTTTGCCCCGTGGACCAACGACCTGAAACCAAATATTGTAACGTCGGGGGTAGGATCTACGCCAAAAAAGGGGGACGCGAGTGGGTAAAACAATTTATTTACAATAAATATTTACAGTATCTCTACAGACCTCACTTAAGGGGTTTGTCGGAGCTACCCGCGGCACCCCCTCGCCCGGCCCGCGCGCGATAAAACCCAACCCCGGCCGACCGCAAATTTGGCATCTGGTGTGAATCGGCAGACAATTTTCCCTGAAGTATAGAGCATACTTCACCGTATCCGAACCCCGAACACCTGCTAGTGCCTACAGCCCCGCGCCAGACTTTGGCGGGCATGTTTGCGGGCTGGCCGGGGAAAAACCCAAAAAAATTATCCGATCCGGGGTGCATACTTGTGCGGTTTTGTGGGGAAAGCACGTAAGGTAAGTACGTTCCCCGCCCCCCCGGTCGGGCCCTTCCTTTTTTTTATGGATATCTATGGACAATCCTGGGAAAAAAAAAAGAAAAAAAAGATCGTTCATTTTTTTCCCAAATGGGCGCGCATTGCGTGTGCTGGAAAATTTAGTGATTATATTTCAAGTCTCCCCTTTTGCTGTTTCCCGATTTTCTTACCCAGGAATTGTTTGGCCCCTTATACTTCGCCGTTGGTCGGGGTTTTATGGCGACCTCGGGAAAAGAGAAATGTCTTCCCAGTCACGGCTTTTCTGAAAAATTTAGAAAATTTTTTAAAAAGTTCTTTTTGCGTGGCATAGAAACATCGCGATGCAAATTTTGAATTAAAAAATGTGTTTAGGGGGGCAGAGGGGGGCCCTAAGGCATTCATTCTGTACTTGGGAGATTATTTTTAAAAGGCCCCTTTTTGCGCAAACCCCCCTTTTGGGGGCCCCGCAGAATCCATTTGTCCAATTTGGGTTTATAAAGCGTGGGGGAGTTTGGGGGACAGTTTTTCCCCCCCATGGGTTAAAAATGCGCGGCCCCTTCTGTCGCCTTTTTTCCGCACTTATCTATGTGGGGGTTTAAAGTGACTGAGCCATCTAAGTCACCCTAAATCCCGACATTTTTTGGCCCCAATTGATTACGTCTCCACTAAGCGCGGGCGGCCCGGCTGCGTGAATCGCTGTCGCCGTGTGAAGAGGGACGGCCGTGCTCTTACATTTACTTTGACCCCCAGCCCCAGCCACTCCTGGATCTGGGAAAAGGGGTGTTGATCCAAATACTTTGGGGAAGCTTTGATCTTTTTTGACGTGGCTATTCGCCTATCGTCGGCGTACAAGAGAAATTTCGTCTGAGGGGGGAGGAAATCGCGAACATAAAAGCTGAAGAGCGTAAGGGCTAGCACGCTCCTTGAGTGCTCCGGCCCGTCGGGCCGGGGGGGTGATTTCGCATTTTGAAACGGCCCGAAACGTTCTGTTTGCCAGGAAAAAGTGGGCAAGGTATATTAAGTAAATTGGGAGGGGCAAAATATGGGTTTTTAGAGGAGACCGACGAGCCCGACCTTGTCCCAAAGCGCCGGCAACACTCCGCCTGTGAATCTGCTCTCGGAAATTGGTCATATGTGGTCCCCTTAATTGCACCAGCTTCGTTTTGGCTTTAAACCCGCAAAATTTAAAATGCCCATTTTTAATGAATTTCTGCAAATTTTGATTTTTTTTAAGAACTTTTTCAAGTTTCCGAGGGATTTTTGCTTTAGGTCTTTCACCAAAATTTGGATTTTTTTTGGTTATGAAAAAGTACATGAGTCTTCCCTTGACTGGAAAAAGGGGAAACAAAAAATTTTTAAAAAAAGGGAATAAAAAATATGGTTGCTGGGGAGCCCCGGGACGCCCTTACTGATGCCCCGGGGGGAGCTTTTTGGGTTTAGGGCCCCAATGGGGCCCCTTTTAAATTCTGCTTCATCTGCAAAACTGGCTCGTCCGGGGGGGCGTGCCGCCATCACCGTTTGTTTCCCGAAGACGGGGATGGGGGAGCGCCGCCTTTTACCGGGTGAAACTGAGATTCTCGCTTGGCCCGGAGTTCCCCGCCCGCCCCAAATGGTGAAATTTTCCCGGGCTGATTTGCAGTGGCCACTGTCACTGGGTTCCTGGGAAAACATGCGGAAAATTTTTCCCCATGAATTTCTTCAGGTTTGGGGCCCGATGAAAATTTTCCACTTTTTACGAAACGTTGTTGATTTTTAACTTTCCGTTTAACGAAGGGTCCGCTTATTATGTGGGGTTGCCACCCGGGTTTGTTTTTTTGAAAATTAAATTAATGAGAAAAAGTCAATGGCTGCTCCTTTTAGAGGGCGATTTCGGCTGGGTTGGGGGTTTTGTCAAGGGCAGGTTTTTTTGCTCCCAATTTCAACTGTTGGGGTTTTAAAAAAGGGGGATGGGCTGGAATGCGCTGTTTCCGTCCTTTTGAAATTGTTGCCAATTTGTCCCCCTTCGCCTCGGGGGAATAACAGTGCAGCACCGCCGCGTCTCATCTCTGATTACTGGGGAAAAGGGGGAGAGGAGTTCAAGGGTTTTGTTACAAAAATTTGGGGAGGGGAAGTTTTGGGCCCAAGGGGCGATATCTAAAACATCAAAATTGGCCCCCAAAAGGGTTGGGGTAAAAAGGGGGTTGGGGAAAAACTGGCCTTTGGAAAAACGCTTTCGCCAGCCGCGAGTGCAAGTGATGCGGGGAATGGCCCTGTGTTTGGCATTAAAACCGCCAGCCAAGGGCGGGAGGGTCCCTGGGGTTTGGGAATATTCTGCATTTGGGGGACGCCCCTGGGGCCGGGCCGGGTTAGGCGGAGGGGACAAGCCGCAGCGGCCAGCGGGCCCAAATGCCCACAACAACGGTGGCCTCCCCGGGGCGGGTGCGGAAGAACTGAAACATAATGATTTATGTTGCGTCTAATTAATATTGCTGTTCCCGCCTCCCCTATGGGCGTCTGTCGCCCCCGCTTTTTTGTGCCCCCCCGTTCTGGTAGCAGAAATAACCTGGAAAAATAAAAGAAAGATGCGGATGCGGGCTTGATGTTTTACCCCGCATCAGGACGAAATATTATGCCGAGCGGGGGTTTTGAAAATGCTTCGCTCGCTCGCAGATGCCGTTGCACTTCCAGAAGGTAACGGTGCAGCTATTCCTATTAAAAAAAAAAAAAGAAAAAATTATTTAAGGGGGGGTTTTATGCGGGCGAGGACGAGGAAGGCGTGTCTCTGCCCCTTTCGCCGCAGCGGCCCCTTTACCTCTGGAGTGAGCGGGAAACCGGGCACTACCACCTTGAGGAAAAAGCCGGCCCCCAGCAGGATCGCAGCCGGGTACTGGTCGCATGAGCGCCTGCGTCACACGCCCGTCAATCCCGTTGCGGGGGAGATCATCAATGGTGCGGTGTAAACCCCGCGCTCCTGCTCGTTCATGAGGGGGAAGGGTTTCCCGCCCCTCCACGCGAAATGGGGGTTTGCGGGGCCGCGCCCGGGGGCCGACGGCCGGTGTCCTCGGGTTTGGCGGGTGCGTGGGACCAGAGTGTCCGAGAGGACCCCTCCGGCGTCGCTGCTGCCACTGGCCGCGTGGGCGTTCGCGCCCCTGCCGGCGCTGAGACCGCAGTGGCTGCGGGGGGTGGCTGCGGCAAGGGGGTGGGCGGCGGGGGGTTCGCGCTCCGTAAGGGGGGGAAAGCGTCCACCCGCGTCGGCCGCTCGTCTTTATTCCGGCACGCCGCCGATCCCCCTGCTGCCGCTCGTGGGCTGTTTTTGGTCGGGTTTCCCCGAAAACGGCGCGCCCAGGGCAACCCACTTAGCGCCGGGGACGCCCCACGGGTTGGGGCGGGTTCGCCCCCCGCCGGGTTCAGCCCCCGCGGACTGCGCGGCCTCGGCGCGGGCCCCAATTCCTGCAGCGCGTGCGTCCTTGGGGGGTTCCCACGTGCCCGGGAAAAAGGGGAAATTTAGGGCCCGCGCGGTGGCCGATACACTTCCACGCGGACGCGGAGCCCACGTAAAAGAGGGCACCCCCGGGCGCCCGGGGGGCTCCGAATCCTTCAGCTTTAAAGGGTAACCGGGAAAAGGGCCCCGTTTCCCCCGCTGGCTGCAGATCCGCCCAGCCCCGCACCTGGAATCCAACACGTTCCAGGTTATCGTGGGGGCGCCTGGAAAAGAGCCCAACGGAATGTCCCGGGAAAACAAACCGTGGAAGTTCTGTTCCCCGTGGGGTACGTGGGTACCCCCCGACCTCTCCTCCCCGAGCTCCCAAACACCCGGGGGCATGGGAACGTGGGGGCCGGGAGATTCGCCCGGGGCAGGTGGCGGGAAAACTCGTGTGCTTTTATAACAATAGCCCCATAAAGGGGTGTTAAAAAATAGTAGGGCGCCCTTTTGAAAGGGGGAAGCTATGTTTTTTCTCTTTAGCCCTTAGAAGGGCCGTTTATTCCCGGGGGGCGGCAGAAAAACCCCCGGCGGGGGCGCCTTTTTCGGGTGCGTCCCTCCCCTCGGCGTCCGGCGACCGACCTTGAATCTCTATCTTCGAATCTGACTCTTCCCATCAAATTCACTATTCGTACGAAAGAGTTTAAAGAAAAAATTTGGAGCCTTTTTTTGGGGAAAACTTGGGATTTTAGGGGTTTCTCAAAATGCCAAATTTTGAATCCTTTTTTACCCCGAAACCTTTTGAGATTTGAGAACTTTTTTACATCATTTAAACACATTTTATCCAAAATATAATTTAAAGGGAAAAAATTTATAATGAAAATGTTATTGAATTTGGGGACATGTTCAAAAAAATTTCATTTTCTGTAATTTTTTAAAAAAAAAAAAGAGCAATATGGGTTTTTTGTTATCTTGTTTTAAAGTAGCAATATCCCCACCAAGAGTTTTAAAGAAAACGTTGAAGCCCTGTTTGAAAAATCCGGGTTTTTTTTTTTAAGTTGCACGCACGTATTGCGCAATATTGCGCGAAACTACTAAAAGTTAAAAAAATTAGGCCTACATGACCTTAATGAAAAAACCAAAAAAATTTTATTTGAAGAAAAAAATCTTATTTTTAATTTTGTAGTTGGAATGCCGAAAAAAAATTTGAACTTTGTAATGACGGAAAAAAAATTAAGAGGGCATATTGGACCCCTGCCACCCTTTTTAAATGTATTTTATCATTCTCACAAAAAATTTAAAGGTTGGGTTTTTTAAAGTAAAAGTAAATTCATTTTTTAACGAATTTGGGGGTTCCCCGGGGACCCAATCCGGGTCGCGGGGTTTCGTCATCCGCCGGCCCACCACGAGCTGCCCGTGAGCGGGGGTTTTCATCACCTGCCCGGGGGATTTTTCTCCAGAACAGTCGCCGTCCAATTTGGGTTGTCTTGACAGGTATAAATACGCGACGGCCGGCGACCGCGAGTCAGTCTCAAGTCCCCAGCTAATTGTGAAGAGGGGCATCGCGGGTATAGCAGGCAGGGGGTCAGGACGGAACCCCTTAGGCATCACGGGGCGGTGACGTGAACTGTGACCAGTGCATCGAACTGTGATCAAGCAGTGAATGTGGCCAGTGCTTGGGACTGTGCGGGGGGTAAGAGAAAAATAGTGAAAAAAAATCAAGAGAAGGGAGTGTAAAAAAACCAAAGTGTAGTGTAAAAAAAATCAAGAGAAGTGTAGTGTAAATAAATAATCAAGTGTTTTTAATTTATTGTGTTAAAAAACAAAATAAACGTTTTTTTTTAAAATAATACGCGATTTTTTAAATTTATCACCAGAAACGTAACAATATACAGTACACCTTAAAATTAATGTTTTTCAAAAAAAGGGGCTTCGATTTAGGCCAGGTCAACAAGTTTCCCCAAATTTGTTCAATTTAAAAAAAACCCAAATTTGGGTTTGGTAAGTTTTCTCATAAACAGGACGGAAGGAGGCTTTACCGTCAAATTTTCAAAGGGCCCACAAAAGGCTTTGGGACACCACGCGTTAGACGGTTTTTTTTTAAAATTTTCCAACTGGATATATTCACTTTTTTGTTATCAGGGGCCAGGCAATAAGATTTTTTGCCGAAAAATTTGCCAATTTTTTTGGCAGATTACAAAACTTTTTCTACTGCGAACAGTGGGTGTTTAAAAGATTGTACCCAAGCACTTTAACAGTTATTAACATTTATTACAGTTATTACAGTTTTTACAATAATTAACTTTTAGCCAAACCCTTTTTTCATAGTATTGAAACCCTTTAAAAAGTAAATTTGGGGCGCAAAAAAATTTTGAAAAGCAATGAAAAAAAGCAACTGGCCTTTTAGCGTTCAAATTTTTCCCAAAATTATCAACCTTCAAACTCCTTGTGTATAATTGCGAAATTTTAAATTCCCCCTGGGTAGAAAAAATTTTGGGGAAAAACATTTAAATTCCCCCAAATTTTGAAATTTCAAAAAAAGGTTTTTGAAAAATTAAAAAACCACCCAATATTCAAAAAGCCCCTCTTCAAATTTAAACTGAAATTTTACCATTACCTTTCTGTTGATTTGAATCGTGATTTTTGTCAAAAATGACTTCTTAAGGGAAAAAAAAATTTTTTAAAAAAGCAATAAATCCTTTAGAAATCATATTATGGTGACAGATCAAGGGTCATTACAAAAAAAATTTACATACAATGCATTAATTTTTTTACAACACTTTTCCCAAAGACTAAAAGAAAAATTTTTGGAAAATTTAAAACCAAAGGAAATCGCTTCTGCTGCATAACCGGTTTTTATACAATTAGGGGAAATACTGGGCATCACAAAGAAAGTAACATTAATTTTAAAATGATAATTTTATTATTTACCTTGGGCTTATAAAACCTAAACAATATGTAACAAATTTGTATCCAAAATTTTGGGGCAATGACCCCCTCTCGATCAGGTTTTCCGTCCAGTTTCCCTTTTCCATTTAGCAAAAGCTGAGATGGCCCCCTTTTTTTGCTTCTGGACATAAATGTAATTCATTTTCTGTCATTTCTAAATTCGGGGAAAAAGTTATTAAATTTTTTTTTCCCATAAGCCCTCGGGAAACTGTGAAGATGTCCCAGAAGGACATCATGGATAAAACCCAAAATTTACTTTTTTATCGTTAAAATGATTTTTTAAATGGGAGCGTTTTAATTCAAAATTCAAGAATTGCTAATTTGGGGATCTTTTTAAAATGCCAAATTCCCCTCCCCACAAGCACGTCATACGGTTTTAACTGTTTTTGACGTAAAATAAATAAATAACAGCCCCTTCCACCTGACCCTGGAAATTTGGCACTAGTCAAAAAATGGTCATATTTTTATAAAAAAAGGGAAACATCTGTGTGTTTTATGAAAAGAACAAAGGGCTCAAAAGGATAAAACGTCATTGAAAAAGAAAAAATATCTCTTTGAAAATTTTAGGGAATTTTGTTAAATTTTTTATTTTTTAAAAACCAAAATACAGGAGCATTGATATTTAGTGTAAGGAAAACATTAAATTTTAAACGTTAAAATAAGATTATAATTTTTGTAAAAAACCCTTTAGGGTAGAATTTTTCCATTCCTGTCGTGGAGTGAAAGTAAAGATGTTTTCTAATTAAATTTTTTTCTTATTTTTTTTTTTGCAATTCCTTAAAGATTGTTTTTGGAAAAAAAATTAAAAAAACACGTTTGGGTGGGTTTTGGGTGGTTGGGGGGGCCAAAAAAAAACCAAAAATTTATTTTAATTTTAGTTATGTCAAATCTCATATGTCATTTTGGGTTTTGGAGGCTTTTTCTTTTCGGGGGGACCCCTTTTTCCCCCCAAAGAACGATCCGAAATCCCCCGTGGTATTTTGGCATCAAAAGGTATTAAGACAGGTAACAGACGATCCGTATGAGCTGGGTTCCCTTTTTTGCGTCTTGTTATTTTTAAACATGGGAGTCAAAACCGGTTTTTTGAAATGATTAATCCAAAAGTGCCGACAAAAATTTTAAAATTTTATTTTTTTGAGTTTGCATTACTTTATAAACTAAAATAAAGAATGGCAAAGATTTTTGCCTTTCCCAAAATTTCAACGGGCAGCAACAGTGCATTCCAGACGCACCCGCTTTTTAAAAAACCCGGCGGATTGAAACTGGAGAAAGCTAAATTCCCCGGTTGTAACTGTCGTCAACCCGGGGAAAGAACGCTCCCTCTACGAAGAAGCAGCCTTGATTCTTATTCTCTTAATTTAATTTCCAAAAAAACAGAGCCCGCGAGTGTGGCGGAGCACGCGACACCCCCCGATAAGCGAGCCAAAACCGATTGAAGCGGAAAGTTGAAACCCATTTAATTTTTCGCAATCAAATGGGGGAAAATTTTTATCGGGGCCCCCAACCTGAAGATAATTCACGGGTGGAAAATTTAAATTTTTGGGGAATCCAGGGGAAGGGTTTTCCCCAAACCCAACCCGGAGAATTCACCGAGTCGAAGGGGGCAAAAGTGGAAACCCTTTTCTAATGCTTTGAATCTTTTTCAGCCAGAGGCGGCGTTCCCCCACCCCGCACGTCTTCGAAGTGCAACAAACGGTGATGGGGGCCCCACGCCCCCGCTGACGAGCCGAGTTTTGCAGAGGGAAGCAGAAGTTAAAGGGTTGCAGGCAAAAGCCAAAAAGCCCCCCGGCCCAGACGGCATTAACGACGTCCCGGGAAACGCCGCCGAACCCTAGTGTTTTATTCGCACTGTTTAATTCAATTTTTTTTGTTTTTGGGACTTTAGTTTTTTGGGGGAAAATTAGTACTAACTTTTTATGGGAGAAATCCCAAAAAATGCCCCCTTTTATAGGGCCATTAGCTTATTAAATACGCTCGGAAAAACGGGTTAAAAGCAAAGTTAAAAATTCAAAAAATTCTAAAATATCAAAAAAATTTGCAAAGCGAAGATCCTTAGGCCCCCCTCGCGCCCCTAAGAAATCAAACACATCCGAATTTTCAATACCATTAAAGAAATTTAAAAATTTTTTAAAATTTTTTTGGGGCGACTCGGAAAAACCCTTTTTCAGGGTCCTTCATGAACCATCCTCGAAGAAAGCGACCGAAGAAACCTGGAGTAAGAAAATCTGAAAAGGAAATTGACAAATATAATTTGTTTACCACAATCCCCAAGTTCTAAAATTAACGATCTGTTTTTTTTTTCCTGGCGGTTTGGCCAAGATATCCTGGAGAATTTGAAGGAAACAAAAGATTTGGGGATACAGTGACCACGTGCACCCCTTTTATTATAAGAAACGATCACTGACACAATAAATAATCGTATGATAGATTTTTTACAAAAAAAAATTAAATTTTCATTATTTCAATGCAAGTCATGGGAAGGGTTTTATAAATGTTGATAAAAACAAAATATAATTTTTTTCCAAACCTTTCTTTTCTTTTTAAACCTTGTTTTCCCCCCAAAAACAAAAATTAAAATTTTTTCGGAAAAGAAATTTTTGGAAAACGGTTAACCGAAAAAACAAGCAATTCTTTTTTCATTTCAAAACCCGCGACTCAAGTTTTCCCTTTTTTATTAAAAAATACAAAACATTTTACAAAAAGTTGGGCGGGTAAAATCATGAAAAACGATCGGGGTAGGGAAATCAAAAATAAAAAAATTTTTAACAATGGCGAAAACTTTTCCATAAATTTCAAACTAATCGGTAAAAAAAAAAAAATTCGTCCAGATGAATCCCCGGAATTTTTTTAAAAGATTTCGTATGCCTTATACCCCCGTTAACAATTTTTAATGCTTTTTATGCACGGGAACTTTTGAATTTCAAAAACAGCAAAAATTGGTTTCAAAAAAAAAAAAAGAAACAAATTATCGGCCCATTTCTTTCCATCATTTTTTAAAAATATTAGAAAACTTTTTGTCAAAAAAACCTTTCCCCAAAAACGACCCTTTCAGTTTGCCAAAAATTTAGAAAATCAAAACCGGGTGAATTTTTTTTCAAGTGTGCCTCTTTCTTTGGATCAAAAAGGCACCTAGGGATTTTTTTTGTTTCCCCAAAAGCGACGCCTTATCCCAAAACTTTAAAAAACCCTTCTTTGGAATCCGTGGTATTGCTCTAGATTGGTTATGTTCTCCAAACAACGAACCAGAAATTAAAATACTGGAAGAGGGGAACACGACCCCCTTTCCCACTCTTTGCCCGGCAGGGAGTTTTTTTAGGATCATTTTACCCTTTCTGTTCCCTTTATAAACAAACCTCGAGTTTCAAAACAAGAACTTTTCAAATGATATAAAACACCTTTTGCAAAAAAATCCAAATGTAAATTAATCAAATTGGGTTTCCCCGAAATAAAAAATTAATAGTAAACGAAAAGAAAACGGTTTAATAAAATTTTTCCATTTAAAATAAAAAATTCTGTGCCCCATTGAAAATGAACTTTACCTTTGACTGATGTTAAGGCAAAAAATTTTGGGTCCTCAATTCGTAAAACCTTTAAATAAACCCTTTTAAATAAATTTGAACACAAAAAAGTTCATTGCTAGGTTCAGAATTTTGCAAATTCAGTCAGCCTTCATCTGTTTGTGTATTTTTCCCAATTTTCATTCCCCCTGAAGGCCAATTTTTGGGAAATAACAAGCCCCCCAGATTTTTGTTACAAAAAAATTTTAAAAAATCCCCAAACCCCACCCCCATTCTTAACCCTTCTTATTTCTGGAATTTACCATTACTTTGTTGATTTACAAATGTTTTTGTAAAAAATTTTTTAAAGGGGGGGGAATATATTTTGAAAATGCAAAAGTCTTTCATAACACTCGACGTAGAAATCATATTCTAGGTGACAGTACCCAAAGCTCATTAAAAAATTTACATAATTCATCTTTTATTTTAAACAATTGGAATTAAAAAATTAAATTATGAAAGTTAAAACCCCAGGTGAAATCGTTTCTGCTGTTTCTACAATTAGAGACTAATGAGATCACAAAAAAAAATAACATTAATTTTAAAATGATACAAAATAAATTATTTACCTTTTGGGACTGTATTTGGTAAAACCCTTTTCCATTTTACGATTTTTTGAATAATCTTGATGGTTTTTTCTCCATTTTCCCCTGATCCATTGAGCAAATGCTAAATTTCCCTTGTTCCTTTTGGACAAAAATGTAACTATTTTCCTTTCAAAAACGTGGAAAAATTTTTAAAATTATCGTTTTCATGTTGTCGCGGCAGGGTATTTTAAACAAACATGATAAATCAAAAACTTTTTATCCGAAAATGATTCAAATTTTTGGGGGTTTTTCCCACAAAATTAAAATTTTAAAATGTATATGACTAATGTGGGGACCGAATTTTAAAAATTACAACACTTTCTCCATACCCGTCATCGCATTTTAATTTTTTGACGAAAAATAAAAAAATAAATAAAAAATAAAAAAAGAGAAATCGCCCCCTAGTGACTAAATTGCCCCCTTACGTTCACAAAACTGCAAAATTTCCTCACGAAGAGTCGGGAGTTGAGGATAGTCGAAGTACCCGCCATTTAAGAAAACGACGCATCCGCTACGCTACCGGATAGGCAAAACTTAAAACCCCCCTTACATGACCATAATTGCATTTCGGGAGAACGAAAAAGGCTTTGATTTTTTTTTGGGTTTGGATGAAAAAATTTTGAAAAATTTAAAATTTTCCCGTACAAAGAAAAACAAAGTATGAGAAAAAAATCACCTTTAATGATTTTGAAACCCCAAAAATTTAAATTTTCCAAATTTTCGGGGTTTTTACCCCTTTAAAGCGGGGCTTAAATTAAAAAATGAAAATATCTTTGACGTCGAAAAATTGAGTTTTTTTTTGTGGTCATTTTAAATGTTTTAACATGTTTTAATTCTTTGTTTGAGAGCACGTTTTGTCTGTCCACAAAATAGCAATAACAAAAAATCTGTCATCTTTTGGCATTTTAATACTTTTTGGAAAATCCCCAGAAAAAAAAGGGTTAATTCGAGACATTCCCAAAAAATTATCAAAAAAGTACTTTATCTAAAAAGTACTTTTTTTAATAAATTTTTTTTACTGTTCATACAATTTAAATTTAAAACCCTTAAATTTTGTATTTTGTTATGATTATACAGTTACCAAACACTTCCCAATGATTTTATGAAAATTTAAAAAGTTTGTAATTCGGCCATTTAATGACGCCTTATTAGTCTATTGCATCAATTTAAAAATAAATCGGGGGGGGTTTCCCGAAAAATATACCCCCAAGTTGTACATATGATACGAAATATGGACTGTTTTTTGTTCTTAATCAGTTTATTTGAGGCGAACTCGTCTCAAAACCATTGGGTGATCAGCGCTCGTTATTTTTAGTTTTTTGGGGGAGAATTTCCCCCTTTACTTCCGTCCGTTGTCGTAAAGAGGACCCCGGGAAATCTCCCGAACACGCCCCTCTTTTGCGCCCTTTTGGTACCCCCAGCGACCGGGGTTGGGGGAAAAAGGGAAAAGGGCTGGGGTTTGGACACTTCACAGGCGTTGGACTCCCCGGGGCGCTAAACTCTTTTTGTTTAAACTTCCGAGATTGTCCGGGTGCGGGAATTAAACCCCGGCCCCCTTCGTGAAAGGGTGGGAATCCAAAATCCCCGCCGTCCTTCTCATGTAAAAAATGACAGACAGGCAGTGGGGGGCATAAACAAATCCAAATTTAGTGACCTTTTTGTCGCAAGTCAAAAAAATACGAAAAATGCACATCACTGCGGGGTCGGTTTCGCCGGAGCGATTTGCACCAGAGATCGCATGAAAAACACGGACATAGAATCTGTTATAAGTCTACTCTCGCCCAGGAAAAAACCCCCGAACCCTCGTACTCGCGAGCTTGCAGCAGGAAGGGCGGCTGGTTGTCCCCCAGACGAACAATTTGAATTCAGAGGGGGTCAGAGCTCCGCGCGGAAACCGCCCCTCTGCCGAATCGGCCTCTCTCGAGCGGCGTCAATACTCCCGGACCTGCTACACCAGGTTGACCCGGTAGCTTTCTCCGAGGATTCAAGGGGTGAAACAACGTCAATCGTCCGTGCCCCAGGCGGGATTCCAAGAGGGGTTTTCCCCCAACCTCTTCGGCGTACGTCAGGCGCCCCTGGGGGAAAGGGGGACAAACGGAATCCAGGGGCGGGCCCCTGATGCGCGGAGACGGTATTACGCGGGGGCACAGCAGGCGGAAGATATCTGAATGAATGCCTCGCCCCAACCAACCCGTGTCAGGGAAACCGTCAAAATTAAGCAATACAAGATTTTGTCGTAGAGGGAAAACTGCCCATCCAGTGGCCGGTCGCTAAGACGGGTCGGGGATCAGGAAAGGGTCGGGGGTTTCAGTCCCCTCGGGATTAGTTTACGTCACGTCACGTGGCAGTCGTTCCAAACCCCCAGGGCATCCCGGGGCCGCGCCTCCAACTACGCGCCCCCACCCCACGCCAGAATTGGGAAGGAAGATGGAAGTAGGGTGAGAACCTTCATGGGGTTGGGGTCCCCTTTGAAGCCCAAACTCGTTTTTTAGAACTTTTCCACAGTTCACAGAAATCAACTGACTTCAGGGGAAAAGGCCCAAAACTTTGGCTCCACGAGAAGCTTTTAAATATTTGTCTTCGCCCTTTTTATCACCGTATCGTTTCTTTTTTAGTTATCAAACTTAACTCCAATGCGGTCGCAAATGACCTAGAGTTATTGGACTGTAGCGTCAGAACTTGACTCACTGCTCCAGAGAAAAAGTTGCAAATATGGGAAGGGGGGCCCAAAAAGGTTTGAAAAAAAACCAACCCCCAGGAAAAGCCCAAAGGAGGGGTTTGGGGGTGGGGGGTGAAAATTGCAACGGAAAAAGCAGACGCCTCAAGACGAGTGCGGGGAAAGATCCCAAAGCCCATGACTGGCACTTGGGGAAGCCCGGGGTTGGGTAAATTGGTTTCCCCGGAAACACCGAAAAACGCCCGTAAAGTCTGGGGAAGTGCAGAGGGAGGTGTTCGGTCTGAGCAGGGAAGAGCTGATACTTCGGGGCATTTGTCTGCCGGGCACCGGTGCCTTTGGACTCGGCCGAGTTTAAACACCGGGCCCGGGCCGAAAGGGCGCGTGTTGGGAGCGGGCTTGCAGGTGCCCGAAAAACCCCTTTAAAGGTGGGGTTTTAAAATATTTACATTTATTGAAAAAATTGAAAACCCCACCGGTGTTTTTTTGGGGAGCCCTACCCCGCTTACGGGAGTTTTTAAGGTGGCAGGGGTTTAAAAAAACCCACGAAGTAAAATTAGTTTTAATGGTGGCACGGTTAAAGAAAACCACGGGGGCGCACACCATTATTTTTTAATGGTGGCGGGGTTAAAAAAAACCCCGGGAGCGCACACCATTTTTTTAAAGGGGCAGCGGTTAAAGAAAACCCACAAGTGCACACCTTTTTTAATTGGGGGCAGGAAAAAAAAAACCACGGGAGTGCCAAAATTTTTTAATGGAGGCGCTGTTCACCCCAGGTGGTGCGCACATCACTGTGGTTTTTAATGGTTCAAACAACCAGGGGGTACGTGCGCCTTTTTAACAGTATAGTAACTTTTTTGGCCCTACGCAACAAACGGGTTCTGGCGGTGCAGAACGCGTAGCTGGCGTGTGGGGTAAATCACGGGTTTGTGCACCTGGGAAGCCGGGAAACGTAATGGCGGTGACTGTCAGCTCCCGGGTGTTTTAATTAAACCCCAAAGTCAATCTTGGGGGAAGGACCCGACGTCAAGAAAGGCATCCCTGGGGGGAAGGGGAAGAAAGCCAGCCGGCGGAAGATGGGGATCACCACCCGGCTACCCAAATTCCAAATTGAAACACAGGACGGGCTATTCAGTATTTTGATTTTTAAAAAAAGATCCGCCGTTGCTGGAAAAACGGGGAAACGGCAAACGACATAACCCCAAAAATTTAAAATTCGTTACATTATATTAAATGGCAATCCCGGGGAAGAACGTTAAGGCATTTTTCAGACACAAAAGGGCAGGCGAGAAAGACAGATTGGAGTTCGTTAAAAACCCGGATGGCCGTCCGACGGAAGCGGAGTTCAAAACGAGGAAAAACGCAAACATTGGGGTTGGCCTTAGGGATCGTTTAAAGGGCGATAACGTGACATCACCTACAAAGCGTGTTTGGGGCCACGCGGAGTTTTGGAGTACCGGGGGAAGACGGTTGCCAATCTTAGGGGGGCTATTTCCCCAAAAATCAATTATGGCTTATTAAAAAGGGAAAAAAAAGCCCGAATATGCCGACATTAAATCAATTGTTAGAAATGTTTAAATTTAACGCTAAAGGTTTGGGCAGTTTTTGGGGCATATGAAGCCCCAAACACCACGAATATTTGAAATAAAATTATTAGAAAGGTTGGGGTTTGGATCTCAACTTTCAGTTTCAACAATCGTGACGGATCAAATGAAACTGGGGTTTCCCGGCTGAAATGAAGGAACTTTTTTATTGCCAGTGGGAAATTTCGCAATTCCCTTAATTCAAAAAAATTGATAATTAGAAAAAGGGGTGGGATGGAAACGTAGTTTCTCGAAACCTTTCCCAGAGAAGGGGACGGGGGGCCTAAGTTCAAGCCACGGGAAAAACCAAAAAGCGGTCCCGGGTGCCGGGAAACCCTTGCAAAAAACCCGGGAGTGGAAGGTTTAAAAAACCCAGCGGGGAAATGCTTTGCTGCGGGCCCCCACAACTCGCACGTGACTGCCTGAGTAAGGGGGCGGAAAAAGGCAAAAAGGTTCCCCCAAGGCGGGGGAAAAGGGGGTTTTCCCCTTTTACATCTCAAAACAAAACAAAAACCGGGGGATGACCCCGTGATTTGGGATTTTTGATTTAAAATAACGTTTATAAAGATTCTGAAAAAGGGAAAGTATGGGTGTTTCCCCCGGTTCAAAACCCCAAAGGTCATCGGCACGATCCAATGAGCCTTTTAAGGCAAAACCAGGCTGGTAGTGAATGGGACTGTGATTTCGGTTATATCTTACTCGTAGGCCAATTATCAAAAATTGAGGAGGTTTCATTGAGCCGCAGATTTGAGCGCAGTTGTAACTGGTCAAGGGGGGGAAAGGACTGCCGAGCCGGGAAAGAGGGCGATGGGGTCGAGCGCCGGATTAGGCGAAATAGCGACGCGAAGGAAACAGGTATGACCACCGGTGAAAGACGGGGCAGATGTTATCAGGCGACAGGAAGTCGCACGCCGAAAACAAATTCTATCGATAGAGGCTCCTGTGTAGAATTAATTCGATCTCGACAGAGGAATTTATTAACGAAAAAAGAAGGACAACGCCCGGAAATCTTTTAAAAAACCCAGAATAATTTCCCCGGAGGGGGAAAAGAACACTTCCAGTAATCGATTTTTTGGCGCACTCGATTTAGAAAAAGGGGAACGGTACAACATGATTTTGTTCCCACTTTGAGGCACGGTCTGTTGTCGGGGGACCGCAACCCCTTTTAAGGACAACCAAAAGTAAGGATAGCTTGCAAGTATTTTCTCCCAGATTTTCCCAGGAAAGGAAAATGTGGGGTATGGACGGCCACAAGGTGGGGCGATCGGAGACAAAAAAAGCCCGTTAGTAATGGTACCACCTGGGGGAAAACAGAATAAATATCGTGCATGCGGACCGTTTCGGAAAGCAGTGGGGTGAAAATTCACATCCGATGTGCGGCATCTAGATATCAGGGCGATTCTCATAACAGTTTTCGATCGGCGTTTTCAACCCCCTTTTGAGCTATTTGGCCGAATAGGTTCCCCGAAGAACTTCAGACGATCAGGCACCCGAGCGTTCGACCGCGGAATTCGCGCAGAAGTTCGGAATACGTTTGATTAGGAGTTCCCCTTTCACCCACAATCTAATGCGGGGGAATAATCCCCAAAACAAAAAACCGATTAAAGGTTCTTGCCAAAGCGGTACAAATGGGCTTCAATTACAAGCAATATTATTTGCTTTCCTACTGTACAGGGTTTGGTTTGCCCAGCAGAGGTGTATGGGAAAAATTTCTACCCCATCACATAGTTATACGAGCCATTGAAAGTAAAAAAGAGCCATTTGGTGGAGTACGTTTTCCCGTCTCGAAAACCCGGAAATCGCGTGAACTGCCCCAAAAACCTCTAACAGCAAGAACAAAGGAAGGTCTGGTACGACCGAGGGTAAACCCACGTTTTTTTGGCGAAAAGGGTGCTGGTCTTGCCCCAAATCGTCCCAAAAAACTGGCGGTACAGTGTGGGGCCTGGCGAGATCAAGAAAAAAGTTCTACCAAACAGTTGATTATTGGATTTAAAGGCGTTCAACTGCAAAGGGTCTTGGCCCCCATGTCAAAGTATTTCAAAAAAAATCAATTAATGTTTGTTAAAGGTTCGTAACTTTCCAGCAAATTTTAAAAAGCTCATATATACCTAAAAGGGAAACCATCCTTTCCATAAAACATTCAGGTCAAGAAAAATTTTAAAAAACAAATCTGGGGCAGAAAAAAATTTTATTGCCCTTATTAGTAAATTATTTTCCCCTTTCCCCAAAAACAAAATAGGGGGCGCGGAATCGTCATCTCAACATCCTCGTAGAGAGTTCCCAGAATTTTCTCGACTGCCAACAAATTTCAAACACTGCTGGGGGACGTGTTCCACAGATAGATCCCCCCTGCATCCATCACAGGTAGGGGGAGACTCGCCTAGGGAGAAATTGTAAAAGTGGCGTGTCCGTGAAGACATTTAAAATAACTTCCTCGCCCAAAAGGTCTGGACGAGGGCGCCAAAATTAAAAAGTCCTTTTCTTTTATATATAGGTGCTTTGCCCTTTTTTGCCACCTCTAAAGATGGATCGTTTAAGGCTAACATCAGATGGTGGTACAAAGGAATGTCAACAAAGACTCTCCCCCCGGTTTTTCCCCCGATCACCCATCTCGTTTCCCGTTCCCTACATGGCCGGGGACCCAACAGTCCCAGGTTTTTGGGTGAACAAGGCGAGGGATGGGTTTTAACGTTGCACGTAGTCGATGAAGAACGGAGACACCCGGGTGAGCTAAGAATCAGAACGAAAAAATTTTGGCCAAACCCCTGCTGATATATTTTGGGGCTTCAATAATACATAATTTCAGCAGTGAAGATCTGCACTGAGAATTAGTCGATATGTTTTGTGGCTCTGTAAGAAAAAACTACATGCCACTGTGTCGTTGCACGATAAACCCATCGTTAAGAATAAAATTTGGGATGGGCACCCTATGTCCAAAATGCACTTAAAAAAGGGGGCTAGTTTTTTTTTTTAAAAAGATGTCTGAGATCAATATTCGACGGAAAAGGTTTTTCCAGGGGAAAGGGGGGGATTTGGGGGTTTAAGGGGGGGAGATCAACTTGGTCCGAAAAAGGTTTCGCAATCAATACCTGGGGGGTGAGGGGATTTCAAGAAAAACGTTTCATACTTAGAATGGGTTTTTGGGACAAGGATGATTAGGAATCCTGATTTTTGCACCTGTGTTAAGATACCCCGCCTTTTTTTTAAGGGGCCCCCAGCCTCGGCTAGAAGGCCTAACGGGGGGCGATACGCACCGTTGACCGGATACCAGCGAAGTGTATACTTTGATGGGTCGCAGGGGGGAGGGGTTTCGAGCCCCTTACCCCCTAATCAAAACAGCGGATGGTGTCTATAAAACCCGTAGTGGGTAGTGGGTGGCCCCCCATGATGTAATTCAGCATTGAAGAAGATTAAGGAGAGACACATCGGTTTGTCACCCACGGATATGGACCCCACGTTGGGGACTTGTCAAATGTAACCCCAGGAACTTGCAGATTCAGCGAATGGGCTGTTTTCCCTCCTAAGAAAAGAACTGGGTTGCTATGCAAATGGAATACCCTACAAAAATGCAAACAGGTACATTTATGCGAAATTGAACCCCGTTGTCGTGCCCCATTCGGGGGAGCTTTTTGCCCTTTGGAGTTGCCTCTGTATCCACTGATGCTGCGGGATGAACAAAAGATGGCAAAGTCGTCCAAAAACAACGCGCCCCCAGGTTCTCGCACGGTCGACGTTTCCTTGATGGCGATGGAAAGAAGTGACCCAGGACTGACCCTTTGGGGGAAACCCGTTTTCAAGAGGGTGACAACGAAAACCCTATCACCCCCCGAACAGAAGGACTGTTGGGAAAGAGTTTTAAAGGGGTGAAATTTCCTTCCCAAAGTGCAGGGTTTGCAGAATGCCATGCCTCCAGGTGGTGTCGTACCTTTTTCTATGTCGAAAAATACAAAAGATGTTGCCCAAGACGAACGATGTAAAACGCGGGCCAAGGGCAGGTGGTTCAAGGTTAAACGGTTTTTCAAAAACCCCTTTATTGGGGTCAAAAATTTTTTATACCGGCCCGACCAGACGCTGATTCACCATGCTTCCAGAACTTTCATACCAGCTTGGGAGAGAAGGTCGAAAACGGGGCGTGATCGTTTTTGCCTTCTTTGGAACTGGCAACCCAAAAGGGGGAGGGGGCCTTTTCCCCAAAACTTTAAAAGAGTCGAGAAAAAGCGCCTTTTGGGGGAAAATTTCAGCATTAAGTTGGAATTTGGTCTGGCCCTGGTGTGGTTTTTTTTTGCAAGCATTAACGAACTCCTCCAACCACTGTTGGAAGTCGGTCTGAAGAGGTCCCTCTAAGACGGCAGGAATCGTGAACCAAGAACGACTCCGCCATGAGCACGGGCCACACCCAGACCTGGGGGGAAAAAACCACGAAGAGACGGGAGGGCTCGGGTAAGATGGTCTTTTGGAGACAGATTACAAAGTATTTAGGGGCCAGGAGATCGTCCCGCCGGAGGACAAACCCATTTACGTTCCATGACAAAAGGAAATGGAGAAAAATTAAGTTTTTTCCTGCGGCGTTGGGGCCCGGATGCTCGGGATTCGCTTAAACGGAGTTTCACCCGAGGACGAAACCCCCTGACATTTCCACGGGGCTGGGTGCTCGCAATGCGAGTTTCTTTGGGGGTTTTGTTTTTTTCCTTTTCCGGGTCAAGGTGTTCGTCTATCAACTTCCTTGAAGTAAAAAAGGGGTTTGATCTTCTGCAAAAAGGCTGAGCTTTTTTTCAATTGTCTTGTATTTAGTCGGGATAATCACTCCCCCACCCTGCGGGTGAGGTACCCACGGGGAGGCCCATTGGAGACACCTGACAAGCGAAACTCACACGGGGATAGCTCGCCGTTTGACAACCCCGCTGCTCCCCCCGGCCCAACCTTCACAGCGACGGAAAGGAGCGAGACAGATAAAGGGGTTCCTTGATGGTCCGACGTTTGGCCTCAAAAAATGACCCCTTCTCAGCAGCTCGGATCTTCGGGACCCCCTTCCCGGGTTGGACATTGTTTTGTTTGGGCCCGGATGGTCCTCGATTAACAAGCGGTGCAATGGCGCAGGTTTCAGGTTCGTGCGAATCCCCCGCACTTACCACACGGGTGTGGCGTCATGCTTTGAATAATAAAAGACGAGTGTGGGTTTGTAATTTAGGGGTTTTTTAACAGACCCCCCTTTTCAAAAAACTTTTACTAAATCCCACGGGGAAAATTCTTACGGCACCACTCCCGCCTGATCTCAAACAAATGGGGGGCCCCACCCACCTACGCTCAACATCAGTCGGCCTCTGTACGGAAACCCTTGCCGGCTCTGGCACAGTCGCGGCCCGCCCCACCCCAACAGCCCATCAGTCTGCACCGCGTCAGAAACCCAAAGGGGCCCGCCCTGCCAGCTGCCCCTCCCCTTCTCCCCCCCGCTGCCTCCTAGGGTTTCCGCCGACGTCACATCCCTCGTAACAAAGGCTCCGCGTGGTGCCTTGCTCGCCTATCCCCCCGCCGTTCGTACAATTGCGTTTGCGCATGCCCTACAAACTCCTATCCCCCGTGAAATTTACGTCCAGTTGAAACAACACGTTAAATTCAAAAACATTAACCCTGCCATTTGGTAAATTTTTAAAATGGCCCAACCCATGATTCAAATCATTTTTAAGTTTTGGGGGCCTACTCCCACCTAATCTACTCCCTTTTTAAACCACTAATTTAATGGGTTTTAATTATTTACAAAAAAGATTTATTATGTTATCTTTCCCCCTACGATGTGGTAGAAATTTACCCCTAGTAACTTCATAATTTTTCTTTCCCTCCCCAAAACCCAACAATAAAAACCTTACATAACACAACAAAATTATTAGAACACAATCCAACTAACAACAAATATTCACAATTTTTTTAAAACCCCTTTAAATAATTTTTATACAATTTCTCTTCTTCTGAATGAATACATTTTTCAAGAGTTTATGTTTTCTTTTTTTAATTTCTCAAGTCTTTTTTGATGACTCCCATTTTCACTTCTGGAGAAGGAAAAGGAAAAAGGAAAAAAATATCGAACATAACATTGTTTTCATGAGGGCCCACGCATAGTTGTTTGTTGAATTTGCACTGATTCACTGTGTCCGCACTGCTTGTGTTCCGCGTTGCCAAGGACGACGTCTCTCTGAAATTTGGGACACTGTTTGGGGGCCCCACTCATACATGGACTTAGAATGTCCCCATTGATATTCTGACTCCCTTTTCCCCTATATTTAATTCAATATTGAGATGCTGGATGCCAATGTCTCAACAACCGGGGATTGTTCCTGGCATTTCTGTGAGGTTGTGATCCGTTCACCTTTGACCACATTCCCATCCAAGTAATGTTTGGTTTCTGCCCCAAATTATCGTAGCACACTAGCCGTGCAAAATTTCATTTCTGTGGAGAAATTTTTACTTAAGAATAAACAGGATTCTCCTTACTTATCATCAATCTGAAAAGAAAACCGCTCCCCCCTTTGGATGCGTCATTGATAAAGAATTCTTTGCAAAAGTCCGGGGGTAATTCCGATTCATGCCCCAGAGTTTCCCGCAATTCAAAAATGATTTGCATTCTTGTGACCAGGGAATTTTCCTGGCGCGGTTTTCCTTAAAAAATCCGTAAACCGCCGATTTTCTGAGAATCTCGGCACAAACCCCTATATGAAATTAGCCCTAAAAATTTTTAACCCCCTTTTTTTGGTAGGGCCCGGATATTTTTTATCGCGCTGTTTTTTGCTTCTTTTGGCTTCATAACCCCGTTTAAAACCCTAAGAACATTACAGTCCCCCCCAAAACTTACATTGGCTGGCTGAACATGAAATTTCCCTTCTCAAACAAAATACTATTCCTAATGGCGAATGTGATTGCCCACGCCAAAAATTAGCAATGTCATCCATATACGGAATGGCAAAATCTGTAAAATTTTTAAAAACCCGCCATCAATTTGCTACAAACGAATGGAGCTTTTTTTGATCCCAAACGGCATTCGATGGTTTTTTAAACCCAATTTAGTGCAGAAAGTAGCATATCTCTGCGATTTAAAAAGCGTGAATGGCGCAGGGTTCAGGTTCGTGCGTAGATCTCCCCTTACCACCCCCGGGGTGTCTGCCATGCACCGCTGCTGTGTGGGCCAAACCTCTGCCCGGCACCTCAAAGGGTTGGGACGTATTTTCGGACGCGGAGGTTAAAAAAACCGGAGATCTTCTCAGGAAGTGGAAGTTTAAAAGGTCAAGATAAAGTGGAAGTGGGGTTTCCCCCATGCTCCCCCCTCTTGATTCTATAAAATCAGTCCCCCTTGGTTTTTAAAAAAACAAACTGTTTTCATCCCCCGTTGAAAGTCTTCGTGGTTGACCCCCCAACAGAGGTTTGTGTGGGGTGTGGGTGCACCCACCTGGACCGGCAATCTGCGGTGTTCATAATCTTACAACCTGGTCATCTGTTGCTTAAAAGAAATGGTGCCTTTCCCTTTGCCCACTAAAATTTAAACTTCCCAAATGTTTCCTTTTTGGCCCGGAAATAAACAGCACTGACACTTTTTAAAGCTTTCGGCATGCCGAGGAGGAATCTAAAGGCTTCTTCAGTCGGTCTTCCTTTTTTAAAAAAAAACTTTTTAAATCAAAAAATTTTCTGGACTCGCCTCTTTTTCTAAGGGGGGGGGGAAAAGGTTTAGTATCCGAAGATGGATTGGGGCACCCCGGTCCCCCCCCACCACGGGGGCCAAAAAAGGGGACACTCCATCGGGTCCCGGGGTTCCCCGGGAAGTGTGGGGAATAGCCCCTCCCCCGTGTACCCCCCTCACCCGGGAGTTCAGTACAAGACAGTCCAACCGGTTGATGGGGAGTGGTTGCCCCCGACCCCCCGTCTAAAAGGTCCGTAGCCAAAGCAAGTGTAGGCCCCCAAGGAATTTTCCCCCAAAAATACTGGGACGTATCCTAGATAAAAGAAAAAAGGGCCCGAGGGGGTAATTGAAACAGACGGGCCCCCTAAACCCCAGGACTACATTCCCTCCACACGGGTCGCCGCACGCAAAACATGGGTGCTTTCATACAGAGGGGGCCAGTGTAAAGGAGAAAAAAGAAAGGTGTAAAAAGGAACGAAATGATATAGGGGAGAAGAAAAAATGTCTGGTGAAAAAAAGAATCGAGCCCCTCTGCACCCCCTCGGACGTGGGAACCCCCTCGAGGGGACAAACTACGGTATTTTGCCGGGGAAAAAAGGACGGACGGTGTATAACGGGGAATATGCGAAGCGCCATCAGCGGACAATACATCAGCTATGTGACAACACCGACCCAAAGGGCTGCGAACGGGGAAGGTAGGAATTGACAGATATCCCTTTCATCTCGAACGAGGATTTTGATCTCGGAAATGTCGGGTACAAAAATTCCGCCTGAGTTCAGAGGGGAACCCGAGCAATTAATCGAAGATTATATTTTTTCCAAAAAAACCAGGACTGACCATGCGCACAAGGGACATAGGCTCACAGATGAGTCAACCCCCGTGCCGTGCACCATCGTACTTAGCCTGACAATCTGCTATTTTACGGGATAAAATTAAAATGCTACGCGACGGCATTATTAAGTAGGTGATAGCGGTAATCCCCTTTGATATTGTCAAACCCGGGTCATTTCCCCCTGTATCGATTATAGGCGGTTAAACAAATTAATCAAGACGAATATTTTCCTTACCAACATGGAAGAGCGAATCGAGACGGTGGCGGCAGCCAAAATAATCACCATTAATTTGTGAAATGCATTGGAAAACGAACGCCAAATAACCCGTGCTTTTGTAATAATTTTGGTAAAATTGCCCTGCGATTCCCCTTTTGGCCCTTAATAACGCCCCATACAAGGAGAATGATGGCCGCTCTTTTGGCCCCTTACAAATGCGGTACCGTATATGACGACATACTATTCGTAACTGTAAACATCTCAACACAGCAAAACCCGATTAAAAAGAAAAAACTGCAGGTTAAAACCTATAAATGTATTTCCCCTGAGCACCGCTTGCGAAACAATTTCAAAACAATGTGATGCAAGTCAAAGGGAATAGGTGTAGTTTTAGTCGACAGATGAAAACGGCGATAAAAAACCCGTTCTATATTTAAAAGGAAATTTGACCGGGGGAAAAAATTTCATGAGGGAAAATTACCGCAATTATTTGGGGTTCAAAATTGCGGTTTATCTAGATAGATAAAAATTAAATCGAAAAAATCAAACCCAAAGTGGTTCCGAAAATGTTCCGGGAACAACCTGTTTTGAGATGATCGAACCAACGTTGCATCAAAATTTTTCACAAAAGGAAGATAGGGGGAAAAGGGAGCTTTAAGTTCATTTTTCAAACCTGAACATCTGTTGATGGGTTTGCATTTCGTGGCCCCTTTTTGTATTGAAACATCACGTCAAGATTTTCATTATAAAACTGTAAAAGCTAGTCAAAATGGAATTTTTAAATAGTATTTTCAAAAAACATTATTAGTTGAATTGAAATTTTTTAAAATTTTTAAAATTTGTACAGCACAACAAGAATAAAGGGAAATTAATTTGTACGTTTTTTAAAAAATTTTATAGAATAAATCAAAAACGAAGATGCTATGAAAATGTATATGATATATCGTTTGTTTTGGGGGTATCTTTAAAAACTTTTTTTAAAAATTGTATGAATACATCAAAAAAAGAAGATTTCTATGAAAATGTATATAAGAGTATATCGTTTGATTTGGGGTATCATCAAGATAGAGTTACAATTGTATAAAAACGTCAAGAAACAGAAAGTTTAAATAGAAAATGTTGTATATAAATATATTCTTTGGGTAAATTGAAGTAATTTTTAGGGAACAGATGAGACGAGTAACGGACAGAGTCAGAGCAAAAACAAGAAAAATTCAATTTATCAAGCCAAAAAAAATAAATAGTAATGTTATATTGTAAAAATTAAATTTACACCTTTACATGTAACAGCAAAATTTTAAAATTTTAAATGCATTAATTGTTCTTTAAAAATTTTTTTGGTTTCTCCCTGGGAAAATTCCCCGGGGGAAGTAGTCAGATTTGGGCAAATTTTCGGTGTTTTCCCCGGGGAAAACCGAAACGTTACCCCCCCGGGGTGCGGAACCCCCTTTTTTATGCTCAGCCTGCGTCATTTTTCCCCACGCCTGTCTTGGGCGTCGCTTTTCCGTTGCAATTTGCCCCCCCCCAACCCCCCCCTTTTTGGATTTTCCTGAAGGGTTGGCCTTTTTCAAGCTTTTTTGCTCCTCATTCCCTCCTTCAACTTGTCTCTCTGGAGTGGGGATAAGTCTATGACCTCCCGACCTTAAAAAAAAAAAGAAACGTAAACTTTTTATTTTCCCCCAAAAACGAGAACGGGGAGGGCACGTATTTTTGTAATTGAATATACTTTCCAAATTAAAGCCCAAAAAGAAAATAAAATCAATGGTTGAATTTTATCAACGTGTAATGTTCTATTTTTAAATTGAAAAAATTTTTAAAAAAATAAATTGGGTTTTTTTTGGAGGGGAATTTTTGAACAGTGAAGGGGGAAATATGTTTTGTAAATACGTTATTGAAAGAGTTGAGTAAAATTTTAACAATTTTAGTGTAAATTAAAAAAAAGATTTGATGAACGAGTTTCATGGGGGACCCCAATTTTTAGAAGTTTGATAACAGCATGGAAAAATTTTTCAAAAGTAGTTGAATTCGATTCAGTAAATTAAGTGTAATTTTTTGCCCTTTATTCTTTTTTGGATTAAAAAATTCCCCATCTTGCCAGAATGTAGCAATTGTTTTTTTTCCCGGTCTACCCAACTTCACACACACAAGCCCACACACACACACATATATAAAAAGATTTATATATATATAGAAAAGAATAATATATATATATATATATATATATATTGAATATATATATATATATATATAAAATATACAGATATATATATATATAAATATATATAAGATATATATATATATTTTTAAAAATATATATATAACACATATATATACACACATATATATATAAAATATACACACATATATACATATAATACCATATACACACATATATATATATATATAAAACACATAAAAATATATAAAATATACACACACATATATACACATATATATACATATATACACACATATAACACAATATATATACACAAAATATATACAAAAAATATATAGACACAAAATATATACACACAATATAACACACACATATACACACACAACATATATATATATATATATATATATATATATATATATATATATATTTTTCCTTTACCCCTACACAAAGTCAATACATTAAATTGGGAAAAAAAATACACACAAAATACACATACAATATGTGGGGTTGTTTTTTCCCTTATAAAAAAGACTTAAAACTAAAAATTTTGAAACAAATTCTTTTTCCCAAGACGTCAGAAAGTTTTTAACTTTTAATGTAAAATAATATATACATTATATTATTATATAAAATACTATATATATATATTATAAAATTTTATGTTAATATAAAAGATATATATATTTTTTAATAATATTATAATATAAAATCCAAATATATATTATGCATATATATATATAATGCATATATATATATATATATATATATAAAAGGAAAAAAACATTTTAAAGTAAATACAAATCTCAAAATACCATATTGTTTGCAGACGCCCAGTTTTTTTCAGCTATTCGAAGATGAATTACAAATTGCCCCCAAACAAACTAAACGAACAGGCCCCAAATAAAAGAAAATGCAACCCCCCTAGAAAACGAATTAATGAGAAATGTTTGTTTGATTGTTGTTTGGGTTTTAAAGGGGCCCCTTAAAGAATTATTTGCCCGGGCCAAATTATTTTAAGACCATGCCTTTTGCGTGAAGTAAAAAAAAAATTAAAATTTTTAAATGAAAGCAAAGAAAAACAACAGGAACCTAATAAAGGGTTTGGAAAAAAAATCTTTTAATCTCGGGGCCAATTTTGGTTTCTCTTCTTAGAAAAGTTATGGCTTAAAAAAGCCAAAAGCTTGCAGAAAAAATTCGTCTTTTCTAAAAATTTCCCCCAAGGGGAGCTACGGGTCATGCCTTTACGGCTTTTTTATCGAAAATTAAAGAATGCCCCACATAAATTTTTTGGCGCATATGGGGTTCCCGTGGAGAAAAACCGTGGAGAAATGGCAGTGCCCGGGAGGCGTTTAAAATGAACTTCTGCCAGCCCCACAAAATGGGAACCCCCGGTTATAACCTTGATTCTTTGCAAAAACTTTTTTTACCTGTTTTGTCATGGGATGAGCTTTTTATAAAAAACAGTGTCTTCCGTGGGGACTTGAAGATTCATTCTTTTTCTTAAGGGAAACGTACGCCCCCGGGGTCATTTTCATTTCCTAACCACTTTCGGCCCCAAAACAGAAAAAATATATGGGGAAAACCAGATAAGGGATTTTGTTAGGGTGTTGTCAGTGGATCACCCCAGGGGAAGGAGGATTAAAAGATTTTAATCATGAATCACTACTTTCTTTAATGACATCGATTCCAAAAAATCCTCAAGGTACTTTCCGAAAATGCACGAAGATAACGAAAACGGGGACTACTGTAGAAGGGGGCACCCCGATTTTGGTTTAATAATCGGGAAAAATTAAGCCCGGATTTTTGATCCCAAATTCCCGATAAAGTATTAAAGGGATTTAAAAGGATGACAGTTAAGACAACCCCAGTAGTTTCGAAAAAAGGTTCGGGTTTTCCCGGTTGGGAGGTTTAATAGTTCGAAAGAGAAAGGGAGATCCCGGGGGAAAGGGGAACATGGTCTAAGTGAAAAGGTCAAGGGGTTGGATGGGGGATCTTCCGGGGAGTATCCGGAAATTTGCCCCAAAAAACCAAATACCCCACTTTCCCAAGATGGTTCTCAGCCTCCCCAAGGGCTCGATGCGACTGTGCGGTTGGCGTCTGTACTAACCCTTTATGCCGGCATTTTTATGATATTTAAAGCCGGGTTGATGGAACCTGACCCCCTTGCATCCGTAATCCAAGATAGGGGATCAATTTAAAAAACGAAAAAGAAAACGTTGCCCCGAGCTACCAGAAGATTGCGGGGATTTGGGGTATAACATCCCCAGTTTCGGATAGCCCCAAGTTGGGCTCTTGTCGAAGGGAGCCAAGGAAGGTTGCGGATGAAACCAAAAAAATTTTGTCCCCGAAAAAGGCGGGTGATTATGGAGGTGAATTCTGCAAAATTTTTTTGGGGTAGAGAACAAATCTGTTTCATCCCCATTCCGCAGTTTTTTTACCGTTGAGCTCAATAACCACGCTTTTCGGGGGAAAAAAATTGAAAAGCCCCAATGAAATGATGCCTTCGGCTCCCGAATCTGTGCAATACTATTGATAGGGGAAACTTGCCCAAACGATATCGGGGGAAACACCGTTTTCAAAATGGTGACTGGGATAACACGTCGCCGGCAGACGGGAAGATCTTGATAAAAGCCATAGAAACAAGGGGGACCCGCCCCAACCCCCAAAGTATGAAAAGGTGCGAATAATCCTCCCCCAGGTGGTGTCATACGCTTTTTTATATCGAAAAAAATTCCCTCCAGGTGCGCGGCGAAAGTGGAAATTAGCGTAGCAAGGGTGACTAGCTGGTCCATGGTTGCCCTGCTTCCTGAAGCCACTTTGGGAGGGTTAAAGGGTTTCTTTTTTTCCCCAGAAAAGACCAGACGTGTTTTGTTTCGCTAAAAAGTTTTACACGCAGCTTGAAAGCGATCTCGGCGTAACGGGGGGATTTTTTCCTTTCCTTTTTTGGGGATTGGAAGAACCAAAATTCTTGTTTGCGTGTTCCCCAAATCTTTTTGAAATAGGAGGGGGGAAAGAACGATTTTTCCGGTGGAACATTTTTTTTTCTGGTCTGGCCCGGGAGCAAATTTTTTCCGAAAAGGGGCACAGGAAGTTCTCCATGGAAAAAAGGCCCCGTAATCTTCCTTCCGCAACTCGAAGCAATTACAGTTTTCCATTTTTTTTTTCTTTTTTGAAAGCCAGAAGGATGGTGGAGCGGATATGTGTTCGTAGTAAAGGGCCATTTTTTGAATTTCTTGGGATAGGTTAGAATTGCCATTTACCCCGGAAATAGACGGTAAAGGGTTCTTCCACCGATCTGGGCCCTTTTCCCCACGCTGGGGGATGAACAGCAAGGGTGACGGATAAGCTCTCCCTCGCAGCCTGTTTTCCAATGCCCTTTCCGTCATGGACCAGGTGGCACAATCGCTTTCACCGGCCGGGGGGGGCGTGCAGGGCCCCGACGACTTCGGATGGCAAATGAGGTCGCTGGAGGAGGGGTTTTTAAAAATGGGAAACCACAGCATCGATGTCGTTAGAGCAGTTTTCCGTTATTCTTAATTTTTCTTAAAGGGTTTTCCCCCCCAGCTCGGTCGATTAGAAGCAGGGGGCGCTTCGATCGAAATGAGGGAAAAAGGGGAAAATTTTCATGCCATGCAGGTCCCCAGGAAGTTCACTATGTTTGGGAAAACAGGGGGACTACAAACTGGGGTCAATGGAAAAAAATGTTGAAGCTAAAAAAGGTCTGCCCCAGTTTGGGACAATTTTTTCATTTATTTTCAAGTAATCTCCCCGCCCTGGTCCCCCAGGCGGGGGGGCGTTGGTTTCCCCAAAAAGGGGCAGGAACAGAGAGAGCATCTTAGTTCTTTCGGGACACGACCTCCAGGCGGGATAAAAACGTTCAATGGTAACAAAATATTTGGGGGAAATTTCCCACAAACGCAAGATATCTGAGTGGTTTATTCTGTTTTTGATACCAGAGTCTTGGGTAATGGCGATCCCCAAGGCGAACCATGTCCTCTTGCCTGTGCAACAAAAAACCGCATGGGGATGCTCAGGGCGGAGATTGGGTTTTCCCGCAGGCGATAACCACGGGGCTATGCATAGTTAACTTTAATTCTAAAAGGGGAAAAAAGCCAAAGTTCCATGAGAAACCATTGTTTCAGTTCTTAGTTTTTTTAAAATTTATTATTTTTATTCTATGGTTATGTATCGGGGTTTTTTTTTCTCCTTTTCCTTTTTTTTAATAATGGGGAAAGCGGGTTCCTCGTTCCTTTCAGAGTCATCGCTACTGCTGAAAAAAGTCCGTATTTGGAAAACGGTCCCCAAACAGGCGACCCGATCTAACAGGGCCTTTCGGTCTCGCTTCTGGGTGCGTTTGGGTTTTGTTTAAATATTTATATTTTTTGGGTTTCCCTTTTGTTTTAGACTGGTCACGAGATTTGGGGGGGGACACCGTGTTCAAAAGACACCGACAGGCAGCATCGCGTAAAGAGGAAGCTTTAGGCGTTTGGGGTCAAATTTTCTTCTGGACCCCGGGCAGGGAAAAATTTCCCCCGTCACATTTTCGCCTAATCGTCTGCCCCGGAAAACCAGACCCTGATCTTCGGATTTTCTTTCTCTTGAAAAATGGGGCACTGGTTAGAATATAATGGATGTTTTACAACAGTTGACCACTTTGCCTCTGCGGAGGATTAAAAAATTTAAGCCCCCTTCCCTTTGGAACTGGGGCTCATGCCCCAGGTTGGGTTGGAAATTCTGGCATTGCAGCGCAGAGGGTTGGGAAAATCTGCCCGACACGGGGATTGTGAAACTAAAATATCTTTCTGAAAGGACGGTGAAGGTCAGATCAGAGTTGATGTTGGGAGAAAATTAACTCTTTAATGAAAAACCGGAAAACCATTTTGGGGAAAAACTTTATTTTCTTCCATTGGTGAAGTCTTGTGATTTACCACCCCTTTCAGAGGTTTAAAGGGCGGGGGGCGGACACATGGACCTGGAGGCCCTTATTTCTTTGATTCAAAGGGTCTTGCTGATCTGTTCGTCAGGGACTTCAAAGTTGTGCCGTTTTTTGACGAACCCCCGACTGAAATTTTCCAAAATTTTCGTTTTTGGAAGTTTGATGGTGACCTCTTCATAGTTTCTTTTTTTTTTCAGGCAGAAAGCGGGGGGTTAGTGGTCTGTCAGATTTTTAAAAAAAAACCAAGGTTTCACCAACAAATTTTTCCTTATGGAAAGGGCGGATGTTTTATCCATTAAGAGGGTATCAGATTGATCCCCGGTCCCCACAACGGAGCCCAACAAGGGTCATCCATCGGAGGGCCGGGGTTGCCACGGGGGTATGTTGGGGGTGACCCCGCGCTGCGCCGCCGAGGAACCCCCCATCCCGAGTTGGGCAATACCTCCCGGGGTTATCGGGGGGGGGGCTCCCCACCGCCCGTCAGACGATCCAAAAAAGCAAATTTTTGAGACCACAAAAAATGTTAAAATATTGGCATATCCTGGGGACCGAAAAAATGACGAGAGATTTGGGAAACAGACAGGCCCCAACCCCAGGACATACATTCCCCCCGACAGGGTCCCCTGCCGGGAAAAACATGGGGGGGCGTTAGCACAGAGGGGCCAGTGAAATAGAGGGGAAGAAAGAGCAGGATTATAGAAAATGAGAAATTTCAGGGGGGAAAAAAGTCTTGTGAAGGAAAAAATGAGGCCTCTCGATCCCCCGTCACGATGGACCAACCCTTTGACGGGAAAATTTTCGAGAACAATATTTATAAGCTATCTGAAAACAGCATTATTAACAGAAATCTATCTGCGGCCGGATGTGAACTCCGGGGACAATTAAAAAAATGGCTGGTAGACCAGGTTTCGATACCCCAACCTCAAAACCCAAAAAAAAATTCAAAAATACAGAGAACAAAACAAGTTTAAAAAAAACTTGGCATTAGGGCTGGATATTGTACGTCGTCCCTCACAACAGGGGTATACCACTCCAACACTTGAATACACTGGGGATCGAGACGAACATTATCATCAATCTACAGAAAATTGGGATTCTGAGCACTTCTTTTAATAGAAGATTTATGGGTTTTCCCTTTAAAAAATTCTGTAAAAATAAGTTTAGTTCTTAAAAAAAATATGATTTTATTATTTTGGTTTTACCTTTGCAACATTGCAAACAAATTTTAAAAGGAGATTTAAGTTTTCAAAACAACACCGCTAATTAAAAACAAGAAAATTCAAAGGGCATGAATCCTTTAATGACTAAATAAAGGGAGAAGGAAAATATAACAGACTCGTAAAATTTATCAAAAAAGTAAAATTCTGAAAAGGGGGCCCAAAACAAACCATAAGATATTGTCCTGCCCTCAAATAAAATTACGTATTCCTTTTTCAAAAACAAAAAAATTTTGAGGGGGAAACGTCGTCCCCGCACCTCCAGGAGTTGCCCCGGGTATTCTTTGTCGTCTGTTCGTTTTTGAATGAAACGTGTTCCACGAAGAACCTCCGGCAGTTCCCGATGGGGGGCTTCCCCCGAAAGGAAACTATGGGGAAAAATGGGGTGTTAAAAAACGAAGGGGGGAAAAACTTTCCCCACAGAAGCGGGGGAAAAGGCCGGATTTTGGATTTTAATCGCGCTAAGTTTAAAAAAAAGGGCCCCTCTGTTTGCCACCTCAAGTGGATCGTTTCACGAACCTTAAAAGATAATGGTCCGGGGAAAAAGGCCCATCCCCCGGGTCCGGGTTTTGGGTCGGTCGGCCAGCTTGTTCCCCGAACAGGCCCGGGCAACAAGGGCCCGGTCATGTGGCAAGACCGAAGACGATAATGGGTTCTGAACTGATTTTATCAGGAGTCGGACGAGGCGGAGCGCAAGGGAGCTGAGAGAGTCAGAACAAAAAACAACGCCGCAGCCTCGCGCTCGATGTATTTCAGGGCCTCCCCGAATTGCATACATCTCGCAAATACCTGCACTGGGAATTAGTGATAAGGTGGTTTGATACAATAAAAACCATGCCACTGCATCGTTGCGATGAACCATCTGTATATAGAAAGATGGTGGAAGCTTCCCCCCAACAAACTCATCTGGAAACCCGAGGGCTACATATTTTGGGAAAGATTGGAGGAGGTCAATATTGGGGGCAGAAGCTTAGAGGGGGTCAGGTCGTTGGGGCTTTACAGGGGTGGGAAGTTCGACATTAAGTCCCCCAAAAGATTTCTTTAAACGGGCCTGGGGGGTGGGGGGTGATGTTCAAGTGTCGATGTTCATATTTTGGGGGAAAAATTGGCGAACGGGGTTATACCCCTTTGCCCATGGGGGATAAAAGAATAGTCGTTTTTCAGGGGTGGGCCCCGTCGTTGAAGCCTAATTCGGCTGGTGCGGTATGCCCCGTTGCAAGGCGGATAAGCGGGTGAATGGTGTTAATGGGCCGAAGAGTGGAAGGGGCTGCCGAACCATCACTTCCCGAATCCAAAACGGGCGGAGGTGATTTTATAACCCAATAGGGTGCGGTCGGCTCCCCGACGTCCACTAGGGAAAGAAGATTGAGGGGAGCATCTGATTTTGGGGTGGGGTGTGAGCCGCCCCCTTGGACTTTTCAAAAAGAACCCAAATCGGGGGTGGGAATGAAAAAATTCCCCCCCAGGTGAAGCGATCCCAAGTGAAAATTCGGCGAAGTGTACAAGATTTTCAGGGGAATTTAAAAAACCGTGAAACATTTTTGGGCTTTTTTTTGACCAGTTAGGTGTCGGATCCATGATGCCCGGACGAACAATAATGAAAATCGTCCCCCAAACCGGGGGCCTTTTCTGGTTCTCCACGACCCACGCTATATGTTTATGGCAATGGCAAACAGAGTGACCCAAAACGACCCGGGGGAAAGCCTTTTTTTGAGAGGTGGCTGCTAACGTTTGTACCAATGCGAAATCGGGAAAGATCTGTTCGATAAAAAATTTTGGGGGAATAAGGAGCTTCCCCAATCCCCCAGTGCAGGGTTCCAAAATCCCTACCTCCAGGTGGTGTCTGGCCTTCTCTATGTCAAAAGTACGGCCACAGGTGTTTCTCAGGGAAAAAGGTTGATATTTCGGTTCCAAAGTACAAAAGGTCCAAGGTTGACCGGTGTTTCCCGAAGACCCTGGTTGGGGGTGACGGTTTCTGGGTCCAGGGTCCCCAAACGCTGGCTTTCCGTTCCAAACGACAGGCAGCTGGTAGAGGAGGGGTCGGTAGCTCGTGGAAGACCGATCTTTCCGTCCTTCAAATGGAATGACTTTTCTCCCATTGAACAGGAATGGGGTGCTCTTCCGATCGATTAAACAAAGGGGAAGGGAAATTTCTTTCCTCATCAGGAAGATGTTGTAGAAATTTGGGCCCCCTCAGGGCCTGGGGCGTTCTTTTTTTAATGCAAGGCGCACGCAACCACATGGAAAAAAGGGGTGTTGTTCCGTCTCTCTGGGGGGGAATTCAGCGGACGCCCCCATCCTCTCTTTATCAGAAAACGGGCGTAGTTGGAGCTTGACTTTTGTTCATAGTACGTGGGAAGTTCCTCTACAATTTATCTGGGAAGTATCATTCCAATTTTGAGAAGTGGGCGTGTTTGGAGAAGAGTGTCCTTTTTCTGGGGGATTCTTCTCCAAACCGGCGTTTCGGCGTTCAGGAGGAGACGTATGCCCCCACATTCCTTTTTTCTCTCAAATTTTCCTTTCCCTGCCCACTCTTTTTATTTGATAAGGTTTTCCACAGTTGGGTAAAGTCTAAAACGCAGTGCCCCTTTTTTGGGGGCTGACCCTCTGAAAAAAATCCCTTTTTCCACCGGCACGGGATGTGTCGGGGCAGCACCGAAAGGGTTAATGGTTGGGAAC
This sequence comes from Teleogryllus oceanicus, assembly GCA_964035755.1. NCBI lineage: Eukaryota > Metazoa > Arthropoda > Insecta > Orthoptera > Gryllidae > Teleogryllus > Teleogryllus oceanicus. Next base: position 162,755,302 of record CAXIVR010000001.1, read on the forward strand.
GGGGTCGTAATTGGGGGCCAAAAACCCCAAAGTTGCGGTTCTGGGAAAGTTTTTTTTCCTGAATGTATTCCCGTCAGCTCGATGGGTTACCAGCGAGGTGAACGGGAAAGGCAAAAAGGAAAAAAGCGTACCATGGAAAGGGCCTAGAAATTTATAAGAACAATCCACTCTAAATGGTAGATGAGATGGATCAAGTGATTGATTTGAAAGGTTTAGTTGGGGAAAAAGTTTTTTCCCCAGAGTTCAGAAGAATTAGGTTCTCTTCAATAATATTTTCGATAATGACCTCTGGGGCTGACCTCGTTACCCCCCCGGGATTGTGGGCATTAAAATCACCCCCAATAAGAAAAAAGGGGGCAGCTGAGAAACAACTTTTAAGTTCCTCGGGCTTTTTGGCCCGGGGGGAAAGTTTATTGCACAGTCAATGGGACCAGATATGGACATGTTTTAAGGTCGGTTCGAACGTTGTTCCCCAGAAAACGATGGTCTCGGGTGAACCCGCATCCGGAACGGGAAAATCTGATCTTTTGGGCAAACCGGTTTAACCCCGAGGGAGAGGGGGGGGTTAGGAAGAAGATGGTTTCCTGGGAAAATCTATAAATGGTCTGTGGGGGGGCAGGCCAATTCTTCAAACTTATGCAAAACCCTTCAAATTCCCTGGGGAAACCATTAAAAGGTTTTTATTTTTTGGGCCTTTTTTTTTTTCTCACCCGAAAAAAAAGGCCGGTTCCTCATCCCAGCAGAGTCGTCTGACTGCTGCTGGATAAGTTGTGTCAGGGGTGTCCCGGGGTTTTTACGGTGATCGAGATCAGAAGGGTTGGAAATCTTAGTGTGAGTTCCAGGGGGGAGGAGGGCTTCCGACGATTTTGAGTTTTGATTTCATTTGGGAAACAGTTTCTATAGGAGCTCAAAAAGTTTTGGGGGCTGGGTTTTTGCTGTTTATTTTGTATTTGGTTGGGAAAAATAACTTTTTTCCCCCTTGGATACGGCCTATCTTCAGGGAAAATCTTTGGAGCAACCCGGCAGGAGAAAAGGCTGCTGGGGCTGGGGCTTGGGGTTTTACTCACGGTTATCACCGGGGGCCCACTTTTAAAGTGGTGGAAAAGGATCGTGACATGTCTATGGTTCTTGCTTGGAATGGCGCTTCGCCTCAGGGAAAGAAAATTTTTTATCCTTTTTTTTTTTTTACGGAATGTTGGGCACTGGTTTTAAAAAAGGTGCTGTTTGCCTTCCCATTAAACAGTTCGGTGGTTTTCGCAGGGTTGTGGGTCGCGGTGTTCCACTTCCGCATACTCGCTAAGACAGAGGTTCGGGTTTAAAACTTTGGCAGTTTGGGAAAAAAAGGGTTTTGGGAAAATTATTCGCACACGGGTTTTAAAACCCGTACTTATTTTTTTGGGAAAGGGGGGACGGTCAAATGAATCCCGGGGCGAAATGGGGATTAATTTCCCCCGCTCCTTCCGTCGATCTAACCTTAGTGACCAAAAATCTAAAAAATTGAAGATCTTATCCCTTTGAACAAAATCCTCGTGGTTTTCCACGCCCACAAGTTCAAAATCGGGGGTTCGGGGTCCCCCGGATCCCGGGAAACTGCTTGGTTTTTTTAATTTTTTCCCAAATTTTTTCTCGGTGGTTAAATAAATGGGAATTTCTTTGTCGCCCACCCCGGGGTTTCCAAATTTCTTCAATGGCTCCCCCAGAAAGGGCCACTTTGCTTTTAAAAATCTTCCTTCCCCGGCCTCCCTGGGGGAAACGGGGTTCTTCGGTTGATCATTTTTCAAAAACATTTCAAAACTATAGTTCCATAAAATATCTCCCCCTTTCCCTTTTTGGGGGGGGGGGTTTATTTTTTTTGCTCCAAGGGAAAGGGTTCATCTGTGCTCCCCACCCCCCGGAGTCCAACAAGGACACCCACTGGGGTGCCAGGGGTTGCACAGAGAATAGTAGGAGATGTCACGCTGCCGCCGGATCCCCCCCCGGCCTGGGTTCAGTACCAAAAACCAGTCCAAGCCGGTTGATCGGTGTGGGGTTTCCCCCCCGCCCCCTGAAGGTCCTGCCAAAGCAAGTGTTTGAGACCTAAGGGAAAGTTCCCCAAAAAAACGTAGACACTTCCCCAGATACCAAAAAAAATGCACAGGGGGAGTAATTAAACAGCAGGACCCTCAACCGCCGGACATACATTCCCTCCGACACGGGTGCCTCCGCAAAAACATGGGGGGCGTTCGCATACAGAGGGGGGCCCGTGAAATAGAAGAGGGAAGAAAAGAAAAGGGTGTAATAAAAAAAAGGGAAAGATATATGGGGAGAAGAAAAAAGTTGGTGAAAGAAAAGAAACAAGCCCCCTTTTCCCTCCCCGTCAGGACTGGACCAACCCACCTCGACGGGGAAATAAAAATATTTTTTAAACTTTGTATCGGGAATCATGCTTTGTTAGAAATTATACCCCCAAAAAATGTACCAGAAAGCGGTGAAAAAAATTTAAAAATAATATTTAATTTTTATAGACTTATAGAAAGAATCAAACAAAGTCTTCAGAAATTAATTAAAAATAATAATTAATTTCATTTTTTAATTCACGTACAGTAAAAATTAAATTGTTTACTTAATAAACTGCAAAAAAATAATGAAAATAATTATTAATCATGTAATTTATCAAGTAAACAATGTTGTATTTTTATGTGATATATATATATATTTTATATATATATATATATATATATATATATATATATTTGACTGTACCTCAGTTTTTCCAATTGGGATCATCAAATGAGGCAGTGACCCTATTAAATTTTTTGAATTTTTTTCAAAATGATGAAGGACAAGGATTCCTTTAGGGGGCGCCTTTATGGGGGGATGTTGGCTGTGATTTTTAATGCATTATCACCTTTTATACAGTTCATTAATCTCTTTATTTTTTTAATAAATTTATTCATCAAAAAACTAACATAAAGGGAAAAACTGATACAGTACATTGGGGTTCAGTCCCAAATATATTACATCAAATAAAATTTAAAATCTATTTTTTTATTACATTTGGATTTCTCGGACATAAAAACGAATCTCTTTAATCAAATTTGAATTTTATTGCAATCATTATGAATATCGTATGTTATAACCCATTGTTCCCCCCCCACGAAGGTTATTAAACGCCCCATCCACTACTGCACTCTTCCAACGTGGCTGTGCTGAATTCATTTGAATTAAAGGCTATTATTGTTGGGTTTCTCATCCGTATTTCCCACTTCTTCAGGGAAAACAGCTGTTTTGTTCAAACCCTTTACGCCACGGCGTGGCGTGGGGCCCCCCGTTTTCCGCTGGCTGGTTTACGTGGTTGCCGCCCGACTCAGTGTTTTTTGTCCATCACCCTTCGATGTTATTTTCGGTTTTATTTCGACCATGCTTTTTTTAAAAAGTCCTTTTTGGGCTGCCCCTGGCTTGGGCCCCCCGGGACTGCTCGCCCCTGCTTCCCTTTTCATTTGATTATTTTTCACCACGATTTTTTTCACAATTCCCACCAATATTACTATCCACGTCTTTAGTTATATTTACTTTTTTCACTACTTTTCCCCCCCCTATTCCCTGATGCTCACCGATTTTCCGAATTTATGCCCCCCACCTCCCTTTCGCCCATCAAAACCCCTTTCCCTTTTTTCGGGCTGGGTTTTTCTCGCCCCGCGATCGTTCCCCAACCCCGCCGATTTTGTCTTTCCTGCGCCCCGATTAAATTGGCATCGTTTTTTTAAATCTGAAAGGTTGCATGACCATTGGGGCATAATAAATATATATATATATATATATATATATATATATATATATATATATTAAACCCCGGTTTTTGCCTAAAAAACGGCGATACAACAAAAAAAGCATGCGGGAACGGTTGCCAGAGCGCTCGCAACAAGAGCGGGTTTCGAGGGCGGTTTGTCGGTTGGGCCCAGGCGTGGGAAAAGACGCCGCGAGAGTCGTGTCCGGCCGGTCACCGGTGAGGAAGGACGTACCTGGGGGTGTTCCGCGTTCGAACAAAGTAAAATATTGGGAAAGAACGGTGCAGAAAAAGGGTTGACGGACAATTTTTTAATAACCATCATTATGCTCGGACGTACCCCGGGGATGCATATCTGGGAGTACAGATCAAAGAACTTGTGTGGGGGAATAAACCCCAAGACTGTAGCCGGTGAAAAGGTGGCCCTTCCAAAATGTACTTTTAATAACTAGGGCGTTTATCAGCTCGCGGAAGGTGACACCAAAAATTTGGGGGAACCGGAAAGGGAAATTACGAGGGGGCGGAGGGACCGTGGGGAAAATTACGTGGGGAACGTACTTCGAAACCCCAACGCATGCTGGCTGGTCCCCCGTGGGGCGGACCCGGCGGGGGCGAAGGGACGAGGCAACCCGAGACCCAAAACCCCAGTTTGGGGGGGGGATTAAACGGTAAAAATTTCCTCGATCGATGAAAATCGAAAGAACCAAAATATTCTGGGGGAGGAAAAAAGGGTTGACCCCAAGGGTATTGAATCAAAGTGATTTGTTGAATAATAAATGTTCATTTTTTTTGTTCACGGAACAGGGGGTTTTTTAATAACCGAGCCATTCCCAAAAAACCGAACTGACTTCTAGCGATTGCATGTACATGGTGTTAAGGTGAAATTTGATTAGCCGAATTACTGCAATGATCTAAATTTGGATTTCATTCAAAACTATATTTCAAACAGTGTATAATAAACAGTGCAATAAGTGAGTCCGACCTTTAATGCTTTGGCCTCGGCCACGGCACGATGTCCACTATGGACACAATGGTGTCAACTGAGGAATCAAATAGTGAAATATCTATTGAACAACATCAGCAAATCATCATTCAACAGCAACAAGACAACATTAATTCAACAGAAAACACAACTGCAACAACTACAACATAAACTTCAATTGCTGCAGCAAACATACCCTCAACTATCACAGTGTCCTAAGAACGAGCCTGCCAATTCACAAGTTGCGGATGGATTTCTACATTTACCTATAAATCCAGCTACTGTAGGTACAAATTTATCTCACAATTAAAAAATGGCTGAATCTAAGGAAATCCAAGAGGGCATATGGCAGGAAGTGGAAACGGAGGTCTAAGAGAAAAGTAAAGGGTTTGAGCGTCATGTATTTCAACGGTAGCTATGAATCGTGTTCAGAGCTCTGGAGGAGCTCTCAAGAACCAAGCGGCATTGTCGATGTGCCAGGACCCTGATGACACAGGAAGTTCCCTGCAACGCACAGCCGTCAGATGGTTTTTTGAAGCGCTCCATGATGCAGTAATCAGACAGGCATTAGGCTGGCAAGACCGAAAACCTTAGCTGACGCATTAAGTCAAGCACTAGACTTCCAGGTTGCAAAAAGAGCATCGAAATGTGACGGACGAGTGCGAGAATTGCAGACAGACGTTGATACATATAACGAAAAGTATTTGGAGACCCATTTCTAGTGGCAAAAGGCTTCAACCTCGATGTTGGGATTGTGGAGCATGGAGAGCAGCAGTGTTTATAAACACAGCAGCCAGCAGGGAAAACTAAAGCAGGTTGATGGAGGGAGCATCCATCGACCTGTGAAACAAGAGCCCCACCTTACGAAATACATGTCAAGTCCATTCGACACCGTTCCGACTGCGTTTACGTAGATGCACTTTTAAATGGAAGGCAATGCGTCTTCTACATACTGGTGCATATAAGAACCGATTTTGCCAAGTCTCATCTTATGCCATCCAAATGGAAGCTTCGAACAGCCACTGGGGACTCAGCGAATGTTGTTGGAGAAATGGATGTCCTCCTTGCCATTGGAACTACTGCTTTCAATCATCGCCTACTGGTCGCTGACATAAAAGAAGCAATTTTAGGAATGAAATCATGACGACATATGGGTGTCAGCTAGATTTACGACACGGTGTGCTGACACTCAACGAAGTGGAGGTGTATTCGCGTAACATTGCGTCACGGCAATCTGATTACGGCTGACAACGTAATCTTGACAGAGCGTAGCGAAATGTTCATAGAAACGAGCCCTGAGGGTGACGTTCCTGCTGGAGAGATTGCTATCCTGGAACCCACAAGTCACGACGAAGACATTGGTCGAAGAATTCTAGTAGCCAAAGAACTGGTCAGAGTGAATAGAACAATACCTGTGAGAATAATGAACATTAATCACTATCCTGTTAAGTTGAGAAAAGGAACAGTGATTGGTAATTGTTCTACGGTATCCTCGGTTTTGCAAAATGTTAACCATACCGAACCACTACCTAAAGGAATTCCTGAACGACTGCAGAATCTGATTACAGAAGCTTATCTCGGGAAGAATGTCATAAGGCTGAAGACCTAATACAGCGATACCAGCATGTCTTTTAATGCAGTGATGGTGTAAAAGGAAAGACTGATATTTATTCGTCACAGAATAGACACCGGAAACGCCGATTCGCCAAGCTGCTAGATGATTACCCCTGTATAGAAAAGGAGAATGATGAGTTTATAAAAGACATGAAGAAGGATGGCATAATCGAACCATCAAGCAATCCGTGGGCTTCTCCGTCAACGGCAAAGAAGAAAGACGGGTTTCGAGACGGTTCTGTGTCGATTTCCGACAGCTCAACAATGTAACGAAGAAGGATAGCTATCCATTGCCCCGTATTGACATGTTGGACACACTTTCTCGGGGCCAAGATCTTCTCGACTCTTGACCTGAAAAGCGGATACTAGAAAGTAGACTTAGATCCCAGAGATCGAGAGAAGACCATTTACCGTCAGATCAGTTTTGTGGCAGTTTACATTAATGCCTTTCGGACTGTGTAATGCTCCAACTACATTCGAACGATTGATGGAAAACGTGCTGAGAGGTCTGTCGTGGGAGACATGTCTTGTCTACCTCGACGATATAATTCTTGTCGGAAAATCTTTCTAGGACCACATCAAGAATGTAGAACAGGTGTTCAAGAGGTTAGAAGGAGCAAACTTGAAACTCAGACCAAAGAAATGCCATTTATTTTGCAAGCACGTGAATTACCTTGGACATGTATCTGGCACAGGAGTAGAACCTGATCCGGAGAAGGTTAAAGCTGTGCAAAGGAATGACCAGTCCTTAAAGGATAAACATGAATTGAGAAATTTCTGGTCTATGTTCATATCGTCATATGTTTTGGGATTTGCCAACATCGCATATGCCAACATGAATGGCAAACAGAGTGGCAGAACTCAGATTTTAAGCTCACGAGAATCAAGGTTTCCATAAATCCTTGGTCTTCCTTATCTCGTGATGCTAGGCGCGAGATCATTTTAACGCGTTTCGAATCGGTCACTGCCATTTCTCCGAAGGATATCTCCTGCGTGGGACCAACCTCCTATATGCGAATACTGCAAAATGGATCTAACTGTGGAGCATGTTCTCTTGCACTGCAGTAAGATAGAGAGTCGCCAAAGGCACCACATTTCTGGCACCTAACTGAGATTCATAGAAATGACGAATCCTCTCTGGAAGCTTTTTAGCTTTTTACGAGAGACTAACTTGTATAACCTTAGAGAAGATAATGCCAATTATTTGGCTTGGTGCTGGTGGACGGAAGGGAGGGTTGCTGGTGAACGGAAATCTGATCACCTCCCCTGAAGACATTGCACAGCAACTGGCTACTCGTTATGAGACCATCTCCAGTTCCTCACAACTTTCTGCAGGGTTTCTCAATTATAAATGAGATGGGAAAAACATACAATATATTTTTCAAATGGCAGAGAAGAGGAATATAATAACTCCCCCATTTCTGTTGAGGAATTTTCGGCTCTTGCTCTTTGGAAAGACTCTGCTCCAGGAGCTGACAAAATCCACAACCTACCCGAGAAGGCGCGTTCCTTCCTCCTTAACCTCTTCAGTTTTATTTGGAACGAACTCTTCATTCCTGACACCTGGCACCAGGCTCTCATCCCTATTGCTTAGGAAAGAAAGCACCGAATGTTTACCGAAAGACAAGCCAGACTTTGCTTTCATTAGCTGGATATGTAAGCTATTGAGCGCTTTATCCACGATGGTTTGCTCCGAGCAAAACATTTTAACACCAATATCGTGTGGCGCCAAGAACCATCGATCTACATTGGATCACTTGGTCACTCCTGCTTCGCAGATATTCTCGGTATCCCGGCGAAGATTAGTGTAAAATTAGAACTGCAACGTTGCTTGAATGCAGAGGCTTTTGATGCAACCTACTTTTTTGGGGGGAGGGGTGCTTAATAAAACAGTAGACAAGCGATTGGCGGTACTCAGTTAAATTTATTAACTGAGCAATGATTATCACAGCAAAGTGTGAATTGTAATTAGACTCCACTGCGTTGTATACAAATAAAATATTAAAAATTGGAATTGCTTTAAACATTTGTGCAGCTGTTTTATAACTTTAATTTTTATACTTTTAATATTTATTGATTTTTGTGTAAATAATGGATAACCCCTTATTTATGTATATTTTATTTCTAGATCTATCAATTGGCCAGAGAAACTGTGATACTACTTCTGGAATGTAATCCATTAAGGGGCGTTATTGCTCGATTGGGTTGTTGATCGATGTTACACTGGATCAGCGAAAGTTGCCGATGGCTGTTTCCTTGCTCTAGCTACAATTTTCAGTGCGAGGTGTGTAGCTTTTTTGCCAGTTAAATGTAATATCAGTAATGGTAACTTATTGGTGCATACATTTCTGTGCAATGTAACAGCTTACATTTGTTTCAAAATGTACTTTAGGTTACAAGTTAAAAGTGAATTTATTTACTTTACTTTATTCTTTCTTCTGTTTGAAAATTATGCAGGAATATCCATGATCACTACACTGCTGTGATAAACGAACCTTATGAACACTGGATGTCCCAGGACCTTAGTTCATGAAACTGCATTGCAGTTACTACAAGTTCTAGACAAACGGTTCTTTGGTTCTGTGGTGATGCCTGCTGACGGTGATGGTGGTAAGTTAAAGAGATTTTTATTTTGTGAAATATTAAAATTTTAAATGTTACTTTGTTTAATATTATTATTTTAAATATTAAATATTATACTTTGTGAAAAATTAAAAATATTAAAATGTATATAAAAATTTTCTGTATGTCCCCCGAAAGCTTTCCAGCTGATAAATAGATATTCATGAAATTTATTATTCTGATACATCTTAACTGAACAGCGACAATAACATACTCATTGACAGCTCAATGACAACTTTTCCCTCTACATTCCATCATTAATATTTTTATGGTTAAGTCCGCGCCATGTAAGTATTGCGGAGCAGTGATGCAGGTTTCAGTGCTGGACGGGAAGGGGGGCAGTGGCAGGCCAGGCACCGACAGCGGGAGCGAGGGGGCGTGAAGGAAGGGCTAAGTGTCGTAGCGTGGTAGTCGGGGGATTGAGGGATATGGAGTGGAGCAGAGAGAGCACGGCTCCCCGATGATGTTAATAAAATGTTTCTCATTTTACATTGCAGATAAAAATCATTCTTTTTCCTCCTTAATAGATGATTGTGAAAAATAAATACCCTAGTAATGTCGTGTTATTTTGGCTAGTTTTATTTTAAAACTTAGTCTTCAGTTGCACTTCTTCAGTGGCGTGTGGTGCAATTTTTTCTAGGGAAGCAATTACATTTCAGATGGAAGATTTTTTACTTTCTCGTGTACGTACGTATATATGGAGTAATCTTCGTAGTATAGAGAAAGTTATGTAATGCTGTGGAAAATCGATTTCGAGATTTAAACGGAAATACACGTTTTGGTTTCCCCTGATAACGAAAAAGTGTTTTTTTTTTTCAAAACGTCCGTCCGTCCATGGACACTAATAATGCCTACACCACGAGTAGGAATTTTTCCAAATTGAGGAAACCCCTATACATCTCAATCTAGTTAGAGCTTTGAAAGTTTGAAAAACATTCTTTAAAATTTGAGGGTTCTTTACATGAAGCCTCTGGGACGTTTTGAAAATTTTTTAAAAAAATAGCTTCAATTTTTTCTGTGAATTTCTTGTAAGAATATACTGAAATACACTCATAAAAGTTGCATAGGGCCGATTTTCACTGTTAGCTCTGAATTTTCGATAATTGCAAAAGTTTGAATTTCTTCGGCTTCTTTCTACAACTACAAAATTGAAGATAGAGATTTTTCTTTCAAATGAAATTAGTTGTCCACAATTAGTTATTTCATTAAGGTTGTGTACATTTTTAAATAGATTTTAGTACTTTTTGAGCAATATTGCGTTCAATATTTGCAATTTTAAAAAATTACCTAACAAGATTTTCTCAAAAATGCCTGCAAATGTTTTCTTTAAAATTTAGTAGTGGGTAGTGATTGTGCTAAATGTACCCTGTAAGATAACATAAATGCCATATTGCTCTATTCTATTGTTTTTGCAAAAATTACGATAATGTAATTTTTTTGACTTGTCTCTCATGTCGGTAATGTTTACACAGACACGGTTCGCCACATTGTACGATGCGCATGTGATTTAAATGATGTTGTATAAAGTTTTTCGAAATCTCAACAATTTTCTTTTAAAATTAGCTCAAAATTCCGCATTTTCAGAAACTCACAATCCCCATTTTCTCAAAACTGGCTCCAATTTTTTCTTCATACCTTTCCAGGAGATATTGCTAATTGCAGTGCTTAATATGACATATCGGTGATCATATTAAGTTGATAAGACATTATAATAAGACATAAGCTTAATAAGACATTTTGGTGTATTCTGTTGTTATTTCAAAAATTAAACAAATGTAATTTTTTAAAAATATCTCTGCCGATAAGCACATGCGGAGCCCACCACACGCGCACTGTGAGTCACACTGTATGCAACTGCCATTGTTTTCCAAAAGCGAGCCCCAACTGAATGAAACTGCTCGCTCCTATCACACGGGCCAGTATATCTGCTGATCGCAGCATTCCCTATGAGACGCTGGATGCAGTGAGCTCAGTGCTTCCAAAGAGCTTTACAGGCGAACTCTACCCTATCTATTGGTGACAATAATATTTACATGCTCATTTCAGAAAGATTGGACCACCCAATTTAAACTGTTTTGACTTGGATTGCAAGATTCTAAATTACAAGTCAATTGGTATTAAAATTCCTTGGTATTAATTGGTATTAAGTATCCTTGGAAATGATAGGGGAAGCAATGCTTTCATTGAATAATCGGCACTGTCTTCTAATATACTTTAGTTGTCCTGACTTCCATAGTACTATATGAAATATAATTTCCAGTTCTCTTGTCTGTCTGAAGAGATAGCTGTAACAATTGTGTGTGCTTATTAATGTGTGAATGTATTCTGTTAGTTGTGTTATGGTGAATGTTATATATTTTTTCTTTTGTTTAATAATTTTCAATTTGTAAATTTTCTTTGTTGTGCATGAGGAGAGAGATAACTTTTTGCACAATATTCACATAATTAATTGCTTGTTTTTGTATTATTTAGATGAGAGTTTGAATGGCAGTTGTGTAATACTAGATATTTGATCGAATATGTAGCAACTTAATGTTTGTGAATTCATATTTGGGTGGTCTATTCTTTAAATATGTCCCCTTTTAATGATGATGTATCACTTCCTGGCATCACTGTTTTTGCAACTGTGTTTTTCATGGAATGAATACAAGTTTTTCTGCTGAAGTGTGAACTGCTTATGTTCAATGTTAACATTTTTCCGTTTTATTTATATGCATACCTATTTCCTTTTCAGCAGTGCACTTGTGTTTTTACACAAAATTTTATTTCCATTACAATTACAGCTACTGGTTTATGTTTTCATGATTCTCTTAATTTATTACATGCATTGATCTTCCTAGTGTTGTACATTGTCAAGAATGCATTATTTTATTTTATGATTCTGGAACAACAAAGCATGGATGTATACTATTAAAGTTAGCAAAATTCAAAAGTAATCAAAGAATTGAGATGAGTAAAACTAAGTACAGGTGAGTGAACAGAAGTAAATAGTTCTAAATGTCAAGGTGAGGTTGTCTATATGCCATTAGAGGTTCAGTTCAATTGTCTGAAGATCACTGATGGTTTACAGGTAATTGTAGTTAATTATAGATGTACTATCATTTTATATTTAGTTTCAAATGGAGCATTGAATTTTTAGGAACTCTCAAATAGTGTTCTTGTAATTGAGAGCTTGTAAACTTGCAAAACTTGTTAATTTCTTGTAATCGCAGCATTCTATGTTTTAATTCCACTATTATTGGATCTATGTATCAATAAGATTGAAAGTGATATAAGCCACCATAATTCTGTAGAATTCTCTTCCAGATCGTAAAAGAAAAATTAATTCATTCATTAGAGGCCCCTTTGTGGAGCTCAGTTATAGAATTTACTCTATTATATGACAACTTTGTACATAAAATTATTTTATTTATTATTATTTTATTAATTGTGGCAGCAACATGCTGTTGTTCACGTAACTTACAAGGGCAAAAAGATTTGTCATATAACAATTTGCTTAAGTAGACTAAGAAAGTTATAAGTAAGTCACAACTATAGATCATAAATCGTGTGATAGGAACGCCTATCACAGAGGATCCAATCAATATCCTACCATAACCAGTGACAATTCATTTTCCCAGCTTAGATATTGATGAATTGTGTAATTTGTTTGTGTACAACAATATTCATTTTGAAATTGAAATGTCTTCCCTCCGGACTACTAGAGAGATCCATCATTAATATTAGTTCTCTAATTTCTCATTGAAACCTCAAATGGAACATACATTTAGATAAATTGGAAAAAGAAAAGAAAAAAGTTAATTTTGCTATACATCAAAAATCCTTTCAAATTGAGTCTGTCTTCACCCAGCTTTTGCACATTTTAGGAATGACTATTTTTACTTCAGATAGATAATATTCTTGGGATCCTTTATTTCAAACATTTGAATAATGAGAAAAATTACGAATTATAAGTGAATATCATCCACGTGATTCTTCTAAAAATCTCTTTATTAAACTAGGAATTCGTACCGTTGTCTTATTTCATTTAGGGGATTAGTTGTTCTTGTCAAAACTGACAAGATGGGAATATATAATGATCCAACACATTATTATAATTTCAACACACGGCATACAACTCATAACCATCAGATGAGAGTAGCAATTGCTCACTATAAAAAAAAAGTTCATACAATACATTCACATATACAGTATATTTTACAACACATTGCCAGATGACATTAAATTCCTTATTCTAGTTTTAGTGCCAAGTCATTTTTTCTGCTGTGTAACTGTTTTAATACAATTAGAGACTATACTGAGCATGAAAAGGAAATTAATATTAATTTTAACAACGATTTAATTTAGTAATTACACAGGCACACTAAAAGGTTGTCAGACCCAGACTTGACATACGAGTCTCTCTGTATATCGACGCACTGAATCCGAATCCGAATTACGCCACCACCCTCCAGTTTTTCTTTAAATCGCAAATACCACCGTGAAATTGTATTTTTTGCTTTCGGAAGTTGTTGTCAGACCCAAAGACATGACACATGTTTCTCGATGTACGTCGACGTGCTGAATCCTAATCTGAAGCCAAAATTGCGCAACCACCCTCCAGTTTTTTGATTGCGAAAAACCACCGTGAAATTGTAGATAGTAAATTTCGAGTCAATTTCGAATTTACCGCGTCGACATACACAGAGAAATATGTCATGTTTTGGTCTGACTCCTTTTTTTTTGTGTAAAGCACACTTGTCAGGGGCATGCCTTCAATTATTTACATAAAAATATAAATTTTACATTTATTTTCTGTTTCATATAGTACATACTACCCTTGGTTTTAGTAGAAACGTAAGTGTATTTTGAATGGCACCCACGCGGAACACTAATGGGCTCTGAAAACTCACGAAGGCGCCGGATGAGTGCCACAGACCATGCCGGCCCTTGAAGTGAAGATGACTGCCTTCTCAAGCCTCTCAACCTCGAGGGTACGGCTTGCCCCAGAGGTTGCAATGACAATCGTGACGTCAGCGAGGTACAGTGTGTAATTTCAGGCATTAGCTCGTAAAAACGTTTTTCGACCCAATTCCTGAACAGCTTCTAAGTTAGCCCTGTTTTCCATGCAGAATAGGTCGCACCGCAGTTTATTTAATGTTTGGTTCGCGTAATGGTCGCTGAATGTACGCGTACGCGGTCGTTGAATGTACAACAACCACGACAAACACAACAACTACAACGATAAACGCAACAACCACAACGATAAACGCAACAACCACAACGACAAACGTCAACAACCACAACGACAAACGTCAACAACCACAACGACAACAAACATCAACAACCACAACGACAACAAACATCAACAACCACAACGACAACAAACATCAGCAACCACAACGACAAACATCAGCAACCACAACGACAAACACAGCAACCACAACGACAAACACAGCAACCACAACGACAAACACAACAACCACAACGACGACGACGCCAACCGCGACGACGACGCCAACCGCGACGACGACGCCAACCGCGACGCTCGACGCGAACCGCGACGACGACGCTCGACGGCGACGCTCGACGCGAACCGCGACGCGACGCTCGACGCGACGCTCACCGCGACGCTAACCGCGACGCTCGACGGGACGCTCGACGGGACGCTCGACGCGACGCTCGACGCGACCCGCGACGCGACGCTCGACGCCAACCGGGCGCGACGCTGACGCCAACCGCAACCACAGCCGCAACGACAACGCCAACCGCAACGACAACGCCAACCGCAACGACAACGCCAACCGCAACGACGACGCCAACCGCAACGACGACGCCAACCGCAACGACGACAACCGCAACGACAACGACAACCGCAACGCCAACGACAACCGCAACGACAACGGCAACCGCAACTGCAATAACGGCAACTGTACCGGAAACGGCAAACTGCAATAACGGCAACTGCACGATGGTAACTGCAATGACGGTAAACTGCAATGACGTTGACCCGCAATGCTACCCAACAATGACAATCGCACGCGATCGTATCGCAACTGCACGATACCGCTAACGGCACGATAACGCCAACTGGCAATGATACACAAGCAATTGCAATAACAATTGCAATGCTAACGTAATGCTACTCACACTGCAATGCTAACGCAATTGCAATGCTAATGACAATTGCAATGCCATCAAGCAATCGCAATTATAATGACAATTGCAATAATGACTACTGCACGATAACTGCAATAATGATAACTGCAATGATGATACAATTGAAATGATGATAACCGTAATGGTAAATTGCAATGATAACGGCAATTGCACGACAACGGTAAATCCGCACAACGGTACCGCAATAACGGCAATTGCACTGGAACGGTAAATTGCAACGTTGCATCGACAATCGGCAACTGCAATGATAATTCGTAACTGCACGATAACTAGACCGTACGATAATTGCAACTGCACTTGAATACGGTAATTGCAATGATAATGCAATTGCAATGATAGCGTACTGCAAATAACAGTAATTCAATGATAATGGTAACTGCAATGACAATGGTGTCCGTAATGATAACGATAACTGCAAATTACTGCAATGATAATGACAATAGCGATGATACAATGATAAATAGCGATGAGCAATGACAACAGCGGGATGATGAGGACAATAGCGATGAGGATAAACGCGATCGCAGAGGACAAACGCGACGGCGAGGACAACGCGACGGCGAGGACAAACGCGACGGCGAGGACAAACGCGACGGCGAGGACAAACGCGACGACGACGACAAACGCGACGACGACAAACGCGACGACGACAAACGAGACGACGACGATATACGCGACGACGACATACGCGACGACGACATACGCGATGACGACATACGCGACGACGACAAACGCGACGACGACAAACGCGACGACGACGACATACGCAACGACGACGACGACATACGCGACGACGACGACATACGCCACGACGACAAACGCGACGACGACAACGAGACGATGACAAACGCGACGACGACAAACGCGACGATGACAAAACGCGACGACGACAAACGCGACGACGACAAACGCGACGACGACAAACGCGACGACGACAAACGCGACGACGACAAACGCGACGACGACAAACGCGACGACGACAAACGCGACGACGACAAACGCGACGACGACAAACGCGACGACGACAACGCGACGACGACAAACGCGACGACGACAAACGCGACGACGACAAACGCGACGACGACAAACGCGACGACGACAAACGCGACGACGACAAACGCGACGACGACATACGCGACGACGACATACGCGACGATTTAACATACGCCGACGACGACATACGCGACGACGACATACGCGACGACGACGACATACGCGACGATTGACGACATACGCGACGACGACGACGATACGACGACGACGACGACATACGCGACGACGACGACATACGACGACGACGACAAACGCGACGACGACGACATACGCGACGACGACGACAAACGCGACGACGACGTCGACAAACGCGACGACGACGTCGACAAACGCGACGACGACGTCGACAAACGCGACGACGACAAACCGACGACGACGACAAACCGACGACGACGACAAACCGACGACGACGACGACAACGCGAGACGACGACGACAAACGCGAGACGACGACGACAAACGCGAGACGACGACGACAAACGCGAGACGACGACGACAAACGCGAGACGACGACGACGACAAACGCGAGACGACGACGACAACGCGAGACGACGACGACGACGACAACGCGACGACGACGACGCGAGACGACGACGACGAGGCAGACGACGACGACGACGACAAACGCGAGACGACGACGCCGACGACAAAACGCGACGACACGAAGGTAAACGCGAGACGACGACGCGACGACAAACGCGACGACGACGACGACAAACGCGAGACGACGACGACGACGATGACCGCGACGACGACGACGATGACCGCGACGACGACGACGATGACCGCGACGACGACGACGATGACCGTGACGACGACGATGATCGCGACGACGACGACGATGACCGCGACGACGACGACGATGACCGCGACGACGACGACGATGACCGCGACGACGACGACGATGACCGCGACGACGACGACGATGACCGCGACGACAACAAACAACAGGAGGAAGAGGCATCTAAACCTTAAAGCCTGCAACAATAAGTGACCGCCTAAAAGGTCTATCTGAACCATCAGAGAACATTGATACACAAAGCAATTATGTTAGCAGGTAAACACCTTACACCTCTACATCTGTACCAGAACACTCTTCAAGAATGGATTTTCAAACAGAGAAACATAAGTATTTTTTTTATTTATTTTACGTCAAAAAGCAGTTAAAACTGCATATGACGCGTGGGGAAAGTGAATTGTGTGCACATTTTCGAAATTCTGTGATCCCTACACTAAGTCATATACTACTTAGAAAAAAGCTCCATGCAGTAACACTATTTTTAAGGATAAAAGATAAAAAGGCACAATTTTATTTATCCATGTTGTCCTTCGAATAATACTTCCTGACGCATAACGATGGAAACCATAATTAGTTAATAATTGTTTTTCCAGTGGTCAGAAAAACAAATTCACGGGAAAATCTTGCACGCCCTTCACGGTCCATGCTCAGACTTCTCAGCCTCTGTTAAATGGCTAGAAAATGGAGATTTATATGTTGAAACTGAGGGTTTCATGCTAGCCATTCAAGATGAAATTATCCCCACCCGAAATTACAGAAAACAAGTTTAAAAAGATCCCAAGGTCCAATCTGATAAATTCCGCAGATGGATCGCTTCCATTATACACCAACAAAATGCGTCCAACCATAAATTTAGTGATCTTCATGCCCCTTACTACTCGTACAAACCTGAACCTGTGCTGGAAAATGAAAAGGTCTGAATTTATTTCGATCGCACAATTTTCATGCGCAAGACTCTAGAACATAAAAGGCTCGATATTGTGGTAACTCTCAAGGTGCCAAAAACTACTTTTCTCATTGATGTTGCAGTCCTTTCCTACAGGAACACGCAAAAAGCATTCTCGGAAAAAATAAGGAAGTACAGCGATCTGGCCTATCAAATTAAAGATCAATGGAAAGAGGACCAAGTATTTATTCTCCCAATAATTATCTCTAGTAACGGCATTATACAAAAATACGTCAAAGAAAACCTTCAAAAACTTGATATCCCTCCAAGGCCTTTAAAATTAATACAGAAGTCTGTTATCTTAAATACTTGCCGCATTGTCCGGAACTTTCTAAATTCAAATTCTTAAATAGTAAATACACTTCGCGACAAGCCCGTTGTTATTTGATAACCAGGTCTTCCTGTGAACCAGTTATGTGTTAACATAATAATAATAACAATAACAACAACAATAATATTTAAAACTCAACAAGGAAATCATCTTACAGGAAATCGCTATAACAAACTCTGAAAGCAAATTGACAGAACTAGCGACGTCCTCAAATCCACAATGAAATTGGGACAAACTCAAAAGGAGAAAACACAGGTGGTGGAATGTAATATGTTACCAAGCAATAGAAAGAATCAAAAACCTGGAAAAACTTCATGAAATAAAAACATCGGAAAATGGCACAATTTCTGAGATCCGAAAACAACATCAAAAACAATTCGAGGGAAAACGTAATTTTGATAAAATGCGACTAGATGAAACAGAACAAGATTTTAAAAAGAATAACACCAGAAATTTCTGTAAAACTTTAAAGAACATCTCAAAGGATACCAACTGCTAATCTTGCTTCAAGAACCAGATGGCTCACTAGAAACCAACACGAAGAATAACGGCCAAATCCTCGCTATTTCAACCAACTTCTCAACTGCGAAGATCCCACAGACTATATTTCCTTTAAAACGTCCACACCAATTTCCGACGCTGAACCGTCAACTATCAAGGAAATAATAGAGACTATCAAAGTTCTGAAAAGCAATAGAGCCCCAGGAGAAGATGGAATTATTGCAGAACTCTGGAAACTAAATGATGAACGATTGAATCAGGGGAAAATTCATAGGATCATATTAGACATTTAAACGAATGATCCCTTCTGAATGGAAATGCACAATCATCCATCCACTCCATAAGAGAGGACAAAACTGATCCGAATGATTACAGGGGTATCTCACTCTTGCCGGTCACTTGTACAGTTCTCTCAAAAGTCCTTCACAATGGCCTTGAACAAGCTGATCCAGAGAGAGGAGAATACCAGGTTGGTATCGGAAAAGGACGTTCCTGCGTGTGAAATTTGAAAACAATCTCCGGATGAGAAACACCAGAAACACAGTGGTCACTTTTGTAGACTTTAAGAAGGCCTACGACTCCTTAGACAGAGAAACACTCCACAACACACTAGAAGAATTCGGTATCGACAGAAAGACTAGGGCACTCATCCGGCAAACTTTAACTAACACAATTTCCAACGTTAAATTCATGGAAGTTTCCTGGAACCATTTGAGATCCAACTGGACTGGTGATAGGGTGACGGACTTCGCTGTTGCTTTTAATATCCTTTTCCGAGAAAATTATCAGGACTTGGGAAAAGATGTTAAAGGTATCCAGTTCAGTATAAAACAAGAGAGAATAGGTCTCCATGTGAAATGTTAGGCCTTGCGGATGACTCCTGCAATTCTCACAAATGATAGAAAAGAGCTACAGACGCCATAGAGAAACTACACGAAATTGCAAATAAAAGTGGTCTTCAAATTACGTATGAGAAAACACAATACATAGAAAGAGTGCCACAGGACAACCGCCTATCGAAACAACTCACGGACAATCAAGGGCTGGCGCGCATTTTAAATATCTAGGAGAAATCATCCAACTATCAGGGATCAACCTAAGGACCAATGAGGAGAGAATAAGAAAATTGCTGAGAGCATACAAACTCACGTGGAACTATTACAACAAAAAGTCCATATCCATTAACGCAAAATTAAGACATTATAACTGTCGTACTTCCTGAGGCACTATATGCTGCTGAAACGACACAAATCGGTGGTCAATCAAAAAATAAGAATGCAGTTCTACGGACATATTCACAGGATGAATGAAAACAGAATTTCAAAACGGATTCTCATAGTCATCAACTCAGGCAGGAGAAAAACAAATGGGACAAAGAAGTCGAGGAGGATCTCAGACAAGCACACGTTACAATAAATGATGCAGGAAAATAGAAAAGAATTCAGGAACAGCGTCAAAAACATACATTTGACGAATACAAAGCAAGAAGAGACCAGGATGTAAATGAACAGCCGAGCGGAAGAAACAAATACAGTGAACACATGAAGAAAACATGGGCCAGATAAAATACAACAATCATCATAAAGGAATTCAAGTTCAAACGCTCTTTAAATGGGAATAATCGTGAATAATAATAATAATAATAATAATAATAATAATATAATACAATAATGTCCTTCTGGGTAAAAGATGACGTCAAAACATTTTTGGCAGGAATCTGGAAATAAAGCAGATCCTACGACAAAGACTCATCTTGGCTCCAATCTGCAGTTGTTTTGCCGATGAACTTGTGGAAACTAAAACATTTTCGCGAATTCACGGAAGAGGACCTCTTCCAAGCAATTAAATTCGTGGGAAACTGGAAATACCCCAGGATTGATAAGATCTAGAATTATTGGTTTCAGAAATTAATTGCATTGCATTCTCATCTAGCCAAAGTCGTTAATAAAATTTTAGAAAACCCAAAAGAACTCATAATAGCTCACACGCGGCATCACGTATCTGCTCAAAACGGGAGGCAGTTCTTTGGCGGAGAACTACAGGCCAATCACTTGTTTGGCAGTTATGTACAAAGTTATAACTGCAGTCATAGCTAACAAAATGTGTAGACACCTGGAGAAGAATCGTCTGTTGCCAGTTGATCAGAAAGGATGTCGTAAAGGTCCCTGTAACTGTAAGGAAATCTTGCTACTGAACCTCTTGAATCTTGAATGATGTGAGGAAACCAAAACGTAATTTGAGCATGGCTTGGATTGACTACCAGACAGTGTACCACACGCTTGGAGTTTGAAGACCTTTGAGATTATCAATTTCATCCTAGACTTATTGAGTTTTGCAAGGAGAATATGAAGTCGTGGGATACCAGGTTACTAATACACATTGGAAAAGAAGTAGAAACAACAAGTATTCAGATTAACGGGGAAATTCTTCATGCCGTCTGCTGTTCTGCATTCGTTTGATTCCACTATCGAGACAGTTGTCGCCGACAGACTTTGGTTATAAACTCCATGGTGAAGAACGACCAGTATCACATCTGCTTTAATGGATGGTTTTGAAGTGTTTGCTAAGAATGAAGCGATTCTCTCCCAAATGCTGTCTGTCATCAATGATTTTAGCAATGACATCTGTGTGAAATTTGTTGACAAATGCGCAAAAGTCGATTTAAAGAGAGGCAAAGTGACGTCCGAGAGCTTTGATGTTGATGTGCTCACTGTGATTGCAAGATCTTGAGCCAGGTAAAACGTACAAGTATCTGGGCATTGAAGAATTTGAGAACATCTCGAACGACACAATGAAAGAGAGAATTCGGATGGAGTATTACAGAGGAGTGAGACTTGTCCTGCAGCCCACTCTGAACTCCAGGAATTTATTAAATGCGTTGCTTTACTAAATATATAATTATATTCAAAATAGTATTATGAGTGTGGTGACGTTATGAAGTGTAGTGCAATTGAGAAGTAGAAAGAGAAGTATAGTGAAGTGTAATTAAAAAGTAGTGTATTTATTAGTTTAAAATAACTGTGCAGGATAGCCATAAAATGTAAAATTAATGTTATTATTGTCCTTATTAACATGTTTATAATATTATTGTCTTAAAATAATTTAAAAGTTACATTGTAATATTATTCCTAATTCTAATATGCAAATTGTAGTTTTCTACCACCAGGTTGTATAAACCTACGTACAGAAATATTAAATATCTATCTAAAATATCTGCAATTGGTCGTTTCGCGGTGTGTGTCGCCGAATTGTGGACCAGTGGATTGGACTTCGATTGGACCAAGATATTCGAATCATTGATTGAAAAAACAGAAAACTGCATCATGTCGTCCACCCTCGAGCTGATGTACGTAGACGGAGCGGTTGTGTCGCAGAAGGAAGTAGCCTCTGACAGATTGAAGACACCCGGCAAAATGCAATATTCGGAATGGGGAAAGTATGTAGTCAGTCCTAAGATGACTCACTAATGAGGCTGGTCATGAAATCTGACCGAAGAATTGGAAACAGGCATTGTAATTGCAGCAAGAAACATGTCTAAGAAAACTATGCAAGGCAAGGAGAATAACACAGACACGGAACTTCTCATGCTACTTAACATGAAATGTTAACACGAATCATTACTTTAATTTAATTATAGCGTGCCGTAAAGTCTTATTCTGTTTCTGTGTTCAAACGTGGATTTTAAATGAGAGTTTCTAACTAATCGGAGCAATTAAAAAGCGATTTTATAATATTTAGAAACATTTTGTTCAAATTAAAACATATTTAAATTTAAATTTTAAAATGCATCTTGTGTAAAGGACGAATCTGATAATTTTTAATAAGTTTGTTAATAACAGGTTCGAACTAACTAAAAACAACCGTAAGTCACCGCTTTCGGTAACATGCAAACAATTCCTCTTTTTAGTTAGCAACGTTGCCACAGCACTAAATTCTCGTTCACATAAATATGACGATGGGAATGCTATAAAACGATGAACAATCTACCGCAAGCCAGGGTACAATTGTGGGATTAACTTTAGTAGATCTTGGTAGCCTTTTTCAAATTTGATTGTTATTTCCTCATTCGTTGTCAGTTCTATGTTGATGCTGGGATGATCCTGCTGTATTGACATTTGTAACAGGATCCACCACCCCGTTCGGTATTTCCAACTTTAAAATGTCCTGGGACGGTTCCTTGAAATCACTGTGGAGTTTCTTCAAATGTTGCCAGTAAACAATCAATTCGTCATTACACTTGATAAATTAGGGAAATTTTGAAACATACGTCAGCCGATATTATTCTTGTGTATGAGAAGTCTGGCTACGAAATAAACGATATTTTTTGTTTTAATCCCGGCTCATGAGTAGCGCATTATTTAGATTCCGGTACTTCTCCAGGATAATTCTCCAGGCCCGACCCAGGCATAGTATGGGAAAGTTGCCATGAGGGCAAACTGCGTTCCGGCGGGGTCAGGATACCGGCCTGCCGACGTATTTGTGTGACGGCGGGGGTTAGAATAAAAGAGAAAATCTTAGGTGCCCACCCCGGAAATTTATGCCCCCTTGGTAAGACCAGGAATTGTGTGGGGTGGTAGCCCACGCAGGGTCTAAACTGTGACAAAGCACACATTTTTTAGGTCGTTATACCTCAATTCAGATTTTAACACCCGTATACAGAGACAAGACCTGTACACACCCAGATAATAGCACACCCATCGTACCCTCAACGGGTATCTATAATTTGTTTTCTAATCCGGCGGCACCCTGGTCTTCTATTTCTGTGAAACCTAAAAAACTTTCATTGATTTTTACGTCAGATGCCCGGCCTACTTCATCATGAAATGTAACGTGTCTAACTACTTGACTCAGTCTATCCTTCTTGTTAATTGAGTTGTGTCCATTACTATAGAAAAGATGGAGTAAGTTTGATTGCATTAACAATTTCTTTTTCAGCTTCAGAAAAAACGCTAATGATTTCACTTTGAATTGTAGGATTAACGTACTCTGCCGTGGCTGTCGGTTTACTGATCAGCGCATGGAGTAAAGAATCGTATTTTGACAAAAGTTATGATAGCTAAGAAGTTCCCACAATTACATTTTCCTATTTCCTCCCTGTGTCCGCGAATCTCAAATTGTTTGCAGCTATGTTAAAGTTACGTTCACAATTTGGTGTAGCATCCGTTTCCAGAAATTTTCTTACCCAATCGCTAATTCCATGCCCATGTCAACTGTTCTTTGTTTCTTTCACAAATTGAAAACTACACACGCATTCACATGCACGTGGCTTGTTACACGGCGTACTATGTTTTCGGACGTTTTCCAGTCTCTCACCGTTTCCTTTCAAGACCATTTTTGCTCCCCGAATAGCCAACAATGTTTGCAAAAATCAGTGTCATTCTTGGGGAATAACATATCCATTATCTTAAAATTCGTTGGCTTGTGATCGCTAACTTGAAATAATGTTTATTAGAAAATTGTCTATTTTTCTGCTTGATATCTCGAGGAAAAGGACCAGCTTGTTGACAGGAATTATGTGTAGCTAAGAACATTTTTGGTACATCGTCTGCTTCTAAGAGATAATCAGCTAGATCATTGAATGTTTTTAGGTTATCTGTATTTGTTGTATTCTCGTATATATCCTATTTGTAACCTTCTTTGATTCCACCATCACCAAGATTATTACCATCACCATCAATAACAACACTTTCTGGATCTGCTGTTTCCTTATGTTTCCGATTTGCAACCGATTTGTTTTCATAATCTCCAAATCCTTGCCATCCCCACCAGTAATGACACTTCATTAGTTCATCAGTAGTTGCACAATCATGAAAATTATTCTCATCACCACCACCACCACTAAAAACACTTTGTTTTAGTTGTACAATCACTATCTGTAACATTGTTAGACGGAATATCACATTATTCAATCTGCCAATATCAATTTTCACCAATTTGTTTCTTCAATCAACACTCTTTTACCTTTTCCGAGCACCACTCAAATGTTGATAACTTGTTTTTAAAAGGTTTCATTTTCTAACATTCTGATTTCTTCAAAAAATATCCACAATATTAATTTTTCCTTAAACACGCACACAATTCTTCAGCGACGCATAATACTATTCAAGTCTCATTAACTGAAAGCGCAAGATTTTTGTTACGTAGGGTAAAATGCGTATAACCAGTAGTGGAAATTCTACCTTTATTATTTAATTTTATGAAATTATGACTGTTATAAAACCTAAATGACTTGGTTACCTCCAAGTACAAAACCCGCCTGCGTGAGCGAGTCGGCTCTTTTTTATATACGCCGGCTTGCCGTCACGTGACCGCCGTTGAGCGTGGGAGGGAGGTTTGCATTCTACCACGAGACGATCCAAGTAACGGCGGCGTCCCTTTGGTCTAAAAATATCTGCGCACCAACGCCGTAGCGCCTTCGCTATTCTCAGGTATGCGAGCCTTCCGTGTCCTTCTCCCTCGCAGGGCCGCCGACGTGACGCTGCACCGGATATTGTTATCTGGGATTTGGATAAGAAACCTGTCTACTTGTAGATGTTGCTGTGCCGTGCGATCAAAACGTGATCACGGAGGCAGAGAGACGTCTTGTATTTAACAAGAGTTTGGAAATCGAGAGCAGTCGAACGTGGTGCGTAAAGGTACAGGTCGACCCGATATTTATCTGATCTCGAGGATTTGTTCCGCAAAACTTGTGTAAGAACTTGGCGAAACTCTCAGGTAATTCAAAAGACTGGGAAGTGCAAGATATTGCTTTCTTAGGAACAGACCATATTTTGCGCACAATATTGTAGAGTTAACGCATTGTTCGTAGATCTGCTCTTTAGGAAGCTGGTTGCAACCTGGAGTATTTTTTATAAACAACCGAATCATAACTTTAGTCGTGAATTAGAGGAACAATAATAATAATATGATAATGTCCTATGAACTTTGAAACATTTCTTTCTCTTGTTTCTTTCATAGATCAGACGGAAAATAAATCAAGGAAAATTAAATAATTTATCTGGAAAATCGGATAAATTCAGGGAGTTTTTTTAATTTGGCTACCCTGAATTGTAACACTTGCCCGCTGGTGCTCCAACTCGAAATTGTGTTATTGTGGACGATTGAAAAAACCTGAAAGAGTTTTTCGAAACCACAGTTTGATCTGAACATGCTGACTGTCAATTTATTCAGCTTGCCAATGACCTTCACGAAATACACAATTTTGATTTCACAATTATTGTAGTAGTGTTGCGAGACCTTTTGTTGTTTGATGTTTTGCAGAAAATATCGTTGGTTGTAATCTGCTATGTACTAAAAGGATGGAATGCTTGTGATACGAGTATGCTCAAAGTACAATCCAAAGGAGCGAACAGTATTTTTTCCTATGTTTGAAAAGACCAGCAAAATAAACGATTCGCGCTTGAGTGAGAATGAATTTCAGATTTATCGACGGTTGTATTATGAAACTGTGGGCTTTTAATGGAAATGGATGAGATATTTCGCTTTTGTGAAAAAAATGAATTTGTTTGCATTGCTGATAGCACGTTTGAAGAATACAATACATATGCATTGGGTTGACAAATATCATGGGATAAAAATATGGAAATGCACAGATGGCAGTAGTATCGCTTACAAAAGTCTAAATAGGCAATGCAGTGGCAGAGCTTTCATGTGTACTGAATTGATTCATGTGAAAAGTTTTCTGACGTGCTTGTGGCTTTACGACGGGAATTAAGACTTTCAAAGGGGACTGGTAGTTGGTGTTAACGGTTGGTATATTCCATTATGGAAGTCATTAGAGAATTCAATATTCCGAGATCCACAGTGTCAAGAGCGTTCTGAGATTACCTAATCTCAGGCATAACCTCTCACTACGGACAACGCAGTGACTGGCGGCTTTCACATAATCGAGAGCAGCAGCGTTTACTAAAAGACAACAACACTGCTTGAAATAACCGAAGAAGTCAATGTCGGACTTACGACGAATGTATCCGGTAGGACAGTGCGGGCAAATTTGGCTTTAATGGGCTATGTCAGCGGAAGAACGACTCGAGTACTTTTGCTAATAGCACGACATCGCGTGCAGCGCCTATCCTGAGTTCGTGACAATATCGATTGGTCCCTAGGCGACTGGAAAACAGTGGTTTGGTCAGATGAATCCCGATTTCAGTTGGTAAGAGCTGATGGTGGGGCTCGAGTGTGGCGAAGACTCCACGAAGCCATGGACCCAAGTTGTTAACAAGGCACTGTGCAAGCGCGTGGTGGATCCATAATGCTCTGGTCTATTTTTAGATGGAATGGAGTGGGTCCTCTGGTCCAATTGAACCAATCATTGTCTTTAAATGGTATACTCAGCCACTTGGAGACAGTTTACATTTATTCTTGGACTTCATGTCCCCAAATAACGATGGAATTTTTATTGATGACAGTGCGCCATGTCATCGGGTCACAATTGTTCGTGATTGGTTTGAATAACATTCTGGACAATTCGAGCGAATGATTTGGGCACTCAGATCGACCGACATGAATCTCACCGAACATTTATGGGTCATAATCGAGAAGTCAGTTCGTGCACGAAAACCTGCACCGGCAACACTTTTGCAAATATGGACCTGGCTCTACGGCAGGGGACTTCAGTGCTTTGTTGAGTCCATGCCACGTCGAGTTGCTGCATTTCGGCGGGTAAAAGGAGGCCCTGCTCGATATTAGGAGAGTATCCCGTAGTTTTTGTCACCCTAGTGTATCGGTGCACCTGTGCAATTGAAAATCTGCAAAATGCCTATGGATCTGTCTTCCACAAAATTCACCGCTTAAGAAACGAACTCTATTTTCGAGAAAAAATATAGACAGATTTCGACTGACAAGGTGTTTATGAGGATAAGGACAGTTTTACGGATGCTAACTAATTGTTCTCATTCTGCCCACCTCGTCTACTACAATATGGATGGAAAGAAACGTTTCTTGTCTGAAACGCACAAAAACATACCGCATGAATACAACTTCAGAGGAGAGAGAGAAATATTCGTTGAGAAATATTATAACCCAGAAGACAGTTCTACTGCAGTTTTTAAGGAAATGACACTACAGACAAATCTGCAGCACTGAAGGACCGAAAGATCGATTTGGTTTTACAAGAAATAGGCAAATTCGATTATTAAGATAAGCATGTGTAAATTTATATTTCTTTACAAGCTCTTCACCTAATTTCACAGTTCCGAGCCGGCACTGCCATTTGTTCTTTATAATTCTAAAAGACTAAATGTGCTTTAACAAATAATGTACTTCAGCTTCTGGGTCAATGATCCCAATCTCAATCAGGTTTTCGTTCTATTTCCCTGATCCATTGAACAAATGCTGGGATGACCCTTGATTAGTCTTCTCCTCTACGCACGCTATTACATGCTCTTGATTAATAACTTTTCGGCCTAACTTTTCAATTTACCCTTTCTGATATGATCGTGACAATGATTATAATGAGTATTCTGTATCGTGAGATTGAAGATAGCAACAAATTTTCGTCGTCAAAACCTGTCTCAAACCTGTTTAGTGTAGAACAGATTCAGATGACCCAACAAGTACTCAAACCACGGACCAGGATGGAAGACAAATGTGCTGTCCCCTTTACCGAAATGGACTGTTTCTGCATAACGAAACGATGACGTCATCAGTGTTGTAGTGGAGCCTAATGAAAATACTCTTGTCATTTGTGTATAGAAATTCATTCTAATTGTCTTTCATTCCGTAACTGAGCAGAGCTATTTCTGAGGCGGTGTGTGATTAGTTTATTAATCGAATCAAGAAGTTGTCTGAAAAAAATGTAACAAAACCTATTAGAACACTTTTAAATCTATCCATTATATTTTTAATATGTTCTTCATTTTATTACTGTTTTTTTAATTATTTATTTTAATTAATTTTATTATTTATTATGTTTTGTTTTATTTTATTTTAAAAGTACTGAATGGAGTCACGGGCATCATGTGCTTCTTTTTTTGTAACATTGTCTTGTTATTAATAATTACTTTTTCTTCCTTCAGCTTATTTTTAAATAATGCTTGTTTCAAACTCTACCTCTTATTTATGTCGAGATTTCTCTTAGATTCATGATAAACTCACTATGTTAAATCGTGAGTTGAGAGATTTTGTTATTTCTCTCTGAAGATCTGTTATTATTGAAGATAAATTGGAATGCATTAAAAGCCTATGTGCATGAAATTTGGTATGTGTAGATAAATGATCTCGGCCCAAAACACCCGGAAACAGTCCGGCGAACAGGAACAGTACGAGGAATTGTAAATGGCGGTGGCAGTAGCAGCAGCAGCAGCAGCAGCAGTGGTGGCAGGTGGCAGTGGCAGTGACAGTGGCAGTGGCAGTAGTAGCGCAGCAGCAATTAGCACCAGTAGCAGTTTAGCAGTACAATTAGCACCGGTAGCAGTACAGCACACTAGCACTGGCACAGCATAGCAGCATACCAGCACCGGCACAGTAGTATAGTAGTATACTAGTACTGCTAATAGTAGTATAGTAGTATACTAGTACTGGTAATAGTAGTATA
>CAXIVR010000001.1:162789607-162837107 GCA_964035755.1 Teleogryllus oceanicus
TAAGTCATATACTACTTAAAATTGAGGGGAAAAGCTCCATGTAATAAAATCTATTTCATGATAAAGGCAATAAATTTTGTTTTTATCCATGTTGTCCTTCGAATAATACTTCCTGTCATGACAACATGGAAACGATAATTTGAATAATTGTATTTCCCACTGAATTCTAGAAGACGTGCACAGAAAATGAAGTTATATTTATGTCCAGAAGCAAAACAAGGGTCCATCTCAGCATTTGCTCAGTGGATCAGGGAAATTCTCAAAATAATAATTCTCAAAATAATCGGTAAACTAAAAAATAAATATTCGTCCGGTTTAGATGAATTCCTGGATTCTTTGTTAAAGACTGTGCGTATGCCACAGGCACCCGCTAACTCACATATTTAATGCATCATTATGCACTGGAACGTTTCCAGATATTTTCAAAACAGCTAAAATTAAGGCGCAAAAGGCAACAAAGATGAAATTCAAACTTATCGGCCCATTTATCTTCTATTAGTTTTTTGAAAAAATTAGAGAGACATTTTTGGAAAAATCGAAACATTTTTCAGTAAACCCGACGTGCTTTTAGATTGTCAACATGGATTTAGAAAATCAAAATCAACGGAAGCAGCCATATTTTCTTTTCTTAAAGATGTCGCCTCATCATTGATGAAACGAGGCACCTATTGATTCTTTTAGACTTCTCAAAAGCTTTTGACGTCATTGATCATGATATTTTACTTTCCAAATTACTCTCATATAAATTCGTGTATTGTTTCAGATTGGTTATGTTCGTACCTTAAACAACGATCTCAGAGAGTTGAAATACCTTACTGGAATGATGGAACATTACGTACGCACTTTTCCGACTCTTTGCCCGTTGCATGTGGAGTTCCTCAAGGATCGATTTTAGGCCCTATTCTGTTCCTACTTTACGTAAACGATATGCCCTCGACGATTCGGAAACGGAAAACGGCTCTCTTTGCGATGAGGCGAACATCCTGTATGCACAAAGAAACAGTAAATAGTGCAATATCAGATGTTTCAAATTGGTTCCGAAATAACAAATTAATAGTGTAAACGAAAAGAAAACGGTTTTAATGCAGTTTTCCATTTCAAATAAACAATTCTGTGCTCCATTGAAAATGAACGGTGTACTATGTTACAAATAATATTTTTAGGTCTTCAATCCACTCAAACCTTAAATGGAACGTCCATTTAAAATGAATTGAACACAAAATTAAGTTCATTATGCTACGCGTTCAGAATTTTCAAATTCCGTCAGCCATACTGCTCGTTGTGGTATACTGCGAATAAAATTATCTCGCCTGAGATATGGCACATAATATTCTGGGGAAATACATCTTATAGCTCCTGTGATTTTTAGATCAGGTGGTCCCACCCACGTGATTCATGTGTTTCTCTTCATTAATCTAGGAATTCTACCAATACCGTCTTTTATTTACGAATCGGTTTTTGTAAAATGACTTGTCTGGCTAAGCGGAATGTATTTCAGAAAATGCCAAGTCTATTACTATAACACTCGACGTAGAAATCATATCTACCAGGTGACAGTATCAACAGCTCATTACAAAAATTCACATACAATACATGTACATTATTTTACAACACTTGCCAGATGACATTAAACGATTAATCTCTAATAGAAAAGTTTAAATCCCAAGTGAAATCGTTTCTGCTGCATAACTGTTTCTATACAATTAGAGACTATACTGAGCATCACAAGAAAAGTAACATTAATTTTACCAATGATACATAATGCACTATTTACCATTTGGACTGTATAAATGAGTATAAACAACCTGTAACAACTATTGTACTACAGCTTCCGGGTCAACACCCCATCTCTGATCAGGTTTTTCGTCCAGATTCCTGATCCATTGGAGTAAAATGCCGAGATGGCCTCTATTTTGCTTCTGGACATAAAATGTAACTTCATTTTCTGTGCACGTCTTCTAGGGAATTCAGTGAAACACACCTTCAAATTATCGTTTCCATGTTGTCGTGGCAGGAAGTAATAAGAGCCAAAATTTATTGCTTATTTATCCTTGAAAATAGATTTTACTACATGGGAGTTTTTTTTTTCTCCCTTTCAAAATTCAAAATTTAAGTAGTATATGACTTAAGTGTAGGGATCACAGAAATTTGAAATGGGCACACAATTCACTTTTCCCCATAGCACGTCATACGCAGTTTTTAACTGTTTTTTGACGTAAAATAAATAAATAAATAAATAAATAAATGAAACTGACGAAAAACTCGATCGAGATGTAAAGTATTGACCCGGAAGCTGTAGTACAATAGTTGTTACAGGTTGTTTATACACATTTATACAGTTCATCGTTAAATAATGCATTCTGCATAATTGTTAAAAGTAGTGTTACTTTTCTTGTGATGCTCAGTGTAGTCTCTAATTGTATAGAAACAGTTATGCAGCAGAAACGATTTTACTTGGGATTTAAACTTTTCTATCGAATTTACCAGTTTAATGTCATCTGGCAAAGTGTTGTAAAATAATGTACATGTATTGTATGTGAATTTTTTGTAATGGGCTGTTGATACTGTCACCTGATGAATATGATTTCTACGTCGAGTGTTATAGTAATAGACAACATTTTCTGAAATATATCCCTGCCCTTAAGCAAAGTCATTTTACAAAACTACTGATTCGTAAATAAAAAGACACGGTAATGGTAGAATTCCTAGATTAATGAAGAGAGGTTTACATGAATCACGTGGTTGGGATTTGGTTATTATTCGTACAATTCGTTTTTGTAATTTAAAAGTCTGGGAGCTATAAGATGTATTTCCCCAGAATATTATGCAATATCCCAGGCGGGAATGAACATTCGCGAAATATACACAACGAGCAGTATGAAGGCTGACTGAATTTACAAGAATTCTGAACGCGTAGCATAATGAACTTAATTTTGTGTTCAATTCATTTAAATGGACGTTCCATTTAAGGTGTGACTGAATTGAGAGACCTAAAATGTTGTTGCCTTAACATCAGTCAATGGTACACCGTTCATTTTCAATGGAGCACAGAATTGTTTATTTGAAATGGAAAACTGCATTAAAACAGTTTTCTTTTCGTTTACTATTAATTTGGTTTAAAACTAATTTGAAACATCTGATATTGTACGACAGGTTCCTTTATTGCAAAGGATACCTGTATCATCCGCAAAGAGAGAACCGTTCTTCCGTTTCGAATCGTCGAGGGAATATGGTTTACCTAAAGAAGGAACAGAATAGGTCCTAAAATCGATTCTTGAACTCCACGTGCAATGGACAAAGAGTCGGAAAGGTGCGTACGTAATGTTCCATCATTCCAGTAAGGTATTTCCACTTTCTGAGATCGTTGTTTAAGGTACGAACATAACCAATCTAAAGCAATACCACGGATTCCATATGAAGGTAATTTTGAAAGTAAAAATGTCATGATCAATGACGTCAAAAGCTTTTGAAAGATCTAAAAATAATCCAATAGGTGCCTCGTCAATTGTCCCTCAATGTTCGTTGTAAACGTGATTATTCCATTTGTATTGTTTTATGTAATTTGTATGTTGACACAGTTCTTTACCAAATAATTGTTCTCGGTACTCATCAGATAAATTATGGATTTCGTACGCGAGGTAATCACTCCCGATGATCTCGGATACTCGCAAGTCTACAAAATAAGATTTGCAAATATTAAAATATTCATATTTTTTGGACAAAATATGCAAATATATATTGTTGATAAACGTTGAACAAAAACAAAATTACTTCCATGCATTGAACATATAATATCATTTTTATGAGGGACTAGCTGACCCGGCGAACTCTGTTCCGCCTTAACAGCCGGTCCCATCTTTTTCTGGCGTTTAACACATAAACTTACTATCCTTGTTGCACTCGTGATAATAAAGCAATTGCAGATTTGTGTTTTTCTCTCAAACAAAGAAGAATTAAAAAACGCTCTGATATTAAATAGATAATTAAAAAATCTATTACGTAGCAGAGCGTTTTTTAAATTGATTTTTGTTTATGATAGAAACATGCTGTAATCATAGGGACTGAAGCAGCAAAGGCAATAAATAAGCAGATTTGAACTTATTGCTAATTTGTTTATTAGAAAATACAAATAAAAAAATTAAGTAGATTAATCAAACATTATTGTTCCTGTATTTTGGTGCATAGGTTGTAATTTCAGTTAAGTAATTTTGTGATACACGACATTTTTGTTTTATTATCTGGCGCAAAAACAAACAACGCAGATGATCTTCCGACCCGTGTACATGCCACATATTATTGACCATGGGAAAAACATGGACATTCTAGATTCAAACCACAAACTTTCAAGGATTGGCCTTGCCGCTAACATGCGAAATCACGCGAAAAACGTGCGTTCTCACACAGGAACGCTGTCGAACGGGATAAACAGTATCCTATGTCCGTCTCCTGGCTCTAAGCTTCCTGCTCACCAATTTTCAGCCAAATCGGTACAGCCGTTCTTGAGTTATAAATAGTGTAACTAACACGACTTTCTTTTATATAGAGAGATATAACTAGAAAAGGATCTTGTCGTAAACAGGAACAAGAAATTTTCAAGCCTGAATCTCTAAAAATTAACTTTACAACAAAGCCTCAGAGAACCTTTTTGTAGGAAATTTTGTCTACTTTAATTTTGTATAAGGACTAAGTTTCGGTATGATTGATAGTTATGGAGATATACGAAAAAAACTCGAAAGTACCTTTAAACGGCCCAGCCCCGGCTCTCCCCCCGTCCCGACACCAGTATTTTTTAGTGTGTTATGCTGTAAGTACCAACAAGGAATCATGCCTAGTTTCCAAACTCCAGATTTTTTTCCCTTCGAGTGTCATTTTTTGGTTTGATTTGACTAAGCTAATAAATGAATTGAAAACTAAGGAAAGTTTATTGTTATGCATTCTCTTTTTTTTTTTTTTTCTTTTCTTTTCAAATTCAGTCAGCCTTCTTGCAGCTTGTTGCTTGTATTTTGTGAATGTACTGCAACTAAAGTTCGGTAATAATGTCTTTCACTAATTCTGTATCTTAAAACAGAACGATTCTACTTCCAAATTTAATTGTAATGATTCCGGGTCAAAGAATTTTTTTTCAATGCTATTAGACATGAATGCTTTCTCTTTGACTACCCCCTTACGAATAACTAGACAATGCTATGCTGTTACATGTATTGCCCAGCGTTGTCGATCTTCGGCTACGTATTGTCGTCTTGTATTTAATTACATCTCCTTCTACCAACTCTCCGCCTCATTCATGCAATTTTATTTTCTCAATTTCACTCTGGATTAATATTTTCATTCAGTTTTAATATATTTATTTACAATACCATGTTGTTGCGACATTTCATTTATTTCACGAACGCATTCTTGTATATACGTCAACTCATCGCATTGTTGTCACGTTGATGCATGTAAACACGAAACAGGCTTGCATTTCGGATGTATTACATTCTACATTTTCATTGAAGATGAAAATGGACTCGCATGACTTTCTAACTGGGAAAATTTTGCATTGGTTCTTCAATTAATTCTACTGCATGACAAGTTTCTGTTACTATTTCTCGCGGTTCAGTGTTTGCGTTTATTAATTCATCCTCCGATTTATCTAACTTATTATGTATTTTCAAAGTAATTTCTTTCTTTCCAGACGACATTTCTTTATTCTGCCTAATAAATTCATCAATTTTGTTATGCAAGTCCGTATTTGATTGTTCGATTTCATTACCTTCTTCGATTTTATTATTAGTTCTTTCAATTTTATTATTAATTTCATCAAATTTATTAAACAAATCGAACTTCAACTGTTTCATTTCTTCAAGCCAATTCGGCTGGAATTCGGGAAAAAAAAAAAAAGAACGTGATATTAACTCGCTTTCTGACTCTGCCATTTTCTTTCCCTCTTCGGAAACGAATCTTCGAAATAGTTGCCACACCTCGTGCAGCTTGTTCGCCTTTATCTATAATATTATTTCCCCCTCTACCTGTTAAATCCTTACCCTTTACCTGTTAAATCCGAATATATTTCGTCATCGTTCACAACAGAAATTCCGAATCCGATTCCTTTGCTGTGTCTATCGTTTTTCCACTATGCGTCTCCATTGTTGTATAAATATTTTCAAGACCTACTTAAACCAATCTTTCAAGATGTATAAGTATTATAAACCACGGTTTGTTTCCAAAACGATGATAAACGTATCATTTTCGCCTATCACGCTGGGCGCCAACCGAAATGGTTGGGGGGATTTTATTCTTTAATATTTATAATTTATTTGGGAAAATTGAAACTTCTGCCTATTTTACATACGACTGTGCCCTACGCCGGCAGCCAACTGAAACGGTTCTCGAATTTATTTCATGGGATTTTTATCAATAAAATAGAAATATTTCTTTTTTCCCCCACGTTGAGCAGTCAATTGAAAAGGATGGGGGGATTTGGAGTAATATAATTTATTAAATTTATTAAAATTATATTTATTAAAATTAAATTTATAAAGTAATTAAATTTATAAATATTTAAGTAGTATTACTTAAATATAAAATACCACCTATATATAACTAATTTATCATAAAGAATGCTTCCCTACGCCTTGGAATTAATCCACCGTTTCAATAAAATTTATTTAATGGTGTGAACCCGCGAAGTGGGTTTATTTCTTATCTCTGTATTTTTCTTTTATCTAAGATTTTAACTTACAATGCTTCTCAAAAATTTCATTTTTGCTGCCTCGATTTTAGTGTTATATTTTTTTTGACGTCGCTCTTGCTTCATCTCCATGCATTAACCCAGGCTGAGCTTCGGTATCGAAAAATGTTATTCTTGTTTCTTTCCTTGTTTTATTTTTTTAGTTATGTATATCGTGCCACAGATATTTCTAAATTTATTTAGTCTTTTATCTAAATCTATATATTTTTCTAACGGGATGTGGCAACCTGATATTTAAAATATTTTACCAGTTCAATAATCACAATCTATTACAATCTTTGTTCACACTGATCATTTTCCTTTATACGTCACAGCTTGTTTGTTATGGATAATTTAAAACCATATTTTATTGCAGTTTGATTTAATCTATTTACTGCCATCTGCATTTGGTCTTCAGTATCCTATATTATCATCTGCAGTACTCTGTATATAAATCAGCACATAAAATGGAGTTAAAAAACTTTTTTTTTTTAAATAGATCCCTGGATTTACATCAGAATGTCCAGGGAGGGAACAATGAAACTTTGAAAATAGCCCAAGGCAATTTTGCAAATTTTGCCTAATAAACTCCTTCATATTTCTGAAATGACGAGAGACTCAATGAGCACTCAGAGTTGGTTTGAGAAAATACTTTCTATGCAAAAACTTTGCATTTGAGACGTAAACACTACAAATATGTAAATTGTTAATTATTTACAAAAGAAATGAATACATTTTTTCACAAAGAAATATTAACTCAGAAAATTAAAAAAAGCACCCAATTAATCCAATTCAATTGTTTGTTTTTTTGTGTGAATTTTTCATGTTCAAATATTATTTTTTTGCTAATAAACAATTTATATATTTCAGGAGTGTGTATAAGTTTCTGCAATGCAAAATTTTGGTATAGAAAGCATTTTTTCAAACCAACTTTTGAGTATTTATCCTGGCTTAGCTATTCGAAATATCGATTGAGTTTATTAGTCAAAATATGTTTAATATTGCCTTAAAAAACTTATTTTCGAAGTTTCGGCCACCCGAATACGCACAAAACGCAGCTCCGACTCGTGCCAGATCTCTAGAATTAAATGGGACTGCGAGTCTAGTTAAAGACCAAAATCAGCAAAAAGCTAAAACAAACGCCAAAAACGGGCAAGCAGAAAAAACCCGTGCTGCTTATTTAAGAGCCCCCGGTACGCCCCACCTGGAGGCGCCCACGTGAGCCCCGGTGCCCAATCACGCGGCCTACGAGTATGCCGCCTCCCTTGTAGCGCCCGATGACTCGCCTCACGCGATTGCTGACCTCTGGTGGCGAAGGCCCTACGCGGCCGCCTCACCCCCACCCCCTACCTCCCCAGGCGCCCCTGGAAGGTCCTCTGGGCCCGTCCACCACCTCCTAGAGTTATAAAGCGTGCTCACTGTTTCGTGACGTCACCGTAGGTAGTCATGGAGAGCGTCGGTCATTCCTCGCTTACCTTTTCCATACCAGGAAACCCGTTTTCACTTCTGTAATAAAAATTATCAATTCATGATAAAAGTTCTTTTAAGTACACTTTTTAATAATCATTGGTTTTCAGTACAGTATATTACAACCTATTTATTGAGAATACAACTGATGAATTTACTGGAAAATATCTAATCTTTCTATCTATGTTTTCTTTTGACAAAACTTAACGAAAAAAACAGCTTTCCAGCGTAAATGTTTGACTAAATAATTAACTGAATGACATTAACACAAGCATCATGAACTAATTCTCTCTCAGATATTTTGTATGATAGTGGACAGCAAACATTTCTTTCATTGGTGACTTCTGAAGTATCTCTTTGCAGGAGTCATTGGGAGCACACTCCATTCTCATCTTATATTTTCTTCAGTGCATATTCCAAGAAACTAAATTTTCTTTTCCTTTTTTAATACAATAGTATATCAATATATGATTAAAAACTTTGTTCTGAGCACATGGTTTTTATTAAACTCGTATTTCATTACAATTCAATACATTAAACCTAATTATTTACAATATTATACGCAACACCTATTTATTTACAATATAATACACATAGATAATAGATCACTGAATTTATTGAATGTATGTAGTTTTCTCTGTAATTTTTATTTCAGTCTTTCTCGCCATAAAGGCCTTCCTTCTGGAACACTCCTGGTAAGTGTGAGCTGACAGTTAGGGGAACATAGATGGTACAGCATCACTTCTAACTTCGTATATTCAGTTTCGATGACAGTTTCTTCCTTTTCATTATACACATTTTCCCAAAAATGTCATTTTGATGGAAATGAAGGTGGCATACCTGAAAGAAGAAAAAATAATATATTATAATATGTATAATATATTATTATTATTATTATTATTATTATTATTAAGATTGCATGAGAGGTAAACTAAAAAAATTGTACAGTGGTTAGTCTATAATATCAAATATGTACATAGAATTTAAGTTTCACTTTCAAACCAATTTTACTCAGAATGCAAAAATTAATTTAAAATTAATTCATGCACCACTGAGACTTTTACTGTATTTCCACAAGGTAATTAGTCTGACATAAATTATTGTTTTGTTTTAGTAACTTATTCATACAAGTTACAGGAAATCTCAAGATTGTTTGTGAGGTTATGAATTTTTTGCGCATTACTTACAATTGAATGCTAGTGCTTAATAACTTTAACTAGTGCTTAATAACTTTAAACTATCAGTTAAATAATTCAGGAATAAGATTAGATAGTTTAAGCTTACTATCACTATTCACTTAACAGTATACAGAAAATAGCTGCAGTTCAGCATCATATTACAAGGAAGTGAACTGCAAGATCTAATTGTAACAACTTATTTGTGATAGAACATTAGAATATTACTAAATAATAAACCCTTACAACTTATATACACTTATGCTTTGATAAATAATAAATATAATAAATGTAGGTTCTACATGCATATGAACACCAGCCTTACCTTCGAGGATTTGGAAGGAAGAAAATCTCTGCAAATAGCAGCCGTCAATTTCTTCCGCCAAGCAGGATCTTTTGGAAAACCAAAAACATGTACTTTCCAGGCTTCATCGCAGTTTCCTCGACACCTCGGAACTACACATCTAAATGGCATATCAAACCGGCAGTATAATACAAGTATGAACTGCACCGATCACACGGACAACACCAGACAAATTCAACTGAAAACAACATGCCTGCGTCCAGGCCACCCATGCCTCATGACTACCTACGCCGCCATCTTAGTGACGTCACGTACTAGTGAGCAGGCTTTATAACTCTAGGTGGTGGTGGCCCGTCCCTGGTTCTCATGGCGGCATCTGGTCTTTATCGGGCGAGTCCAGTGCGGCTCTCGTTCCGCTTCTGTGATACTTCTCTTCTGTTTCTATTTTGCGAACTAATATAGTTTTGTCGCCGTCCCGTGCACGTTTCTCATGACGGCGTCTGTTTTGCGTCTCTGTTCATTGGTACTTAGAATTTCAGGCGCCTGCATTTCAGGCGGCTGCCCCCGTGGGAGGGAGGTGACAGGTCACGTTTCGGGAGAAAAGTCAACAGCCTTCCACTTTTATGGTTGTTTTTATTTAATTTTCACTCGGGCAGACCTTTTGTAACTCGCTCTTGCTGATCTACTCCATTATAAAACATGGCATACTTTTCTACATATTTTGAACCTTTTTAATTTCTTTTTCATTTCTCTTACTACAGCTAGATAGACATTCATATTTTCAAAAATTTTAGCACGTTCACTTTTTTTCCGATATACTTCTTTGGGACCCAGGTGGCAATTTTAAAATATTCGGATTTTTGTTTACGTATTCCCATTTTCCTTGCTTTAGTCGTCATGGTTTTCATTCCGAGGCCATCATTCTGGACACTGCTAGTAAATCATTTTTTACGTGGGTGGGCCAACTCTCTCCGCACAACCTCTGTCCCAATGAGGGAGTGGTTATTTCGGACTTCCCTTGTTCTAGACGGATTACCTTTTCCACGGCTATGAGGTCTCTCTCCCCGTCTAGAGTTCCTCTTTTGTCTCTTCTTTTCTTCAAGTCTCCGTTGAGGTCCTCTTCTGGAGTACTTAATCAGGTCCCTACCTTTCAACCTGTCCGGCAAGGGAGGCCATACCAGTAGGCCTACCGGCGGCTTAGCTCTCGAGATCATGGGAGATACTCAAGCTCCGCCACCTGCAAGGTCATGTACTCCCTAGACAGAGGCAGAAAAAAATACACGAATAATAAGCAGATTCCATCCACAGGATTCCTGCAAGACTCTTTTCATTGAGCTTGTAGTTTTACCATCGCCTTTCCTGGTTGATTACGAATCTGTAGAGTTTGTCAAAACCGACATCCTTAACGGTGGGAACATATTTCCTTGCAATACATGTATAATTACAATACACTTCGTAAGAATCTTATTCATCAGGTGTCAGTATCAACAGCTCACTACATGAAATCCACGTATAATATATGTACAACATTAATTTACAATACGTTGCCAGGTGACATTGAACAATCAAAATTGATACACAAGATTTTGTGGAAAGTAAAGTATTTCCTCCTCCATTTCTAAATGCGCCCATTTTGTCGAGCTTTCCTTTTGCTAGTTGGAACAGGAGTGCAGCCGGATGTGGATTGCTATTTTATTAGGAAAACTGCATTTCTATATTTTGCGATCGATGTTTAATGTACGGGGATACCGAATCTAGGGCTATAGCACTCATTCAATATAAAAGTAATTTTGAAAGCATAATATTATGGCCAATGACGTCTGTAGATTTCGAAAAAATAAAAATCGATGCTTCATTTTCATCCATTGATGAAAGAACATGCTGAAGAAAATAAAATGTGGCCTAGTTTATAGATTATGATTTCCTAAGTCCATGTCGACAGGATGAAAACGCTTCGTTTTTCTTGAGAAAAATTCCATTATTATGCAGAAAAGTCTAATATTTTGTAGAAAACTGACAAGAGAAAAATTGGCCAATAATTTTTATTGAGAATCAATGTTCATATTAATTTATTTCTCAATAGAATACAAGTTATAAGAGAGTAATGAAAATCAATAATTTCGCACTAGGTAACTATTTTGTTGATTAGCGACTTGATTTTGTTTTCTTCCTGTAAGTCTGTCATCAGTTGTATTGAAAGCATTTTATGTTAAATAAAATAAGTTATAACTGACTTTGAAGACTTTGATCCACTTTGACATGGTCGCAGAGCGTGGTTATCTTTAAATGAACATAAATTTGACTATTAATAGATTAAAATAATGTTAGATATAAAAAAAAGAATATTTATGTAAAGAGAATTTTGAATACACGAACCATAAAAATGACAGAAGAAACGATGCAAATTGAGAAATTGACTGGAATAGGAAATTGGTCTTCATACCAGATTATTATCAGGACGATTTTAGAATGTGATGGATTATTTCAAACTGTTGATGGAACTTTTCCAAAACCTGATAATACTAATGAAATATTTTTGGATAAATAGACTAGAAAATGGTGAGGCTAAATGCGTATTATTTTGTCGCTTGATACAAAACCTTTGCTACGTATTGCTAATTGTGAAACAGCAAAATATTAATGGGATAAGTTACATTAACGTTTTGATTCACAATCTGAAGAGAATATTGATTTGTTGAGATATAATAATGATAATATTGAATATAATAATATATATTGAATTTCAAAATATTAAATGGGATTGGACAACTGAAGTACAGGGACATTTAGCAAAATTTGATGATATTCAAACTAAAATGGCATTACTTAAATGCCAATAAATGAAGGTAATTTATGTGCAAAACTTTTGCAGACTT
The DNA here is from genome assembly GCA_964035755.1 of Teleogryllus oceanicus. NCBI lineage: Eukaryota > Metazoa > Arthropoda > Insecta > Orthoptera > Gryllidae > Teleogryllus > Teleogryllus oceanicus. The sequence goes on from CAXIVR010000001.1 coordinate 162,802,142, forward strand.
TACCGAAGCAATTTGATAATATTTATATTACGTGGCATGATCCATAACAATAGGAAAAATATGGGCTGTTACAGAAGAGGTGTTTGTATTACGAAATTCGTATTTCTGAAAGAGATGAAAGTTCTGTTTCTACTGCAATGATGACAGAATTAAAAATCAAGAATCAACAATTAATTAAGAAGAATTATCCAAATAATAACTTACAGAAGTTTATGAAAACAGGAAAAAATAATGATAGATGATGCTTTTTTTGTGGTAAGTTGGGACATTTTTCAAAAGACTGTAGAATTGACTTGGTGTATTTTAAATGCAAAAATAAGGGTCATCGTTCTAATGAATGTAAAAATGAAGATAAAGCTATAGGATGTGCAATGCAATCTGTTGAAAACATTGATATAAATAAATTAAATTGTGGTTGATAGTGGTGCTACTCATATTACAAATAGACCTGATTGGTTTTCATCTTATAAACCATTTCAGAATTTGAGAAAAATGGACTGTGCTCGTCAAGGTGTGCAAATTGAAGCACTGGTGCGGTTCGCATAGATGTGAAAACATTTAATGGATAAAAATGGGAAGATCATTATTTTGAAGATGTTTAGTATTCTTGATGTATCTTGCAATATATTTTCAGTTAAAAAGGCTGCGAAAGCGAGTTTCCTTCAAAATCGCTTCTTTTTTTTTCATTCAGCTTTCTCCTCGTATGCAACAAAAGAGGGTAAAAAATATGGGGTTAGTGTCGTTTTCGGTGAACTCTCAGCTTTTTGAAAATTGCAGAAATTTAAGATTTTGGGTTAAGGAAAATCTATTCTCAAAACCCAACTCTTTAAAAAAAAGTCATACAATTTTTAAAGAAAGTATTTTCCACGTTTTCTCTGTTTGAAATTAATGCAAATATGTAACCTTTTGTTTAAAAACGGGTCTTATTTTTTCCTTTAAATTTTTACCATGTATTAAACAATGGACTCTTAAAAGAATGTTATAGGTCTCACTTTCGTTGGTCGCTTTGGATTTTTGAAAATTCAGTGTTGGAAATATTGGGTTGAGACACATTTTTAGCCGTCTATCCAACTCGAAGCGTTTCCGTGGCATAGGCTCATAACGAGATAACTCGGGAGCACCTGAATTCGAGTCTCGGTGTGAAAAAAGTGGTGGAAAATTTGCTGGTTGAAAGTACTTGTGCAGGTTTATGTAGCAGTATAATATAGCGGAGCAGTTAGAAATAATGCGAGAAAGTATGTTCTGTTTTAGCGCCTCTAGTTCATTATCAAGGACCAACAAAACCTGGGGATGGACGTAATTGGGGATGGGGAGGGGTCAATCACAGGTGTGCGTATATTGCATACGCGCCTCTTTAATAGCCAAATAGTACTAAAATAACAGGCAACGAAAGACAATGCGAATTTTTCAATCCTCACAACAGGAGTTTGTGTCACCAAAGTCGTCAATAGTAGGCTGCACCAGTCGGTCCACATTTGAGGAATATTTTGATGATCGCCAAGCGAAACGACTTTGTTGAAACGTAAATATGGTGTTAAGGAGCGTTTTGTGAGCAATTCAGATTTTTTTCATTTATTGTTATGAAATTCTATTCATGCCTAAGTTAATGCTTACAATTAACAAATGGAGAAACGGCTTAAACGCTCATTATATTCATAATATCACAGCTATAGCCCATATTGATGAATTCATTTAATCATTGAATTCAGTCCTAAATTAATAGTATGCAAGACTGTCGAAAAGTTCGAAAACATCGAAACATTTTAATATTTTAAAAATCAAACGAAATTAAAACAGATAAAAGCCGATGGTTAAATGTTATCCATCCTTATAAACTGTATTAATTGTAAAAACAAAATCTCTGTTTTGAAAACAAATCCAGAAATCTCGTAATGTAATTTCAATCGATGTGAAGACAATAACTGAATATCTTTTAAAATTTTATTGCGATATCGATTATGTTATCTCCTAAATTCGAAAAATTAAGATACCTGGAATGTTTCAAGCAAATTCGAAGATTTCTTAATTCCGAAAATTCAAAAGTATTGTTTAAAACTGATATCTTGCAGTGTTTTAAAGCCAACTTTTGCCTATTTCCGTGTAATTAACCGAAAAAATCAGCAATTTTCAGTAATCTTGAAAACGAAATATGGACGTCAGGTAAACTACAGTTACCCTCTAAATTCGTGAGATCTCATTAGGTCTAATGTCGACAGCAGAATATCCATTTTTAAGAAGTATTCCTACTTATGTGTTGAAAACTAAAGTTATTCACGGTGGGACCGACATTTTCCGAAGCCGATGCAAGGAATACCGTACTTCAAACCCTGCGTTGGAATCAGTCCCGAGATCGACTTTCCTGCTGAAAAAGTACATTGTTAAGAATATCTGGACTGAATATTAATTAGTGACATTTGCTTCTTAGAAAAACAAAAAATTCAAGTTTTCTTTAAAACTCGTTTTTGTACAAAGTTATACTCTTTAGTACTCGGTTGCAAGAGAAAAGTGCGTGAGTAACAGTGCGGTTAAGTAATTAACAGAAAAAATCTGCTGTAATGTGCGAAACAGAACCTGGAAAATCTATATTCTTAAACCTGGAAAAGAAAAAACAAAAACAAACAAAAACAACCTTGAATTCCAAATAGGTTGCTGGTTACTCTGTTTAGCAGTGTGTTAAGAATGTATCTCGCCTCAACACCCCACGCGACACGGGGTGTTGACCAGAAACTATTACCAATGCGATTGCACGTCACAGTTCAAACAGCACAGCAGATTTGTAAAAAAGTTTTCAACTTGGACGCCTCTGAACCCTCACTTTGTGCGCGGTTACTCTGTGCGCTGATTCTTAGTCACCTGACATGAAGACGGTCGCAGCGACTGTCGGCACGTAGCCATGTCGCGGAACATCTTGCTGGATCAAAATTTACCTAATTTGTTAGTGAACTGATTTGGATACTTAATCATATACCATTAGTTATCCTCCCTTTCGCATGGTACGAGATATGTTGACTAGCTGCTAAGAACCGAACACGAAACAATACAACGTATTGCGTCAGCAGAGGGCTGTGACCGTCTCATGCTTTCCGGTACTGGCATGGGCTAACAATGGACGATGACCTGGCGGCAAACCGGGAGAGAGAGTCGCATTCAGCCAAAATGTTCATAAAGGGAAAAACTGTCAGATTTGGTTTCAGAATTTAATGACTGTTCATCAAATGCTATCCTCTTTCAATTTCAACCCTATGGGGGGCGCGAATTTAAATAAATTTGATAAACATATAAGTTTAGGTGAAAGAGTTGTGGCGGAGTTACTAAAAGTAGTGAAAGAGCTATTAAAAGTACTAAAAGTAGTGAAAATATATGTTTTATATTTCTTTTTCTTCTTTGGTGTCACTATAGAAAAAAGTATTTTTTGCAACTGGCACAATTTGTGTAAGGCCGTACGGGAAAATGCAATCTTGTTCACAAAAAGACAACGGAAAAAACAACTCGAAGTTATGGCTGTTCATTTCACGTAAATAGTGACCTTGCAATGGTGAAATGGAAAGATAATACATTTTCATAAATCAGCCAAAAGTTTTATTGGGAGGACAACAGGAAATGAAAGGAGTGGACATGCACGTCAATGGAGTTGCCGAATTCAAATTTGAGGGAATTAGTGGTAGCCATTATTTATGTACACTTTGTACAACTGTTTGGTATATTCCTGGAAATTGTACATCTCACCTGAAAAAGATAATGAACCAGCTAGATTTCAAATCTACGGTTCTGAACACGTACACGTAACACCTGAAGTGAGTACTTTTGCTACTAGGGCTTTACCAAGCTATCAGGCAAAGGAGCTCGACCGAGAGGGGAGCGAAGACTCCTGAAGGCGGACTTCATACATTTTGTCTGTGCAAAAAGTGTGATGTGCATTTACTTTCTAAATTCTTTGAAAAATGGCCGATTGCACGGAAGACCGAATAAATGAAAAAAATCTCAATAAATTCAGAGAAAACAATAATTTTGTTTTATTTCCTAGGGCGTTGACACACGACTTGCACACTCAAAGGTAACGCCACTGTTTGCACTGTTAAGTTTATGTGATTTTTTTCGTGTTTCCGGGCGCGTCAACTGCTTTGGCCATTAGTCCCGTAAGTGTAGTGTATGTTTTTCTCGGGAGATGGCGGTGATCTTCTCACTGGATGGTGAGATCCGGCGCCGACCTATCGTCGGCTAGTGGGGTTTTCTCAACCAGGTATCTCCCACCAGCGGAGCACCGCCCCAGCCGGGACAAGTCATTCCCGACCGGTCTCCTGGGATGTGTGGTAGTGTAGTGCATGTTAGTGTGTGTGTAAAAGGGAGAGGATAGACAAGGAAGAGGGAAGGAAAGATCGCGCGCGATCTGTGGCCCGTTTGTTAGAGTACTGATCCGGCATTCGCCTGGTATTGATCGAGAAACCATGGAAAACCACCGATCAGAGCAGCTGGCCGCTAGAATTTTCCTCCAGACAGCCACTGAATTCCACCTAGCTGAAAAGCTAGTGTCGAAAATCCTGCCGCCGCACGGTGGTGCATTTTCCCGAAATCCTACAAACCTCAAAATGAAATAGCGTTTACTGAACTTTGCAACACTACGACACACCGTGCACTTTGGGCATCTGTTTGCCCACTGTGTCTCTGGGTCAATTCTGGCACTAGTAGTCACCTGAACTTACCCTTCGTGGCGTTCGGTAGACCTGCAGTGAGATAAATATAGAGAGACCGTTCTATTTGTGTAAGTGGAAATAAGGACAAAGTTGTGCAGAGAAAACTGGCAGTATGGATTCTTCAAAGGTCTGTAGAGATTTTCATGTTTGTTTATAATGCATTAATGCATAATACCGACGTGGGATGAATTATTAAATGCATGAAATTAATACAATAATTTTAATTACTCATAAGTTCACGTAGGCTGAAGTTACTTCACTCGTGAATTCCGCGATGTTTCTAATTTACTAATAAGAACTTATTCTTCGGAATCCAGTTATAAAATCATGCCCCCAACTTGCCCCATTAGTAAATATAAAGAATTAACTTTCGTCAAGCACGCGTGACCGCCGAATATGACTTCCGTCGAGATCCGTCCGGAGAACGGAAACTGCTTTTACAATGTAATTTCTATTTATAATTTTGATCCTTTTACTGAAATAACAATCTTACTCAATATTATAAACAAAAATTTAATATTTTTACTTTGTAACGGATATAATTATTCATCATTATTACATGAATATAATATTTATGTACATATTACATCTTCGACTGGATTACGCACATTTTATTTCATTAAAATTGTACAAAGTAATATTTACATAATATGTGTCATGAAACCCGTCTTCAGAAAGGGGGTGCGCTCGATGAAAATAAATACGCAGATATCAAAGAAACTCATCACCACCTTAAAAATAAATCAAAATATAATTGATCGTAAAGTAATATTTGTTTGTTTAACTCCTACGTTACATACCAACAATTATTCATATTAATGTTATTGTTATAAAACTAGTATTATTATTTTATGAAATCTTGCAACTACAGTTTGAATATGGTCAAGAAACTTATTCAAATGCAATTCAAAGAAAAATGGTCTGAATGGAGACCTTCCAGACAAGATTATGGTAATAGCAACGACAATAATTCAGCATGACGCTTTTTTGAGAAATCTAAATATTCCTCAGAAATAACCGAATATTCATGGTAAGGCATGCATAGAATCTATTCACAAAGATATATATGGTATGGAGAAGGATTTCCATGAATATAACCAAGACTGCACCCAGTCCAGGAGGATGCTTAACCGTCTGCTGAGATTTTCTGTTCCTTATTTCCACTGAGATCTTCAAAAGAAAGTTAAAATTTTTTGAACAAATATGCTGTAATCTCATTTGCCTGAGCCAAATATCACCGTAGGGAGAAATGTACCCTAGTGAAAAATGTGATCTCCCTCTGGTTCTTCTTGATGTATAAGTAATTTTCTGACAGGTATGAGATGGCATTAATAGCATGCTTCTTTATGCCAAATGTTATCAATTAATATGTAAGTAATCCCTACGATTTTCTAAAATAAATTTTGTGAATTGATAAAATGTAACCAATTTTTATAGATAATATATATTTATATTTCACAGATTTAAGAAGTGCAATATTCTGGTATTATGTTACCAGCTCCCTTACATTATAAAGATAATCCAAAATAATTTTAGTCGTCGTAGAAAACTTACTATGTCTCGCAGTTTCTTGGGCCAGGAAATCGCCAAAATGCACCACTGTGCGCCGTCAGGACTCGAACATGGGGCCTCACGGTCAGAGGCGCTGCAGTGACATCAGTTGTTGCACTGAGCTACCGCTCTCGGTTTTCATTTTATTAATTACATATTTTGAAAACGAGCGACGTTGGGAGTGAGTGTTCAAATTTGTACGAATGCAAAAAAGCAAGATTATAGAAGAGTTGCATACGCTATTTTTTGTATAATAGCTATAAATGTATAAGAAAATCAAAGTTAATTTTTGTAAAAAACTATATTATGACGTCAGTGGCGTTTCACATCTGTGCGAATGAACTGTGGTCGTCTGTTTGGTTTACTGTCACCTCTCCACGATTTGATCGCTGTGATTCGGTTGGCTGTGCGCTTTTCCTCCACCGCTTCACGATTAGCTTTCTCCGATAGCCTGAATGTGTGATGCCCCAATTATTCGTGCCATAAACTGCAAATATGTCATAATCTGTGAAATAAGATGCCATTGCATAGGTCATTCAATAATTAAAGAGACAAATTGGTATGGAGAAAATGTAAGTAAGGTGATAGGACAAGTCCGTAAGTTTAGGACTTTAAGTTGGGATCCCTGAGATGAGCCCTGACCATCTGCATGATCAGCATTGTGTTCATAACCTCAAAACTAAGTTGAACGATGGCCAGTCGACCTGAAAATTCCGCATTGGGTGAACAACGTTCTGTGATTCGTTTTGTACTTACTGAAAGTGAAAAAAAAACAGCTAATAAATAGTATGACTAAAGTGTATGGTGAAAGATGTATGAACTGCGGGAATTTTTACGAGTAGAACAATTCAAAAGTGGTGGAGACTAGTGACTGACGAACACCGTTCTGGCCGCATCAGCAAGAAAAGTCATGTTGACGGTGTTTGGGGACTCTATAGATGCGTTCTTTGTGATTATTTCAATGAACAGCGTACAATAAATAGCCAATACTACACAGAAATACTTTTGAACGAGGTCAAGCCAGCCATAAGAGAGAAACGTCTTGGATCTCAGAAGAGAGGTGTGATTCTTCAGCAAGACAACGCACGTTCTCACACTGCTTAACATAGCTGTAAAACCATCAAAATGGGTTGGGAGATATTGTCTCACTCCCCTTACAGCCCCGATTTAGCACCATCTGATTTCCATTTGTTTAGTCCACTGAAGGAGGTGGGAAGAAGTTCTAGGATAACGAAGATATCAAAAAATTTGTGGGAAATTGGTTGAAACACCAAGGTAAAGAGTTCTTGGCAGCTAAAAAAGCTGGTAACCTGGGACAAGTGCATAAATGTTGGTGAGATTATATTAAAAAGTAGGAAAAGTCCTGTTTTGTAAAAATAACTGCTTATTTCTTCAGACCAATTTACTTTTAATTATTGAATGCCCTCGTATGAATTATTTATTTATTTTACGTCAAAAACAGTTAAACTGCGTATGACGTGCTATGGGAAAAGTGAATTGTGTGTACATTTTCAAAATTCTGTGATCCCCACTAAGTCATATAATACTTAAATTTTGAATTTTTGAAAGGAGAAAAAACAACAAAAACTCCTAATAAAATCTATTTTCAAGGATAAACAAGCAATAAATTTTGAATTTTGAAAGGGAGAAAAAAACAAACAAAAAAACTCCCATGTAACAAAAACTATTTTCAAGGATTAATAAGCAATAAATTTTGAATTTTGAAAGGGAGAAAAAAACAACAAAAAACTCCCATCTAATAAAATCTATTTTCAAAGCACAATTAAATTTTGCCTATTACTCTGCCGCGACAACATGGAAACGATAATTTGAATAATTGTACTTCTAATTGAATTTAGAAGACGTGCACAGAAAATGAAGTTACATTTATGTCCAGAAGCAAAGCAAGGGACCATCTCAGAATTTGCTCAATAGGTCAGGGAAACTGGACAAAAAACCTGAACGAGATGGAGGTCATTGACCCGGAGGCTGCAGTACAATCATTGTTACAGGTTGTTATACTCATTTATACAGTCCAAATGGTAAATAATGCATTATGTATCATTGTTAAAATTGTTACTTTTCTTGTGATGCTCAGTATAGTCTCTAATTGTATAGAAACAGTTATGCAGCAGAAACGATTTCACTTGGGATTTAAACTTTTCCATTGAATTTAATTGTTTAATGTCATCTGGCAAAGTGTTGTAAAATAATGTACATGTATTATATGTGAATTTTTGTAATGAGCTGTTGATATTGTCACCTGATGAATATGATTACTACGTCGAGTGTTATAATAATAGACTTCGGCACGGAAAAAATATTCCTGCCCTTGAGCAAGTCATTTTTACAAAAACACTGATTCGTAAATAAAACGTAAAATGATTACGTGCAACAAAAATTTTTATAGTGCAGGGATTCCAAAAACCGTTGAGATAGGGATAATTGAGATTGAAAGGTGTAGGTTGATTTTAATGACACACTGACCAAAAAGAACTTAATGAACGGGACGGAAACTGAATGAAGGAGATCACTGACGATAACTGTCCAGGATAGGTCAGGCTACAAGAGAGTGGTGGAAGGTAACGAGTAGATCAATAAAAGGATCAAGATTCATTTAACATTAACTGAAGCAGAGAGAATGTGGAGAGATACTTAGTAAGTACTAGGTAGGTCAAACGTGGCAAAGAAGCCATTTATAATCCGGAAGGGTTGTGACGAATTTGAATTCACTTTTCCATACTTGGTTTTTTTAATTATTATTTTGTAATAGCTCTGGGATGGCTCGTGGGCAGCGTACTAGCTTCCCGTGATGTGGTCCCGGGTTCGATTCCCGGTCGAGGCAAAATAGTTGTAGCTTTCCTTTAAAATCGTCCCAGTTTCTGTAGCTGTGTGACGAAGAAAGCTCAAGCAGGCGGATCTTGCTAGTTACGGTGAAGAGAATGCATCATGTTTGCCTCATGTTGCTCTTCCCAAGCATGGGAATTTAACGAGGCCCAGGCATTGGGGACACCGGTAGCTGGCCGGCGAAGTCGGACTCCCGGCCCAATAACGCCAAATACATACATTTTGTAATAAAAGGTGTTGTCATTACCAGCATTTTTATTTATTATCTAAGCAACTTTTAATTGCATTCCCTTCCGAATCAGATCTTGTGCATTTAAGCCAGAAATTCCATAATAACCACACAGTTTATTTGCACATGCATTGCTGAATGTATGACAATAAACCAATATTAATTGTTATTAGGGGGCACATGGATGACCTAAAACACAAAAATGATCAATAAAATACTTTTAAATTTTTTTAAAAAATGCCCGAAAAGCAAAGAAAAATGACGTAAAAATGAGATCAAAACCAGTTGGAGAAACAACTCAAGATGTTGGATATGTTACTGATGTAATCGAGGCTTCTTCCTTTCGTTCAAGCGAACTCAACTTGCAAAGTTTTGGTTTAGACCGTTCTTAATCAGGAAATATGTCTTGAATTATTCCGAAATCGGTTGTACACCAATGACGCTGACTGCGACACAAGAACCTTAGATTATATACTCACAATGGCTGACATTACAACTTCTGAGCGAAGAAGTCGAATATGCTACAAGGAATACGTGCTTAGGAATTCTGTGGAGAATATTTGTTGTATCTCGTAAATATTATTTGAAGCAAGTACCATTAAAATCGATCAAATCAGCGAAAATGCATTAAAAATTACGCAAAAAGGTTAAAAATTACTTATTGGCCGGAATCGATAAAAAATGCAAAAAATGACGTATAAAAATGGGTCATTTCTTTTCGTCATAACAAAATGATTTCTATACTAAACGACATTGTTCTAAAGTGGAGAGAAGAAAACTTTTTTTTCTTTGAAATCCGCCCCTTAATTGTTATATTCCAGAAAATTAAGTATATTAAGCTACAGATAATCTTGTATTTGGCTAGTAGAATCAATTGCGTTTAATTTCACGTTTTTTATTTGCGCTGTGGGTGAATTTTAAAAACTAACAATTTCATTTTTCGCCAAAAATGATAAGGATTTCTAGCAATTGTACATTTCTGAAACTTGCATGGACAGTAGGCCCGCGCGTGTGTGTACATACATACATACATACATACATACATACACACACACGCACGTACACATACATTACAACAAAAAGCAATCGTCGTGTACACTAGACCACCCGTTTTTTACGTACGAACAAGTATCCCGCCGCATCAAAAAGAATGTTGAATTTACCTAATCAGCCACAATTTTGATATTTTAATGCAAATTGTATCTATATTGTTAAGAAAACTTTGCTTGATTCGTGGAAAACAATTCAAAGAGAAAATTGGGGTTGTTTTTGAGAAAAACGTGTTAAATTCACCCTACTTTTGCGAGTAGTTCTTATATATTCAACAAAATTGCACACGACATTATTGAGTGGTCTAATTTTCAAAAACAAAATTCATTAAGTAACATTTTTATCATTAACTAGTGGACCCGGCAATTCTTCGCCATTGCAATTTATTACACTTCTACAAACTATTGTTAAAACTATCTCTCTCTAGTATGGGCGTGCATTCGCTATGATACTCTAGGAGACATTTGATTAACTTGTCTGAGATAACGTTTCGGCTGATATTCATACCGTAGGCAGAATACGCAGCGAAAACGCGCTAAATACTTGAAGGTGCGGCGGCTTGCTTATGTGGCGTCATGCAGTTGCAATAATAACACAGACGAGTGTGCGTTTAGTAATTTAGAGGTTTATTATCAGTCCACCTTATTACAAAATAACGTAATTACTAATATCCCTACACGGAGTAATTTCCCGTTACGCTATCACACCACTGCGCACTAATCTCGCATTAGATGGCGCGAGAAGCGCCGCAACCCACCCATGACTCCACATCGAGTCAGCCCCGTACGGCAACATCATTACCGCCGGCCTTGCACAGCTCGCCGCGGCCTGCGCCCACCCAGACCTGATCCGTGCCGCACCGCGTCCAGCAACCAAGAGAAAGGCGTTCCGCCGCTCGCCAGGCTGACGCTCGCCTTTCCCCCCACCACGCTGCCTCCTAGGTTTCCCGCCGACGTCACATCCGCTCGTAAACAAGGCCGACGTGGTGCCTTTAGCGTCGCCTCTGCGCCACGCGGCCGTTCATTACAATTGCGTTTGTGCATGACGCTGCCAAACTCCTATACTTCTGTGAGAATTTACGTCGCAGTTGAAACAACACAGACGAAAATTCAACAACATTAACCCTAGGTCATTTGGCTCACATGGTGCACAACTGCGCCTAACCTAGCTGATTCACAATTTTTTTTTAAGTTTTTGGAGGCCCTACTAACCTACCCAATCTACTGCATATTACAACGGCTTAACTAATTTAATGTGGTTTTATTTGTCACAAATAACATGTTATTAACTTCTTTTCACCACATGATGGGTAGCTAAGAATTTACTCTAGTAACTTCATAATTTTGGTGCTACCAATAAAAACACACACATCAACAATATACAATACCTTCCACATAACACAACAAAAAAATTCATTAGACACTCAATCCAACTATTTACAACAAATATTCACAATGTTTTAAAACCCTTAAATAATTACTATATACAATTTCTCTTCTTCTGAAAGAATACACTTTTTAAGTTTGTTTTCTAATTTTAATTTCTGCAAGTCTTTCTTGATGACTCACTCACTTTCACTTCTGGAGAAGGAAAAAGAAAGGAAAAAACTGCGAACATAACATTGTTTCCTATGCCGTGGCGCACAGCACATAGTTGTTTGTTCAATTTGCACTGATGCACTGTGTCCGCATTGCTTGTGTTACAAGCGCGTTGCCAAGGGACGTACGTCTCTCTGCAATTTCGGACACTGCTTGGGGCTCATTCTCATACATGCGACTTACATTGTCCGCATTCATATTCTGACTACCTTTCCTATATTTAATTACAATATTGAGATGCTGATTGCTAATGATCATCTCAACAACCTAGGATTGTTCCTTGAGCATTTCTGTAACCATACCAGAGGATTGTGATCCGTTTCCACCTTTAGACACACATTCCCATCCAAGTAATGTTTGAGTTTCTCTAAGCCCCAAATTATCGTAGCACACTCACGCTCTGATGTACAAAATTTCATTTCTGTAGGAGAGAATTTCTTACTTAAGAATAACACAGGGTTCTCCTTACCGTTATCATCAATCTGAGAAAGGACACTTCCCGCTCCTCTTGCTGATGCGTCGCATTGCATCAAGAATTCGTTGCTAAAGTCCGGCGCGTGAATTACCGATTCATGACACAGAGCTTCACGCAATTCCTAAAATGAATTTTCGCATTCTTGTGACCATGCAATTTTTCCCTGGCGTGATTTTCCCTTTAACAACCAGGAGAACCGATTTCGAGAATCTCGGCACAAATCGCCTATAGTAAGAAATAAGTCCTATAAATTTTCTAACCTCTTTTTTGGTAGTCGGCCGCGGATACTCTTTTATCGCGCTGACTTTTGCTTCATTTGGCTTCATAAGGCCACTGCCTATCTCATACCCTAAGTTTGGGGGGACGAGATTTCACCTAAAAACTTTTTGTTTTTGAAAAAGGAAAGAATTTTTTGGAGGGCATGGACAATATCTTATGTAGTTTGTTTTGGGCCCCTTTACAGCCAATTTTACATTTTAGATAAATTTTACGAGTCTGTTATATTTTCCTTCTGCCTTATTTAGTCATTAACTATTGGGATTCATGCCCTTTAGTAATGTTATGTTTTTAATTAGCGGTGTTGCTTTTGCAAACTTATCAATCTACCCTTAAACATTTGAATGGGCAATGATTTTGGCATAAGGCCTCAAACATCTAAATAATCAATCAATCATATTTATTTTAAGAACTAAACTTATTTTTACACGAATTTTTTAAAGGGAAAACCCATAAATCTTCTGATTAAAGAAACGTGCTCAGAATCACCAACTTTCTGTAGATTGATGATAATGTTCGTCTCGATCCCCAGTGTATTCAGAGTGCTTGGAGTAGGTATCACACCTGTTGCTGAGGACGATGTACAATATCCACGTCCTACATGCCACAGCCTTAAACTTGTGTTAGTTCTCTGTACTTTGAATTTTCTTTTAGCGTGTCGAGGTTGTTGTATCGAAACCGCTAGGGTCTACCAGCCATTTTCTTTATGTGTATCCTGGAGTATCACATCCGGCCTGGCTATGATAGACTGTTCTGTTAATCAATAGCTGTTTTCAGTATAGCTTATAAATATTGTTCTCGAAAATTTTGCCCGTCAAGTGGGTTGGTCCAGTCGTGACGGAGGATACAGAGAGGGCCTCGTTTCCCTTTTCCCCTTCACAAGACATTTTTCTTCCCGGGAAATTCCCTCATTTTCTATACCATCCTGTCTTTTTTCTTCCCTCTCTATTTCACTGGCTCCTCTGATGCTGAACGCCCACCCATGTGTTTCCCGTGCATGGCGACCCGTGTGGGAGGGAATGTATGTCCTGGCGGTTGTGGGCCTGTCTGTTTCCCAAATTTACTCCCCTGTGCATTTTTTCTGGTATCCAGGATACGTGCACTTACATATTTTGGGGAACATTCCTGTAGGTCTCATAAATTTGCTTTGCTAGGACTCGTCTAGACGGGCGGTCGGACCCAAACCCCACACCGATAAACCCTGGCGATTGGTATTGTTCTGAACCCCAGGATAAGGGGGAGTTCCTCGGCGGCGCAGCGCTGTGGACCCCCAACCATATCCCCGTGGCAACCCCTGCCCTCCGATGGAGTGACCCCTTGTTGGGCTCCGTTGTGGGGACCACGGATCAATCTGATACCCTCTTAATGGAAAAAAACATGCCGCCCTCTTCCATAAGGAAGAGATTTGTTGGTGAAACCTTGAGTTTTTTGTAATGAATCTGACAGCCCCACTAAGCCCGCTTTCTCGCCATGCCCCGAAAAGATAACGAAACTATGAAGAGTGTCACCGATCAAACCTTTCCAGGAAATCGAAAAGTTTGAAAATTTCAGTCGGTGGTTCGTCAAAAAAAACGGCACAACTGAATGTCGCCTGACGAACAGATCAGCAAGACCCTTTGACATCAAAGAAAAAACCCGGCCCTCCAGGTCCATGTGTCCGCCCACCGACCTTAAACCTCTGCAAGGGTGGGTAAATCACGAAGATTTCTCTACCGAATCGGAAAAAAATTTTAAAGCTTCTGAACCAAATGGTGTGTCCGGATTTGCATTCAGCGAAGAGTTAATGGTACTGCCCAACATCAACTCTGATACTGACCTTCGACCGTCCATTCAAAAAAGATATTTGTAGTTTCTACAATCTCCGTGTCAGGCAGTATGTTCCAACCTCTGCGCTGCTTTAATGCCAGTAGGTTTGCCAACGCAACCTGGGGCATGAGCGCCGTAGTTCTGCACGGGAAAGGGGAGGCTTTTATCTCTAACTCCTCCGCAGAGGCAAAGTGCGTCAACTGTTGGGGAAAACATCCATTATATTCTAACCAGTGCCCCATTTTTCAAGAGAAAGAAAGATCCGAAGATCAGGGTCTCAGGTTTTCCAGGCACGACGATTACTGGCGAAACCATGGGGACATGGCCCGAAGTTTCGCTGACACCGTGGTCAACAGAAAAAAGAAATTTGACCCAAACGCCTAAAGCTTCCTCTTTACGCGATGCTGCCTGTCAGGTGTCTTTTGATGACATCGTCGTAGATGCCCACCCCAAATCTCGTGACCAGTCTGAAACAAAAACGGAAACCAAAAATATAAATATTTCAACAAACACTCAAACGCATCCAGAAGCTGAGACCGAAAGGCCCTGTTAGATCAGGTCGCCTGTTTGGGACCGTTTTCCAAATACGGGACTCTTTCTAGCAGTAGCAAGATGACTCTGCAAGGAACGAGGAACCCGCATAATCAACCATTACTTCAACAAAAAAGGGAAAAAAGGAGAAAAAAAAACCCCGATACATAACCATAGAATAAAAATAATAAATTTTAAAAAAACTAAGAACTAGAAACAATGGTTCCCTCTCATGGAACTTAAATGGCTTTCGTTCCCGTTTGGACGAATTAAAGTTAATGTCTATGCATAGACCCGTGGTTATCTGCCTGCAGGAAACACATCTCCGCCCTGAGCATCCCTCTATGCGGCTTTTGTTGCTACAGGCAAGACGTAGACGATGGCTTCGTCCATTGCGGAGTCGCCACTTATCCAGACTCTGGTATCTAAAAAAACAGAATAAACCACTTCAGATATCTTGCGTTCGTGCGAATTTCCCAACTATTTCTGTTACCATTTGCAACGTTTATATCCCGCCTGGAGAGTCGTGTACCAGAAAGAACTGAAGAGTGCTCTCTTTTGTTGCCTGCCCCTTTTTATTGTGGAACTTCAACCGCCCACAACCCTGCCTGGGGTGACTAAAGGTACGAGGGCAGATTACTTGAAAATATTAAATAGCCAAAACAATTGTCCTAAATTCTGCGACAGCCACACTTTTCCGTAGCTTCTAACACTTTCTTCCATTGACCTAGCTTCGTAGCCCCTCTGTTTCTACAATAAATGAGTGAACTGCCCTGCGACCTGCATGGCAGTGAACATTTTCCTTTCTGGCAACTCGATATTCCCTGATTGAACGTTTCCCCCCCTCGCTTGCTAATCGACCGAGCTGGGGAAACCTTCAAGAAAAGAATTAAGAATAACGGAAAACTGCTCTAACGACATCGATGCTGTGGTTGCCCATTTTAATAACGCGTCCTCCAGCGACCTCATTTGCCACCCCGAAGTCGTCGGGCCATGCACGACACCTCCTGTTCCTGGTGAAACGCTGATTGTGCCACCGTGGTCCATGATCGGAAGAGGGCATTGGCAAAACTTAGGCTGCGAGTGGAGAGCAAATCTCGTCACCCTTGCTGTTCATCCCCTAAACTAGCGGGAGAAAGGACCCAGATCGGTGGAAGAATCCCTTCACCGTCTATTTCCGGTTTGGTAAATGGCAATTCTAACCTATCCAAAGAAATTGCTAAGAAAGGGCCCTTTCACTACAAAACACATATCCAGCTCCGTACACTATCCTTCTGGCTTTCAAAAACGAAAAGAAAAATGGAAAACTGTAATTGACTTCGAGTTGCGTGAAGGAAGATTACGTGTCCTTTCTCCATGGAGAACTCTCCTGTGCCCCCCTTTCGGAAAGATTCTGCTCCAGGACCAGACCAGATAATAAAATGTTAAACGCCTACCGGAAAAACGCTCGTTCTTTCCCTCCTCGCTATTTCAACAAGATTTGGGTGAACACGCAAACAAGAATTTGGTTCCTTCCAATCCCTAAAGAAGGAAAGGACAGAACATCCTCCCGTTACCCCGAGACTCGCTTACAAGCTGCGTGTGCAAGCTTTTAGAGCGAAAGGCAAATCACGTCTGGTCTTTCTGGAAAAAAAGAACCTATTGACACCTCTCCAATGTGGTTTTCAGGAAGCAGGTCAACCATGGACCAGCTAGTCACCCTTGCTACGCTAATTTCCACTTCTTCGCGCCGCGCCCCTTTGGTAGGAATTTTCTTCTGATATAGAGAAAGCGTATGACACCACCTGGAGGTAGGGGTATTATTCGCACCTTTGCATACTTGGGGCTTGGGACGGCCCCCTTTGTTTCTATAGTTTTTTTTCATCAAGATCTTCCGGGTCTGCCTTGGCGACGTGTTATCCTCTAGTCACCATTTAGAAAACGGTGTTCAGATATCGTTTTTGAGCGTCACCTGTTTGCCATGCTATCAATAGTATTGCATCAGTTATTCGGGACCCCGTAAGGCATCACTGTTCATTGCGACTTTGCAATTTTTTCCTCCGCTAAGAGCGTGGTTATTGAGCTACAACTTGTGCTCAAAAACTGCAGGAATGGAGCGATGAAACAGGGTTCAAGTTCTCTACCTCAAAAAACCCTTTTGCAGAATTCATCACCCCCATAATCACCCGACCTTTTTCATGGGGGGGCAACAGTTCCATTGGTTGCATCCGCAACCTTCCTTGGGCTACATTCGACAAGAGCTAACTTGGCAAACTATCCGGAAACTAAGGCGATGTGTATCACCCATGAATCTCCTCGCAATCTTACTGGTAGCTCTGGGCGAAGACGTGTTTTTCTTTTGCGTTTGTATAGAATTGTCATCTGCCCTATCTTGGATTACGGATGCATAGGCGGGTCAGGTCTCCATCAACCCCCCGGCTATTAAATATCATAAAAATGCCGGCATAAGGATTAGTACAGACGCCAACCGCACGAGTCGCATCGAAAGCCCTCTTGGCCGAGGCTGGGGAACCATCTTGAGCGAATGTGGATATTCTGGTCCTCTTGGCGCGAAATTATCCAAGTGATACTCCTTGCGCCAAGCAGTCCTCCATCCAACCCACTTGACTCATGCCCCTTAGACCATCGTTACCCTATCCCCGGGAGTCCGTCTCCATATGCTCTTACAGAAGCTTCATATAAACCCCACCAAGCCTGTGAACCCGAAAACCTTGTTTCTTGAAACTACTGGCCGATAATAGATCTTAGACTGTCTATCCTTCCAAATCTTAACTCCCAGCATTCTATCGGAATTTGGCGATCAAACGATCCGGACATTATCATTTACACCGATGGCTCATCCAAAGCGGCAAGTCGAAGTGCCCCTCACAGTAGTCACCCAAGGTTTTCGATTACTCTTCGTGCAGCGTCTATACTGCAGAGAAGTATGCGCTTCGAGGCATTCTGATTTGCTGGGAATCGATGTCATTAAAGAAAGTAGTGATCGCAGTGATTCAAAAGCCTCTTTAATCCATCTCTGTCCTTCTGTCGTGATCCACTGACAATCACCATCCAACACCAAATCCATTATCTGGGTTTGGGCCCCAATATATTTTAGTCTGTTGTCGGGTCCTGACACGTGGAATATGAGGAAAAGAAACAGCTTGGGCCCGGGCACAGTACAGTCGCTTGAAGAAAAGAGAATGACATCTTCACAGTCCCCACGGAAGACACTGCTTATTTATAAAACGCTCTATCCGCAGTGACTGCAAAACAGAGTGACATAACCGATTTTTAGCAACGAGAATCAAGGGTTCCATAAACCTGGTCTTCCCATTTCGTGGGGCTGGCAGAGGAGTTCATTTTAACACGCCTCCGGTCACTGCCATTTCTCCACGGTTATCTCCCCCACGGGGACTCACCCCATATGCGAAACGCAAATAGATCTTATCGTGGAGCAGTTCTTTAACTGTGTTACGATAAGAGAGAGCCGTCAAGGCATGACCTTGCTAGCTCCATTGGGGGATTCTTAGAAATGACGAATCTTCTGCAAGCTTTTGGCTTTTTGAGAGACTGGGGATAAGCTATCTGAGAGAAGATGGTAATTAATTGCTTTTGCCCCAGATTAAAAGCATTTTTTACCAAACCCTTTATTAGGTTCCTGTTAGTTTTACTTTGCTTTCTATTTAAAGATTTTAATTTTTTTTTAGCTTGCACTGCAATATGTCACTGGTCTTAAAATAATTTGGAACGGGCAAATGACCTTAGCGTTGAAGGCCCTTAAACTCAATCAATCAATCAATCAATCATTGCTCATTAATTCGTTTTTTTAGTGGAGGTTGCATATCTATTATATTTGGTGGGCCCGTTCGTTTAGTTTTTGGTGCAATTTGTAATTCATCTTCTGAATAGCTGAAAATAACTCGGACGTCTGCAAACAATATGGTATTTTGAGATTTGTATTTACTTTAAAATGTGTTTTTCCTCTCTCTTTATATATATATATATATATATATATGCATTATATATATATATGCATAATATATATATTGATTTTATATATGCATAATATATATGCATAATATATATATATATGCATTATATATAATGCATAATATATATGCATAATATATATATATAGTATTATTATATATAATAATATACATGCATATATATTATTTTACATTCAAAGCAGTAAAAACTTCTGACGTGCTATGGAAAAGTGAATTGTGTGCATTATTTAATTTTAGATCCTTTAAGTCAATGATTTATATAAGGAGAAAATACACACACACACTATATGTATAGTGTATGGGGTGTGTATTTTTCTCCTAATTTAAGTAGTATATGACTTTGTGTAGGGATAAGAATATATATATATATATATATATATATATATATATATATATATATATATGTTGTGTGTGTATATGTGTGTGTTATATTGTGTGTATATATGTGTGTGTCTATATATGTGTGTGTGTATATATGTGTGTGTATATATATTGTGTGTATATGTGTGTATATATTTTATATATATGTGTATATATGTGTGTGTATATTGTATATATTGTGTATATGTGTATATATATATATATATATATGTGTGTATATGTGTATTATATATGTATATATGTGTGTATATGTGTATATATATATGTGTGTATATATATTTTGTATATATATATATAATCTGTATATATATATATATATCTTATCATATATATATATATATATATATATCTGATATATTATATATATATATATATATATATTAATATATATATATATATATATATATATATATATCTTTTCTATATATATATATAAGATACAGATATATATATATATATGTGTGTGTGTGTGTCGTGGTGTGTGTGTGATACGTTGGGTAGACCCATGAAGAAAAAATTGCTACATTCTGGCAAGATGGGAATTTATCAATCCTAAAAAAGAATAGAGAGCAATAAATTACACTTGACATTTACTGAATCGAATTCAACTACTTTTGAAAATTATTCCATGAAAACTGTTATCAAAAATTCTAAATTGGGATCCATATGCAAACTCGTTCATCAATCTCTTTTTTGAATTTACACTAAAATTGTGATTAAATTTTACTCAACTCTTTCAATAACGTATTTACAAAACATATTTCCCCTTTGTTCATCATAAGTTCAAAAATGTCCATCCAAAAATCCCAATTTATTTTTGAAAAGGTATTTTTCAATTTAAAGTAGAACATTACACGTTGATAAAATTCAACCATTGATTTTATTTTCTTGGTTTTGTGGCTTTCAATTTGGAAAGTATATTCCCAAATTTCAAAAATACGTAAGTTCCTCTCCCCGTTCTCGTTATTAACTAGGAATATAAAATGTTTACAGTTTCTTTTTTTTATTTAAGGTCTTTAGGTCATAGACTTGACTCCTACTCCAGAGAGACAAGTTGCAAGGTATGGGAATGAGGAGCAAAATAGGCTTCCGAACAAAGGCCAACCCTTCAGGAAAGTCCAAAAGGGAGAGGGCTTGAGGTGCGGGCAAATTGCAACGGAAAAGCAGACGCCTCAAGACGAGTGCGTGGGGAAAGATGACGCAGGACTCGAGCATATAAAGGGCTCCTGCAGAAGCCCTGGGTTGGGTAACGTTTCTGGTTTCCTCGGCAAACACCGCCAAACTTGTCCGGCCAAGTCTGACTACTCATCCTCGGGAGAATTTTTCCGCAGGTAGAAACCACAGAAAAATTTATAATGAAGCAATTAATGACAGTTACAATTTCACAATTTCGCTGCTTACATGTACCATGGTGATATAATTTAACCCTTATTACACCATATAACATTACTATTTACATTTTTTCTGACTTGATAAATTGACATTTTAAAACTAATAATAGTTTTTACGCTCTGACTCTGTCCGTTACTCGTACTTCTACCTCTGTTCCCTACATAAATTACTTCAATTGACCAATGAATATACTCTTATATACAACATTTTCATATTAATCTTGCTGTTTCTTTGACGTGATTTTATACAATTGTAACTACTCATCTTCGATGATACCCTAAATCAAACGATATACTCTTATATACATTTTCATAGAAATCTTACTGTTTCTTGATGTGATTCTATACAATTTTAAATACACGTTTTAATGATACCCCAAATCAAACGATATACTCTTATATACATTTTCATAGCATCTTGCTGTTTCTTGATGTGATTCTATAAAATTTTTAAATACACGTACACAATTAATGTCACTTCATTGTTGTGCTGTACTACAATTTACAATAATTTGAAAAAAATTTACAATTCAACTAATAATGTTTTTCGAAAATACTATTTACACAATTCCATTTTGACTAGCTAGTTTACAGTTTGTATAATGAAAATCTTGACGTGATGTTATACAATACAAATAGGAGCCACTGAAGTGCAACCTTTATCTAACGAGATCAGTTCAGGTTCATGAAAACATGCAACTTAAAGCGTCCATATTCCCATTATCTTTCCTTTTGTGGCAAATTTCGATGTCATACTGTTGCAGCATTAACGATCATCTCAATAATCTAGGTTGTTCCGAAACATTTGCGGAACCACTACTAATGGATTATGATCTGTTTCTGATCTTAATTTTCATCTGCAGTCTAGATAATACCGCAATTTTTGCAATCCCCAAATAATTGCGGTACACTCGGTTCCATCGTACTGAAATTTTTCTCACATCGGTCAATTTCCTACTTAAATATAGAACGGGTTTTTCATCGCCGTTCTCATCTGTCTGAGCTAAAACTACACCTATTCCTCTTTGACTTGCATCACATTGTATTTGAAATTGTTTCGCGAAGTCAGGTGCTCAGGTGAACATACATTTACTAGGTTTTAACCTGCAGTTTTGCCTCTTTTAGAATCGAGAACACGTTTTGCATGTGTTGTAGATGCTCTTGCCACGAGTTACTGAATAGGCTATGTCGTCTATATACGGTACCGCATATCGCTGCACGGCGCTAACAGAGCGGCCATCATTCTACTGCATTGGTATGGCGCGTTATTAAGGCCAAAGGGCAATCGCAGTGGGCGATATGTACCAAAGTTAGTTACAAATGCAGCAGCCTTGAGCTCTTGGCGTTAACTGATTTGCCAATAGCATTTCACTAAATTCAGAGTGGTGATTATTTTGGCTGCCGCCACGTCTCGATTCGCTCTTCCATGTTCGGTAATGGAAAATATTCTGTCTTGATTAATTTGTTTAACCGCCTATAATCGATACACGGGCGAGGCTCCGACCCGGTGCTTCGACTAATATCATAGGTGATTATACCGCTATCACCTACTTCAATAATGCCGTCGCGTAGCATTTGCAATTTCATCCCGTAAAATAGCAGATTGTCTAGGCTAAGTACGATAAGGTGCACTGCGCACGGGCGTTGACTCATCTGTGAGCTCTATGTCCATTGTAAGCGCATCGGTCAGTCCTGGTTTTTCGGAAAGATATCATGATACTTCATGATTAATTGCTCGAGTTCCTCCTCTGAACTCAGGCGGAATTTTCGTACCTTCGAGCATTTCCTGAGATCGAAGTCCTCGCTTCGAGATGAACGGCATATCTGTCAATCTCATACTCACCTGTTCGCAGCCTTGGATCGGTGTTGTCACATAGCTGATGTATTCAGTCCGCTGATGGTACTGCTTCAGCATATTCCACGTTATACACTCGTCCGTCCTTTTCCCAGGCAATAATACCACGTAGTTTGTCCCGTCGAGGTGGGTTCGTCCACGTCCTGACGGGGGGATGCAGAGAGGGCTCTCAAGTATTCTTTTTCTTTCACCAGACATTTTTTCTTCTCCCCATATATCATTCTCGTTCCTTTATTACATCCTTTCTTTTCTTCTCCTCTATTTCACTGGCCCCTCTGTAGCTGAACGCACCCATGTGTTTGCTGTGCATGGCGACCCGTGTCGGAGGGAATGTATGTCCTGGCGGTTGAGGGGCCTGTCTGTTTCAATTACTCTCCTCGTGCTACTTCTTTCTTGGTATCTAGGATACGTCCTCTTACGTATTTTTGGGGAACATTCCTTGTAGGTCTCATACACTTGCTTTGGCTACGGACTCTTCTAGACGGGCGGTCGGAGCAATCCACTCCTGATCAACCGGCTTGGACTAGGTCTTGTACTGAACTCCAGGGTGAGCGGGGATACACGGTGGTGCAGCGCTGTGCTATTCCCCACACATCTCCGTGGCAACCCTGGCACTGATGGAGTGTCCCCTGTTTGGCCTCCGTGGTGGGTGGGGACCAGGGGATGAACCAAATTTCCCTCTTCTGGATACTAAACCTTCGCCCCGCCCTCTTCAGCAAGAAAGAGGCGAGTCCCGAAAATATTGATTTAAAAAGTTTCTTTTTTAAAAAGGAAGACCGACTGAAGAAGCCAGATTCCTCCTCGGGCATGCGCCGAGAAGGAAGACTTTTAAAGCATAAGTGCTGTCCTTCTGGCGCGAGCCATTGAGAACAGGTTTGGTAAGCTCAAGCGGTCGTGCGACAAAGAAATGGTACCATTCTATTTGAGCACGCACCGATGAACAAATTGGAAAAATTCAAAACCAAACGAATTGCCGGCATCCAGGTAGTAGTCACGAATCACCCGACTTTGAACGTACCGAGGCGTGGTAAACTCACGAGGACTTTGCTTTACCAAGTGATGAAGATCTGTCGAACTTCTTTGGGAGTTTTAGGTCACTGAAGTGTATAGGATCAGACGGAAGGAGCAGAAATTAATCCACTTCGACCCGGATCTTACATTTTGACCGTCCGTCCCTTCCGAAAAAATAAGTACTGGTTTTACAACCTCCGTGTGCGACATAATGTTCGAACGCTGCGCTATTTCAACTGCAAGGTTTGATCCTCTCAGCAACGCTGCATGTCGGTTAGCGCAGTATGCAGGAAGTGCGGAACACCAGCACTTTGACCCACAACCTGCGACAGACCACCAGACTATCATAACTGTGAAAGCAAACATGCAGCCAATTTCAACCCAGTGTCAATCTATCTCTCCGTGAAGGGGAAATCCAAAGATACAGTGACAGAAAAAGTTTCTTTCCTAAAGGGCAGAAAGCGCCGATTCCAAGCAAGAATCAGTAGACATGTCGATCCTTTCCACCACTTTAAAAGCTAGGCCCCCGGTGATAACCGTGAGCTTCTGACAATGCCTCCAGCCCCAACAGCGCATTTCTCCTGCCAGGTTACTCCTAGACTTCCTGAATGCGGCCTGTATCCAAGGGGAAAAGTTATTATTCAACCAAATACAAAATAAACAGCAAAAAACTCAATACCGAAAACTTCTACTAGGCTCCTATGAAACTGATTCCAATCAGAAATCGACGCCAACGCTCAAAATCCGTCGCGAAGTCTCGTCCTCCTCCACTGCCGAGACTCACACTGGAAGATCTTCAGCCCTTCTAGATCTCGATCACCTGTGTCAAAACACCAGGACGCCCCTAAGCACAGGCGACCTTATCAGCAGCAGTCAGGACGACTCTGCTGTGGATGAGAGCACCTCAAAACTCTTCTTTTTCGAAGGTGAGAAAGAAAAGAAGGCACCAAAAGAAATAATAATTTCCTTGAATGGCTCTCTCATGGAACTTGTTGAACGGTTTTTCACTATAAGTTTAGAAGAAGAATTGAAGCTCCATGCTCTCCCGCCACAGACCATTTTATAGTATGTCTCCAGGAAACTCATCTTCTTCCTAACCACCCCTCTGCCTGCGCGGATTCCAAACCTATCGGTTTGACCAAGATGCCAGACTTCGTGCTCCGCAGGTGTCGCGGGTTCTTATCGGACCATCTGACTCTGAGGAACATATCGTTCAGACCGACCTTCAAACTGCGCGCGTCCGTATATCTGCCGTCCTTTTCATTGACGGTGTGCAATATATACATTCCTCTGGCCAAACCGTGTCACCAAGAGGAACACGAAGAAGTTGTTTTCTCAGCTGCCCGCCCCTTTCTTATTGTGGGTGACTTTAATGCCTAATCCCGCCTAGAGGGTAGCACGAGGTCATGTCCCAGAGGTACTATTATCGAAAATATTATTGACCAGCAGAACCTAATTCTTCTGAACTCTGGGAAAATACACATTTTCCCACAGCGTCAAAACACTTTCTCGTCAATAGATCTGGCACTCTGCGGTCCATCTCTATCTACCATCTCTTAAGTGGATTGTTCTTGATGAATACATGGGAGTGACCACTTTCCTACCATGGTACGCTTTAATATTCCTAGTTTAGACGCTACCCGTTCACCTCGCTGGGGTAATCCATCGAGCTGACTGGAATACATTCAGCGAAGAAATAAACATTCGAAGGAACCGTTCCAGGCAACCCGTTGATGCCTTAGTCGCCCAATTCACTGACGCCGTTCTTCGCGCAGCCGCATTGCAATCCGAAGTCCTGCGTGCTGTCACGACACATCCCTGTGCCTTGGTGGAATAAGGACTGCTTTCTAGAGCAGTCAGCGCCCGAAAAAAGAGCACGTCTTAGACATTATCCAACTGTGGACAGCCTTATCGAATACAAAAGATGTAGGGCGAGGCAGAGAATAGTTGTAGAGAGAAAAAAGGAATCGTGGAGCATACGTCTCCTCCTGAACTGCCACGCCACCACGCCTGTGTGGAGGAGAAAAGAGATCCGCCAGATAAAGGACACTCTTCTCCAAACACAGCGCCATATCTTCTCAAAATGGTGGAATGATCACTTCTCCAGATGAGATTGGCAAGAGGAACTTGCCACGTACACTTTATGAACAGA
The DNA here is from genome assembly GCA_964035755.1 of Teleogryllus oceanicus. Lineage (NCBI taxonomy): Eukaryota > Metazoa > Arthropoda > Insecta > Orthoptera > Gryllidae > Teleogryllus > Teleogryllus oceanicus. Next base: position 162,827,978 of record CAXIVR010000001.1, read on the forward strand.
TGTCAAGCTCGGCGAACTACGCTCTGATTTTCTCTTGATCCAAAGAGAGGGATGGAGTGTCGTCCACTTCAAATTCTCCTCCCAGAGAGACTGCCGATTACAACATCCACTTTTCCATGTCAGATTGCTGCGCTCTTGCATTGCGAAAAAAGAACACCCCAGGTCTGATGGGATGCGTCTAATGCTACAACATCTTCCTGATGAAGACAATGCAATTCCCTTCTCCTCTTGTTTAATCGTATCTGGGAAGAGCACACCATTCCTGTTCAATGGCGAGAAGCCATAGTCATTCCAGCTTTGAAGGACGGAAAAGATCGGTCGTGCCATCAGGCTACCGACCCCTCGCTCTCACCAGCTGCCTGTGCAAAGTATTGGAACGGATGGTAAAGCCAGCCTTGGTCTGGACCCTGGAGCGCAGGGAAACCTGCTCACACAATCAGTGCGTCTTCAGAAACACCGGTCAACCTTGGACCATCTTGTCACTTTGGCAGCGAAATATCAACCTCTTTCGTCCTGAGACAACACCTTGTGGCCGTACTATTTGACATAGAGAAGGCCTACGACACCACCTGGAGTATGGCATTTGCAGACCCTGCACTCGTGGGGATTGAGAGCTCCTTATTCCCCTCCAAAAATTTTTATCGAACAGATCATTCCGAGTTCGCGTGGTGACAAACTGTCTAGCAGCCACCCTCTCGAAAACGGCATTCCCCAAGGTCGGTGCTAAGTGTCACTCGACTGCCATTGCCATAAACAGTATAGCGTCAGTCGTGCGAGAACCAGTAAAGGCATCGCGCTGTTTGTGGACGATTTTGCCATCTATTGTTCGTCCAGTAGCATCAGTGTGATCCAGGCAACTCCAACTGGTGCTCAACAAGCTCCATGGTGGAGTTTGTCAACAGGTTTTTAATTCTCGCCTGAAGTGATCTACTGGTGTGCCTTCTGCCAGATATATCCTTGCCACGAGATCAGCTCTCTACCTGGGAGGGAATCACTTTCATTCGCCGACTCTGCCAGTTCTTGGGACTACGTTTGACAAGTCCCTAACGTTAACGATAACACACATCGCACACTAAAATCGAGATGCGTCTCCCCCTCAATCTTCTTCGATTGCTGAGTGGGTACGTCTTGGGAGCCGACCGCACTACCTATTGCGGTTATATAAATCGCTCATCCGCTCCGTTTTGGATTACGGTAGTGAAGTGTATAGTTCAGCAGCCCCTTCCTCTTGGCCATTAACGCACCATTCACCACGCTGGTATCCGCCTTGCAACAGTGCATACCGCACCAGCCGAATTGAGTGCATTCTAACTGACGCTGAGAGCCATCCCTGGAAAGAGAGCGAGCTATTCTATTATCATTCCTATGGAGCTAAAGTGTCGGGTCTCCGCAGCCATCCGTGTCTTAATTATTATCCACCCAAAATATGAATCATCGTACATACTTCGAACATCCTGCCCCAGCCCCCCAGGCATACGATTAAGAAATCTTTTTGCAGGGACTTAATATCGAACTTCCACTCCTGTAAAGCCCCAAGCGACCTGATCCCCTCTTGAAACTTCTGCTCCCCAATAGCCCGGCCTCACTCTCAATCTTTTTTTCCGACATATCGCTAGTCCTCTGGTTTTACCAGATGCAGTTTTCAGGCTATGAGGGGAAGCTATCCCGACCATCTATTCTTATATACAGATGGTTCATCGTGCAACGATGCAGTGGCATCGCCAGTTTTTGTGTATCAAGACCACCAAATCATATCGACTACATTCCCAGTGCAGTGTATTTACTGCTGAGATGTATGCAATTCTGGAGGCCTAGAAATACATCGAGTCAGCGAGGCGCTGCAACGTGTTGTTCTCTGTTCTGACTCTCTCAGCTCCTTCAAACCTTGATCTCACGCCCGTCGTCCGACTACCTGATAAAATCAGTTCAGAACCCTCATTCATCGTCTTCGGTCTTGCCACTATGACCTGGTGTAGTTGAGTTTCAGGCCGTATGAACATCTGAGAACAGTGTGACCGGCGGCGTCAGCGACCCGTAGGATACACATTGACATCCCTGCTGTGCGCATTATCGGATGTGAGCTGATTGAAACGATCATTACTTAGAGCGTGGCAAACAGGTGGCACAATACTACTTTTAAACTTAGCGCGATTAAGAATTCCGTAAATCATGGCGCTCCTCATCCCACTTCTGTAGGCGCGAGGAAGTAATTTTTAACCGCCTTACGTATTGGACCTGCCACTTTTCCCATAGTTCCTCCTTCGAGGAAAGTCCTCCCATCTGTGACACATGCCGGACGGATTTCTTTCTGTGGAACACGTCCTGCTGCATTGCACAAAATTCGATGACAGACGACAAGAGACACCAGCCTGGGCAACTCGCTGCAGGAGGTGCTTAGGACAGTGATTCTGCCTCTCAAAACTCTTTTGTTTTTGAGAGAGTGGAATACGTAATTTTATTTGGTGGCATGGACAATATCTTATGTAGTTTGTTTTGTGGCCCCTTGCAGCCAATTTTACATTTTATGATAAATTTTACAGGTCTGTTATATTTTCCTTCTGTATTTAGTGTTACACTATTGGGATCTTTTATACTAGTAATATTCATGCTTTTAATTGAGTAAGTTGCTTTTTGAAACTTACTCAATCTACTCTTTTAAATGCTTTGGCTTGTAGGCATATTGTGCTTATGGTTGAAGCGCCCTCTAAACACTAAATAATCAATCAATCTATATTTATTTTAAGAACTAAACTTATTTTTACGAATTTATTAAGGAAGCCGCCGTCTTCTGATTAAAGAACACGTGCTCAGAATCACAACTTTCTGTGATTGATGATAATGTTCGTCTCGATCCCAGTATTCAAGTGCTTCCAGGACGGTAGGTATCTGTTGCTGAGGACGATCAGTACAATATCGTCAATACATACCACAGCTCCTTTACAACATGTGATAGTTCTCTGTACTTTTGAATTTTCCTTTTGTGTGTAGTGTCGAGGTTGCTGGTATCTACAACTTCTATGTCTTTCAGCCATACTTTTCTTTTAGGTGTATCCCAGAATATCACATCCGGCCTGTTATGATGGACTCTTCTGTTAATCAATACGCTTCGATTTCAGTATAGCTTATAAATATTGTTCTCCGAAGACATTTTGCCCGTCGAAGTGGGTTTGGTCCACGTCGTGACGGAAGAGGGGATACAGAGAGCTCTCAGTGTTGCCTGTTCTGGAACGTTTCTTCTCCTATGTAAATTCTCATTTTCTATACCATCCTGTCTCTTTTCTTCTCCCTCTTCTATTTCACTGGCTCCCTCTGTATGCTGAACGCCCACCCATGTGTTTGCCGTGCCTGGCGGCCCGTGTCCCGGAGGAATGTATGTCCTGGCGGTTGACAGGGCCTGTCTGTTTCCAATTACTCTCCTCGCCTTTTTCTTGGTATCCAGGGATACGACTGCGCACATATTTTGGGAACGTTGTGCCAGGTCTCAATAAACTTGCTTTGGCTACCGGACTCGTCTAGACGGGCGGTCGGGAGCTAACCCACCCGATCAACCGGCGGACTAGGTGTTGACTACAGACTCCAGGATAAGCGGGAGTTCCTCGGCGGCAGCGCAACGCTGGTACACCCCAGCTATATCCCGTGGCAACCCTGGCCCTCCGATGGAGTGACGCCTTGTTGGGCTCCGTTGTGTGTGGACCACGAGGATCAATCTGATATCCTCTTAATGGATAAAAAACATGCCCCCGCCTCTTCCGCAAGGAAGAGATTTGATGATGAAACCTTGAGTTTTTTGTAGTGAATCCAGAGCAGACCTAAGCCCTGCTTTCTCGTCATATCATGTAAAGAGAATAACAAACTATGAAGAGTGTCAGCCCGATCAAACTTTCCAGGGGAAATCGAAAAGTTTGGAAAATTTCAGTCGGTGGTTCGTCAAAACAGCACAATCCTTTCGAATGTCCTTGACGAACAGATCAGCAAGATCAACGAGCATCGAAATAACGGCCTCCAGGTCCGTATGTCCGCCCACACCGACCTTAAGCCTCTGCAAAGGGTGTGGTAAATCACGAAGACTTCTCTGCAGATCGGGAAGAAAATGTTCAAAAACTTTCTTCCAGACCAAATGGTGTGTCCGCGATTTACAGCATTCAGCGAAGAGTTAATGGGGTACTCGCTCAACATCAACTCTGATACTGACCTTCGACCGTCCATTCAGAAAGATATCTTATGGTTTCACAATCTCCGTGTCAGGCAGTATGTTCCAAACCCTCTGCGCTGCTTTAAATGCCAGAGAGTTTGGCCACATGCAACCTCAGTGCATGAGCGCCGTAGTCTGCGATGCTGTGGAAGGGAGGCTTGTAATATCTCTAACTCCTCCGCAGAAGCAAAGTGCGTCAGCTGTTGGAAAACATCGGTATATTCTAACCAGTACCCCCATTTTTTCTCAGAGAAAGATCCAGAGATCAGGGTCTCTGAGAAAGTTTCCTTTCAGGCGACGACGTTACCTGGACGCGAAACGCATGTGGACATGGCCCGAAGTTTCCTTTGACACAAATGAGTCAACAGAAGAAAGTAAATTCACGAACCAAACGCCTAAAGCTTCCTCTTTACGCGATGCTGCCTGTCAGGTGTCTTTTGACATCGTCGTGATACCCACACCCCAAAATCGTGACCAGTCTCTGGAAACAAACGGAAACCAAAAATATAAATATTTCAACAAACCTCAAACGCATCCAGAGAAGCCGAACCAAGAAGGCCCTGTTGGTAGATCAAGTCGCCTGTTTCCAAGGACCGTGGTCTCCAAATACATGCGACTCTTTCTAGCAGTAGTCAAGATGACTCTGCAAGGAACGGAGAACTCCGCATTAATCAACCCATTACTCTCCAACAGAAAAGGAAAAAGGAGAAAAACAAACCCGATACATAACCATAGAATAAAAAATAATAAATTTAAAAAAACTAAGAACTAGAAACAATGGCTCTCCTCTCATGGAACTTAAATGGCTTTCGTTCCCGTTTGGACGAATTAAAGTTAATGTCTATGCATAGACCCGTGGTTATCTGCCTGCAGGAAACACATCTCCGCCCTGAGCATCCCTCTATGCGGCTTTTGTTGCTACAGGCAAGACGTAGACGATGGCTTCCGCGTCCATTGCGGAGTCGCCACTTTTATCACAGACTCTCTGGTATCTAAAGAAACAGACATACGAACCACTCTCCAGATATCTTGCGTTCGTGCGAATTTCCCAACTATTTCTGTTACCATTTGCAACGTTTATATCCCGCCTGGAGAAGTCGTGTCACAGAAAGAACTGGAAGATGTGCTCTCTCTCTGTTGCCTGCACCTTTTCTTATTGTAGGGAACTTCAACGCCCACAACCCTGCCTGGGGTGACTCAAGGTCGTGCACGAGAGGCAGATTACTTGAAAATATTATAGATAGCCAAAACTTAATTGTCCTAAATTCTGGCGACAGCACACACTTTTCCGTAGCTTCTAACACTTTCTCTTCCATTGACCTAGCTTTCTGTAGTCCCTCTGTTTCTACAATCATCGAGTGAACTGTCCTTGGCGACCTGCATGGCAGTGAACATTTTCCCATTCGGGTCAACCTCGATATTCCCGATCTGAACGTTTCCCGCCCCCTCGCTTGCTAATCGACCGAGCTGAGTGGGAAACCTTCAAGAAAGAATTAAGAATAACGGAAAACTGCTCTAACGACATCGATGCTGTGGTTGCCCATTTTAATAACGCCGTCCTCCATGCGACCTCATTTGCCATCCCGAAGTCGTCGGGCCATGCACGACACCTCCCTGTGTCATGGTGAAACGCTGATTGTGCCACCGTGGTCCATGATCGGAAGAGGGCATTGGCAAAACTTAGGCTGCGACGTGGAGAGCTTACATCTCGTCACTCCCTTGCTGTTCATCCCCTAAACTAGCGTGGAGAAAGGACCGGCAGATCGGTGGAAGAATCCCTTCACCGTCTATTTCCGGTTTTATGGTAAATGGCAATCTCCTAACCTATCCACAAGAAATTGCTGAAGAAATGGCCTCTCACTACGAACACATATCCAGCTCCGTACACTATCCTTCTGGCTTTCAAAAAACGAAAAGAAAAATGGAAAACTGTAAATTAGACTTCTCGAGTTGCGTGAAGGAAGATTACAGTGTCCTTTTCTCCATGGACGAACTCTCCTGTGCCCTCGCTTGTGCGAAAGATTCTGCTCCAGGACCAGACCAGATACATAACAAAATGTTGAAACGCCTACCGGAAAACGCTCGTTCCTTTCTCCTCGGCTATTTCAACAAGATTTGGGCTGAACACGCAATACTAAGAATTTAGCGTTCTTCCAATCCCTAAAGAAGGAAAGGACAGAACATCCTCCTCAAGTTACCGCCGAGACTCGCTTACAAGCTGCGTGTGCAAGCTTTTAGAGCGAAAGGCAAATACACGTCTGGTCTTTCTCCTGGAACAAAAGAACCTATTGACACCTCTCCAATGTGGCTTCAGGAAGCACAGGTCAACCATGGACCAGCTAGTCACCCTTGCTACGCTAATTTCCACTTCTTTCGCGCTACGTCAGCACCTGGTAGGAATTTTCTTCGATATAGAGAAAGCGTATGACACCACCTGGAGGTACGGTATTATTCGCACCTTGCATACTTGGGGCCTTAGGGACGGCCCTTGTTTCTGTAAGTTTTCTTCATCAAGATCTTCCGCGTCTGCCTTGGCGACGTGTTATCCTCTAGTCACCATTTAGAAAACGGTGTTCCCCAGATATCGATTTTGAGCGTCACTCTGTTTGCCATTGCTATCAATAGTATTGCATCAGTTATTCGGGAGCCTGTGAAGGCATCACTGTTCATTGGCGACTTTGCAATTTTTTCCTCCGCCAAGAGCGTGCAAGTTATTGAGCTACAACTTGTGCTCAACAAACTGCAGGAATGGAGCGATGAAACAGGATTCAAGTTCTCTACCTCAAAACCATTTGTGCAGAATTCATCACCTCCATAATCACCCTGACCTTTTTCATGGGGGACAGTAGCTTCATTGGTTGCATCCGCAACCTTCCTTGGGCTCACATTCGACAAGAGCCTAACTTGCGAAACATATCCGAAACTACAGGGCTGATGTGTATCACTATGAATCTCCTTCGCAATCTTACTGGTAGCTCTTGGGCGCAGACCGTGTTGTCTTTTGCGTTTGTATAGAATTGTCATCTGCCCTATCTTGGATTACGGATGCACAGTGTATGGGCGTCTCCATCAACCCTCCGGCTATTAAATATCATACAATGCCGGCATAAGGATTAGTACAGACGCCAACCGCACGAGTCGCATCGAATGCCTCTTGGCCGAGGCTGGAGAACCATCTCTGAGCTGAATGTGGATATTCTGTGCCTCCTATGGCGGAAATTATCCAATGTTGATACCTCCTTGCGCCAAGCAGTCCTCCATCCAACCCACTTGACTTCATATGCACTTAGACCATCGTTACCCTATCCCCTGGGAGTCCGTCTCCATATGCTCTTACAGAAGCTATATAAACCTACCCAAGCCTGTGAAACTCCTGAAACCTTGTTTCCCTGAAACTACACCGGCCGATAATAGATCTTAGACTGTCTATCCTTCCTAAATCCTTAACTCCCAGTACATTCTTATCGGAATTTCAGGCGATCAAACGTATCCTGACATTACTTCATTTACACCGATGGCTCATCTCAAAGCGGCAAAGTCGGAAGTGCCTTCTACTACAGTAGTCACCCAAGGTTTTCGATTACTCTTCGTGCAGCGTCTATACCGCAGAGAAGTATGCGCTCTTCGAGGCACTTCGATTTGCTGAATCGATGTCATTAAAGAAAGTAGTGATCTGCAGTGATTCCAAAAGCCTTTAATCCATCTCGTCCCTCTCGTCGTGTGATCCACTGACAATCACCATCCAACACCAAATCCATTATCTGTTGGTCCGCCACTATATTTTAGTCTGTTGTCGGGTCCTTGGACACGTGGGAATATGAGGAAATGAAACAGCTGACCAGGCGGCACAGTCACAGTCTGCCTCGAAGAAAAGAGAATTAGACATCTTCACAGTCCCACGGAAGACACTAAGCTATTTATAAACGCTCTATCCGCAGTGACTGGCAAACAGAGTGACATAACTCAGATTTTAAGCACACGAGAATCAAGGATTCCATAAATCCTTGGTCTTCCTCATTTCGTGGTGCTGGCGAGAGGAGTTCATTTTAACACGCCTCCGGTCACTGCCATTTCTCCCACGGTTATCTCCTCCAGGGGACCCACCTATATGCGAAAACTGCATAATAGATCTTATCGTGGAGCACGTTCTCTTACACTGGTTACGATAAGAGAGAGCCGTCGAAGGCATGACCTTGCTAGCTCCAATGTGAGATTCTAGAAATGACGATCTTCTCTCTGCGCTTTTGGCTTTTTGAGAGACTGCATGTACAGCCTTATCTGAGAGAAGATGGTAATGCCAATTATTGGCTTTAGCCTGAGATTAAAACGCATTTTTACCAAACCCTTTTATTAGGTTCCTGTTCAGTTTTACTTTGCTTTCTATTTAAAGATTTTAATTTTTGTTAGCTTGGCACTGCAATATTGTGCACTGGTCTTAAAATAATTTGACACGGGCGCAAATGACCTTAGCGTTGAAGCGCCTTAAACTCAATCAATCAATCAATCAATCATTGCTCATTAATTCGTTTTTCTAGTGGAGGTTTGCATTATCTATTTATATTTGGTGGCCTGTTCGTTTAGTTTGTGCTGCAATTTGTAATTCATCTTCTGAATAGCTGAAAATAACTCGACGTCTGCAAACAATATGGTATTTGAGATTTGTCATTTACTTTAAAATGTGTTTCTTCCCCTCTCTTTTATATATATATATATATATATATGCATTATATATATATATGCATAATATATATATATGCATTATATATATATGCATAATATATATGCATAATATATATATATGATTATATATATATGATAATATATATGCTATATATATATATATGCATTATATATATGCAATAATATACATGCATATATATTATTTTACATTCAAAAAGCAGTTAAAAACTGTGTCTGACGTGCTATGGGAAAAGTGAA
>CAXIVR010000001.1:163497107-163547107 GCA_964035755.1 Teleogryllus oceanicus
TATTATTATTATTATTGCTATTACTACTACTTCACTTTATATTCAATGCACTCTCCTGAAATAACTCGTGTACATATCCATAAAATTAACTACCACAGCCAGACATATCACAACTGTGAAGAAATGCAATGGTAAAGAGCAATCTACGCACAATATAAATAAAATGAAGAAAAGAAAAGCATTAAAATATGAATTTCACAATTACCAAAATTCACAGATACTCACTACAAAGAAAATGCTGCTATCTGGCAATTCGTGATAATCAAGTAGACAACATTTGTATTAATCTATAGATCGTGATAGAGAATAAAACAAATGATAAGCACAGTAAATTTATTCAAGGGCTCTCAGAAAATTAGTATATTTTTAAATTGTTAAAGGTTTCCTTCATGTAAAATATTCTTTACCAATTTTTTACCTAAAAGAAAAATAAATACTTTTTATTACACAACATATACATTTTTCCATTAAACTCAGTGTTAATAAACAGAAATTATTTCTTTTCCAAAAATTATTGACATTATACCAGATAACAGAATTTTCCCATTCACAACCACACATCAAGAACATGCATTGTTGTATTATTAGTACAAGCAAGTAAGACTTCCATAATATTTACTTTTAATGGCTGCATTACTGTCAAATCTCCCATGTTCCCTTATTGTTCACCAGTGCTGCACAAGCAAAGATGATTCATTAACAAAAATATACATAAAATCCACCCTGAAGCAAGTCACTCGGTTACAAGCAAAACTACCATATGCAGATTACAAAGAAATTTTTAAGATAACTATGAAAATAATTAAAATAGTCATATATAGTTCCCTAATATCTTCCCTCTTAAACAGCATACTGTATCTTTCAGATTCATTAAAAACTACCAATAGTATGAATTTTATCACAACTAATCAGTCTCCAACTCCAACCATGCTGCCCATATGACTAACTGCTCATTCTATATTAGTATTCTTGACACAGCATAAACGAACATAATTTTACTGTAATTGTTGAACAGTAAATATATCGATCACCTTTGCAGGTATAATATGTTTTATACTCAATGTTATTTGAATATTCTCAATTAAATAAAAACATACTGATACTCACACTCACACAATACTCTTCGTTCCTTTCAAAATCGATCTTCAATTAGATCGCAGAACTGCGATCCCACTCACCTGAGAAAAATATTAAGGCCCAAATTTTCCAAATTCTTCTAATACTGGAAGACACTTAATTCAGGTTTCCTACTCCAAGTGACAGTTCCGAGAATCGTGACGAACTACTGATCAGCTGCTGCGAACTGTCATTCTTTCACGGCCTTCTCGATTGTGTACTAAAAGGCAGCGCGAAAGTGTCCAGCTGCTGGAAATTGCCACATTCCATAATGCTTAGGTTTTGGAGAAAATTGTAGCGGAAAATTTAAAATATGGATATGTTTGCCCAGAAATGTTCAGGTATATGAACGAAATGAGCAGGTATATGAAACGAAATTTTCCATAATATTATCAATTTTGAATTGTTTTGTAGTAATATTTCTTAATTTAAAATAAATAAATATTTATTTATATAAAAGCACACATTTAAAATACAGCTTGGAAATAACGCGTAAACAACTTTATATATTACAGAGACACACAATTTCAGTTCAATTTACTATTAAAATATTTAAGTCATTAAATATGATATTCTGAACAATTTGAAACTGACATTAGTAACAGTAAAAACTGACCAAAAGCTCACATTCATACATTTACAAGAATGATAATTTAATTTTCATTTTTTTCTTTTTTGAATGGAGAATGAATTTCAGCCGCTGCGGTGAAAAGCGAGTACTCTGCTTGAAATGTATTATTTGAAAGTCATAAATGTGATAATAATCATAATTTTTTCAACACAGTAACAACTGTGTTAAATATATATTTATGTATGTATTAAACAATGGAACACAGAATAGGAAAAATATTTGTGTAAACTCTCTTAGTTCTGTAATAATGAAAGTTTATTTATTATTATTATTATTATTATTATTATTATTATTATTATTATTATTATTATTATTATTATTATTATTATTATTATTATTATTATTTTGCGTATCGGCCATTTCTGACCACCCTATACATTCTCTTTCGAGGGCCTGTCATATTCTATCCTGGAGAGAGATTCACGTGTGTAATTAAGGGATCAGCTTTTCGGCTGATCCAATAATTACACACGTTAATCTCTCGAAGGTTATTAAGCCTTATTATTCATTATGAGGCGATAGGATGTGATGATAAAGTGGGAAAGGGCGAACGGAGGGTGAAGGGACAATCACAAATACAACCATGCTACGCAAGACTCGAACTTGCAGCTTCCCCGGCACAGGCGACGGCTGCCGCAACCGTCAACGGGGCCGGCTGTTGTTGTTGTTGTTGTTGTTGTTGTTATCGTTATCGGTATCGGTATCGGTGTCGGTATCGGTATCGGTATCGGTATCGGTATCGTGATCGTGATCGTGATCGTGATCGTGATCGTTATCGTTATCGTTATTATTATTATTATTATTATTATTATTATTATTATTATTATTATTATTATTATTATTATTATTTTAAGACGGGGAAATCCTTTACAAAATCGCATAAAAAGGCAAAAATTTGACCTTCATGTTTTTAATTATTTTTTATTTGTTCTATTTATTATGTAGATCAAATAAGTTAACACGTGTATTTTTATTTTTTTTTCTAACTTTCTTATTTTCGGAAATATTGCATGATGAAATTTTCTAAAAATGACGCACATCACTAACTTAAAAATATCACATATATAAATTCACTAATTATAGAAACTCCGTTCAAATTCCACTCCAAACTTAAAAACATGTTTAATTTTTGAGATTTTTCAAAATATTTTACGTTCTAAATTTTGAATTAAGAAAATTGAAAAAATGGAATATTTTTGTAAACTCGATTAGCAATTTTTTTTTAAATATTTATAAACGCACTAATGTATTGTTGACAACTCCAGAAGAAATAAAAGTGGGATCTCAGTAACTGTAAGAAATATTATTCTTTTACGAACCAGTGCGCGAACTAGTAGATTGCTGCGACAGACGCGTTTCTTGCATTACTGGCGATGGGTTTCTTCGAATGAAGCAGTAATTTAAGTACACTCAGAAATTTCTGTATTACTTTTAATGCAAAAGTACATGAAAGTAATTATCATGTACGTACATTAATTTACTGCACGTGTACATTAAATTTCCTGGCATGTACATTTTACTTTTCTAATGTGTACATTAAATTAATTTGAACGTACTTTAAAGTTACTGTACGTATACATTAAATTTAATGTGCGTACATGATAATTACTTTCATGTACTTTTACATTAAAAGTAATGCAGAAATTTCTGACAGCGTGCTTTCTACTTCTCCTTCAAGTGAAAATTCTTCTACTCCTAAAACGACATGGCAACCAGTACAGGCAGTGCCAGATTACCGAACAGGCTGAGTAGGCTGCAGCTTGGGGCGCGTAATTTTTGGGGGCGGACAAATTTCTGCAGATGCAAAATTTCATAAGGAGATCTTTTTGAATGTTTTTTTATAGAAATATTTCTTTCCATATTTGTAACGAAAGAAAGTGTTAATTAATCAAATGTAGTTTCAAACAACTCAGTACAGTGGAACATTGACGATAGTTTTAGAGAAATGTTGGCCAAAGATGCAAAATGATGACATCGGTGTTTCTATTTCTAAAAGGCATGCAGATCAAAGTCGATATTCATCAAATTCATATTTCTGCAAAATTTTTAGCATCAAGAGGATTGTCTTTTTCGGTAACATTGAGATTATTGTTTACAAAACGAAAACTACTTAGGCTGCATTGAGTTGATATCAGAATTTGATTCGTCAATGTCTTGCCATCTCGTTCGGTATGGAAATACAGGACCACATTCGTGAAGAAAAAAATGGTTTAGAAAATGGTAATTCGGACAATTTCTTTATTAAATAAATTGTCGATACAAAATATATTTCCAAATGGCGAGGTTATTTTAAGACCCTAATGATGCAGATGACTAGTGCAAATTGCGAACGATCTTTCTCTGATTGAAGCGCGTAAAAAATTATCTGAGCTCGATTCTCAAACAAAACGCATTATCTCTGTTATACATAGTAAACGACATTTTGGGACGCGTAGAGTTTGAAGACACTGTTAAGAAATTTGCCGAGACTAAATAGAGAAAACGAGATACCGTGTGACAATACGTACATATTTTATTATCAATATTTTTTGGCAACAAAAAGTAAATAATACTCAAATACAGAAATTATTTTATAATTACTTTGTATTTTGAATTTATTGGCCTAAAAATGTTTGATGTTATAAAAAATGCAAATATATAATCAGTTATACATATAGAATATTTGCATTGGTTACAAATATCTTAAATTTTAAATTCAAAGTATTATTAACAACTTTTGTCAAAAATGCAAATTAAAAAAGGGCACTAAAACATTTGACAGCCTTGGATGCACATAAGACAAAATCAGGCACCGAGTACAGATGAATGATGTTACATATTTACAAAATTTCGTATCTGATTTTCTCCCCCATATGTCACATACAGTTTTTGACTGTTTTTGACTAAATAAATAAATAAATAAATATCTTTCCAGTTGAATAATGAAATGATGAATTGTAATTTATAGGACAAATGGAGTCAAGTTAACATGTAGTTAATTAGTGCAGCAGTAATCCTCAATCATTAAAATTAGGTAAAAGTTAAATGTAGGTGCCACGGGCATTAAGTTGTTGTAAAGATCATGGGTGACAAAAATCCTTTTTGTTGCTAATATCGTTAGAACCCTTATTATGCCTTTGGCGCATAAATAACCAACTTTTATACCACATATTTTCGAATTAATTTTACCAAGAATTTATATATGGAATATGGAAGAATGAATAAATATTTTACTTTAAAAAAAAAAAATTTTTCCTTTCCAAATAATAATTTTATTGTTAATAAATAATATTTATTCAACATTACCTTCTTTCACAGTTAAACAAATCACAATAAAAAGAACTGACAGAGGCAAAGGATTTGCTTGTACATAGGCACTGAGTACAAAAAGGGGAAAGATACATGCACAGTAAAAGAACAAAATGAGAAAGAAAATTGATTTAATGTAAAATAAAACTATTAGTAATATTACTAGATGGTAATATGTAGTATGTAGTATTATATAATGTAACCTATCTTTCTTCTTTAGTCATTCTAGTTATTACTAAAACAGAAAAACTATTTGGTGTGTAAGGATACAATCCATTCTCTATTTCACAATATCCATTTTGACAATGTTTTCTTTAATGCAGGTTTACTTAAAACTAAATTTAAAATTTTGCATAATAATATATCTAAAAAGTAATAGCTGGCAAATAATATTATCACACCTTCAATAACGTCTTCACAAAATACTGGACCTTTTTGTTCCAGGTTCACAGTTATTTACTTTGAACTTACGATGTAACTCATTTCCTGAACTTCAGTTTTTTGTTTTAATTTGTTTGGTCCATTGTTATATTTAAACAGTTAGTACTTGCAATCTGCAGCACATACACAACACAAGGTAGAGATTAACAATTTTCACATTTTATGAAAATTATATTAATTCCATAATACTAATTAATAATTATTGAGGTAGATAATTATGAGGTAGGCCTCCAGAATCCTCACATGGTGCTCAGGAACCTTCTTAGGTACCAGCGCCTGTATTATGTCTTTCCATCTGGCCGAGTTGAATGCGTTTTTTATATCAATCGCCGCCAGTGCGCAAAACCCTTTCTTACTTTTGGCTGTCTCAGCATACTGGACTGCTTCTGTAATGGCGTCTGTTGTCGAAAGGCCCTTTCTAAACCCAAACTGTTTCGTTGAGAAGTTTATTCCTGTCATGTGTTTCTCTAATCGAAGAAGAAGCAACCCCTCAAGTAATTTACTCATCGTAGCACAAAGGTCTGAAGGATGGCGTCAGCTCAATTGTGTGTTTCCTTTCCGTATGAGTATTAGCTTCTGCTGTTGCCATTCCTTAAAGAATTTCCCTAGTTTAAGGAAGTGAATAAAGGCATCCAAGAGGCTTTCGGGATATTCTTTGACCACTGTACCTTAGTACTGATCACGTTGGGGATCTCGTCCGGTTCTGGAGTGGTCTTATCATAGTTTGTACCAATTCATCCTTCTTGAAGTAATTAACTTTGTCGAAGTGGTAGTCAGAACTTCCTTCACCAGCATTCTCTGCTAGGAAAAAGATCTCTGATAATTATCTTCAACCACTCGGGGTCTTCAAGTCCCGCAGTGTTGGATTGTTTAAATTTCCCCTTTTATAGGCTTTTCCCCAGGGGTCATTCTCCACCTCGTTTACGAAGTCCTTCCAGCATTTGGTTTTACTTCTTTTGATTTCGGACTTAAGACATTTACGACACCTCCTATAGTTTTCCCTTAGTTGCATGCCCGTTTTGGCTCTTGTTGCAAGTCTACGAGCTTTAACACATGCTTTACGGAGTTCTGGAACATCCGCAGTCCACCAATACACATGGTTTTTGCCCCTTGGGTTCCATTCTTCGAAGGACTGCTTTTTTCCCATCCAATGTTCTGCAACATTTTAACTTCATCAAGGAATGTTATGGCATTTTCTTCGTTTAGTTTTTTGGTATTCCATGATGGTCCGACGTTCGGCTGTATCTCTCTTCCAGATCTGTTTCCAATCGGTGAAGTGTAAAATTCTACATAGCGATGGTCCCTAAGTGTCTCTTCATCAAGAACTCGCCAGTCCTGAACATTCCTGACTACCTTTGAGGTTTCTATTGTCAGATCTAGTTTGAAAGATACAGCACCTCTCTGAAAGTCAAACAAACTCCCAGTATTTAAAACCACCAGATCTTTCCTCGCCATAAATTCGTATACAATCTCGCCTCTACGAGCAGATCTGCTTTCACCTCATTCCGGGGACCTGCTGATAAAGACTCTGGCCACAATTATTTCTCCTGGTGCTGAGTTCATGCCTCCAGTTCGTCTATTTGTTTTCTAAATTTTTCAATTAAGTCGTTAGGTGAGAAATAGCAGCTATATATTCTTAGGTTGCCCATAACCGCCCAAACAAACCCTTGGTTTGTATTTTAAATGATTATTTTTTACATTAATTCTCAGTTTAAGATTAAGTAATATAATACCTGCACGTCTAGTCGAGTCTTGGTAATAGGATATTTCGTTAAGATCGTACTGCTCACTAACCAATAACACATCCGTTAGTACAAGCAGTTCTTGAGTTGTCTTTCTTTTGCATAAATTAATTTGTAGAAACTTAGGCATTTTCCCCCTATATTTATTTAGTTCCACAGAGAAAGAAGGGCTTTTATTGCTGCCCAGCTTATGATTGTCTCCTATATTTTTGTCTTTGGAGACAATACATTGTGTTGATCCTCTGCAGTCTTTGACCGTGTGGCCTTTTTTGCTACATCTGTGGTATGTTCCGCTGGTGTCCGGTCCCTTGCAATAAGTGGAGCTATGACCGGAGTCAAAATATTTATAATATCTACTGACTTGATGTTTGACTCTGATGTGGCAAACAAGCCACCCAATCGTTATTTCCTCTGCTTTAAGCAGAACTACTGCTTGGCGCGTAGGGAGCATTATAGTGGTTACCTGCCTGCCTGCCTCCTTATACCTTGAAAATTCTACACGCCTCCGTGAGAAAATCTCCTGTAATGCTTGTGACTGCTTCTTTCACTTCGCCCAGTGAAACGGTCTCATCATTTTGACCAGAATTCTCGTTCGATCGCAATCTTTCTCCAGAACGAGGATTTCATTTAGGATTTCATTTTGGATTTCATTTTCACGTGTCCTCCTGACTGTCCGGATATTAGCATTATGTTGTTTCGGATCAACCGATTCCTTCATTTTTTTAGTAATTCTGCATATGACAACCCTTTAATAGCTGCCAATTTGATGGCTTGATTAATGGATCTTCTATTTCTCGCTTTGGATGTTTGGTTATCTTCTTTCCTTCTTTCTTGGACTTGGAGCTTGCCTCTTGTTTTGAGTAAGTTGATCTTGGGACTCTCCCTTTGCTTTTTTCAAAGTATTCTCAGACTTCTCAATTCTCTCCCTACCACGCCTTGTATTCTCGACTAGTTCGTCACCTTTCCCTAGGAGAATCAATTTATCGTACATTCACTTTCGCTTCTCTTTAATGTTTAGCCATCTGATCTTCAACGCGTCCACTTCTTCTTGTCCTGGGCCAATGTCTCCTTTACTATCACTGGATTATATTTTAACAGATTTCTGTCAGTTATGTTAGATGAGCTTGCAGAAGGTCTATAATCTCCTTATACTGTTTCACCAGCTTTTGAGTGATTTACCATCTTTCTAACGCCCAGTCCACCGCATTATTTTCCCCTTCGGGCGTGAGCTCTTCTTGAACCGAGGATACCTTTACTCCTGTAGGTACTCCAGGTATGGAGGGGGTACATGGAGGTGATCTCTGCAGTTTCCGCCTCCCAACAAAAGGGTTAAATGGACTTGCCGCATTATCTGACAGAGATGCCAAGTGATCCACATCTCTGGCATTGCAGTCGCTGGATGACGACGCTCGGTGGCCTGCTTGCTCACCACCGACCTCCGGTACTGGGGCTCCGATCCCCTGCAGCGTAATGATTGATCCTGAAAGACCTTCCATCCTGTTTTTTTTTCTTCAGGGTCGATTAAGTAATATATGTCGCATTATTGCAGGGTGTAAATTAACATTATTAAATTACAGTCAATCGTTCCCGCCAGTGTTTGAGACATTCGGTTTGGTTCGGGAACGGTTGCAATGTGAAATTAGTGAGTATTCCCAAATAGTGTAGAGCAAGTGTCAAACACTTGTGACAAATGAAATTCAATCTTACAGATGTGCCATGAAATTATAAATCTGCTGCCTCCTGAAAGCAACCACAAAAGTCTAGTTTGTGTACAAGTTTTGGTCACACTGTGCTAAGGAAAAGGTATTGCTTGAATTTACTTGGGAATTATGGGTTTGTGATAATTGCAGGTTGTAAATTAATATTTTTAAATTACAGTCAATTGTTCCTGCCAGTGCTTCAGTCAGTCTGTTTGGTTTGAGAACAGTTGCAATGTGAAAGAATTGAGTGTGCATTAGTAGTTTTAATATGAGTGTGAGATCCTGAGTGAACTCCTACCTTCTCAATTCAACCAAAGACACTAGTTAAGAGCACCATTTCATTAACATTAATTAACCCCAAGGAATTAACAGTTAATCAATTTCCTTTACATTATCCCTGTAATACAATTAATCATTACTGCCAATGCCTCTGAGTTTGTGTTGTTTAAGTATGGATGCTAAGTGATATAAATGAATACACTTCAAAGATTTGTGTGTTAAACATACATTACATTAATAAATGTTTCAGATATGCAATAATGGAGTTCAGAACATACATCATTTTATTTAGATGTTTTGTTCAAATGGTAATCAGTTGTTAAGTGAAATTACTAAGTACTTATTTCATGATATTATTTGGCATGATATAGAGTAAAATTTAATGTTTACTATTGATGCGCTATATTACTTTTTGGTTATTAACATTTCATTTTAAGTTATTTTTCAATGTTTTTCTATTTATGTTTGTAAATTTTATTGGTTTTGTAGGTAAATGTTTTTTGGTTACAAATTATATTGAATACTGTAATGTGAAGCAAAAATTTTGGGCCAACTTTTCTTCGGACAATTTCGTTTTTCATATGTTGCAGGACTTTGAAGTAATATATAAGTTAAGTTGCAATTTTTTTTTTTAAATGTGATAATGTCCTTTTTTAATTTTTTTGTTTTTCATTGCAAGAACATAATTTCCTAGAAATAATTTTTGATCTTATAACAATAACATGTCTGTTTATTGAATTTATCTGATTGGACAATGATTTTTTAAAGGTTTTTTTTTTTTTTTTTGCTTTTTATATCGGCCCTCAGTCATCATCCTGATTGAGAGGATGGGTATGCTATCAATATATGTAAAATTTTCAAGTAGTTTATTAATTTGTAAAGTCAGCCAAATTTCTTAATATTGATTTTTAACAATCCAATAATATTAATATTTTTACAATCCAATTGAGGATTAATTCACTTTTTTATTAATTTTTTTTTATATATATGGTAGCATACTTACTCATTTGTTTTCCCTGGTTTTCCCCGATCACTTAAGGTAAATGCCGGGATGTTTTGTAATGTTTGTAAGCCCAGAGGCATTACGCTTTAAAATTGTTGTAAAAATTCAATAATTTTTGTGAAAATAAATTGCTGTGGACCTTCGGTGTTCAAGAAATTTTAATGACTGCTCCTTGCAATTTGTCATTAAAATTGACCACCCATGGTGCATCAGTTTATTTTTTACTGAACCTTTGCATTATATCAAATCATATATCTGATCAATTCAATTTTCATGAAATTTCAAACATTGTCATTTTCCTACAGTAGATTTGTTAATTCCTTAGATATGCTTTGATCATGGTGCATAAAACCAATATTTCTAGTTCAGTAAAAAATAGTTTTATTTCATTTCATTGTGTACTGTTTGAAAATTAAAATTATTTTGAGTCTTGCATTTTATTTCATCTTTATTCTATAAATCCCCTGTTTATACCTTTTTTTCCTATTGTATCATAAAATAACATTCTACTATTTCATTTATTCTTCAGTTTCAATACGATTTTATTAAATCTGAGACGTCAAATATTTTTAAATTTATAAGTAATTTAATTAAAAGTATTATATTTAATATTATAATTAATTAATAAAAACAAATTTCATATATAAATTAAATTATTTTAATATATGCCTGTTGCGATTTATAAGTCGTAAAACAACATTGACAAATCATTTCTGCATATCTGGATTTTTGAAGGCCACTACACACATTTAAACAAGTCGCGTCGGCGCTTTCGCGTTTTATTTCGATGAGGTTGGTAGTGCTGAAACTCCGCCATCTTGGATTTTTAGGGTCTTTTCTTACGTGGAAACACCTATAGGGCGTGTTCCGTCCATATAATACATGCACATGGTCGAAGGGGATATCCCTCCAGAGAGAATTATGGCCAGGTCCGCCATCTTGACCCCGATTTTTGCGTCAATAGTGTCGAAGGGCATAAAAGCGCTATGCAGCGATCTACGGGCCACCCTCAGCAATTCTCCAAAACAGAAAGAACCTCTGATATTCTGCCATTGCCATGCCACCCAAATTAAATAGGTACTTTCATTCCAAACTGAATCACTTC
This sequence comes from Teleogryllus oceanicus, assembly GCA_964035755.1. NCBI lineage: Eukaryota > Metazoa > Arthropoda > Insecta > Orthoptera > Gryllidae > Teleogryllus > Teleogryllus oceanicus. The sequence goes on from CAXIVR010000001.1 coordinate 163,508,413, forward strand.
AGATATTAATCTATTGCATTTGGTGTAAGACAATCAATCTTCTGGCATAGTAAAAATAATGGTGCTGATGAAATTTTTTTTATTCAAATTTACTGTGTATTACGAATTTTTGTTGTTTGGAGTATAAAATTGATTGTTTTACATTGCTTTTCCTGTAAAATTTTTTATGAAGTACAGTTATTATAAAAGCGTTTCACTGATAGTATTGAAACCATTGACTTAAAATGTAATGTTAAGTGCTATTGCTAAGCATGAGAATAAGGGGAAAAATTTTTGTATGATAGTTATTATTTATTATATTATCCGTTATTAATTATTAATGAGGATATTAATTTTGTCATGTTCAGTTAATTATTTTATTACCATTTCAAGAGTAGTGTATTTGCAGTTCATGAATGTGCAATATTGTTAAACATAATACAAAAGTCAAGAACAGACATTTTTGATATCTCAAAGTAGTTTTTCATTCCCTTCAGTAGTTCGTAATACCAAATGGATTTTTGATCTCTTGAATGTTGATGGATGGAAGAAATATTTTTTTCTGAAGGATCTTTGTTTTCATATTAAATATTAAAACTTTGGTTTATTGTTCAAATTTGATTGAGGTAACTTAATGAATGTTGTAAATTGTGGTGTTTTGATATTATTTCTAAAATCAAAATGTCAATTTTTATTACTTGGATAATTTTTATTTATTCTGTTTAAAGAAAATAAATTACCATTGTTTTTCTGATTTCACTTTAATAAATCAGTGTTACTTTATTTTATTGGGTTGTTTGTCATCCTTAGTCACCTCCACGGTAGGTTATGGTACATTTCCTACAGAGTACTAAAATACGTAATTACGTTTAACGTAAACGTAATTACGTTTAAAAATACCTCATAATATAGTCAAGGCATCTAGTTGGTCGAGAATATCTTACGTCTTCGCCCCCACCACCGTTGTATTTAGTAAGGTCGCCATCCGTTCGATTGCAGCACTGAGTAAGGGCAAACGCTACGCAGCAAAAGCAGATATACTCTTTGGGGCAAACGCTATTCCCGAAAATTAACACAGAATTAGTTTGCCAGCCCTGTCCACTGCTATTCTCGGGGTACTCTGTGACAACCAGGTGGTGACAACAACAGAGGTGGGGAGAGTGGGTGTGCGTCAGTTTGCATTACAGTTAGTGTATGAAACCTGTTGTAGTTTCGTGAGAATGGATTTTGTCAACGAGAGAAAGTATAAGAAGAAGACTCGAAAGTTGAAGAGACTTATTAAAGATTTAGTTTTTGTACGTATTTTTTTTTTGTTTATATTGATAATTCTTTGATTATTTCAAAACAATTTATGTGTGTTATTAGAATCAACATTCTTGTTGGTTTTGTGTGGAGGGTTGGCCAAGTGTTATTAGATGTGATTTCAAACCTAAGCAACAATACCATTTCACAGTATAATTAAGAAAAATTCAGCGTAGATGATGATCCAGTATAAAGATTTTTAAAATGATAATTTATTTCACTTGGTATGTACTTTTTCATCTTCTGCAGGTGGGCTGAAAAGGACAAAGTGGGTTGTTTTAACACTCTGTATTCAGATGTAATCATCATAAATTTTCCAAATCCGATGTTTTGTCTAGTTATAGTTGAGTTTCCCTGTTCAGAGAAATGGGAAGAAAATAGAGAAATCGGTACAATTTTGCTCGTGTAAACTGTTGACAACAATGTTTGACTATTAAATGATTCAATTTGTTGAATATCCTTTTATTTTTATGGATTACTGTGTCTTGTTACTGTGACTTGTCTTCTATTAATTTTTATGTTTGGTAAAGAATCTTTTCCATTTGCAGTTCCAAAAGTTCTTTGTAGATGATAGAAAAACTTTCTTCGAGTCAATGTCTTTTTCTGTTGTTGGGGTGTAATTCCTTTTTTAGCAGCTGAGTTTGCCTCTTTCATTTCCTGAGATACCTAACTGGAATGGAAGCCATACAAGTGTGATTTTAAAATATGTATTTGATAACTAAGATGTTCTTGAATCTGAATCAAAGGGTTCTTGGAATGTCTATTTTGGATCTACATTAGAGATGGTAGTGAATCATAGCAGGTGATTTCAGGGTTAGTGGAATTCTGGGTATATAAGTCCAGAGCTTTAAGTATAGCCCAAACTTCATTTGAGAAAATAAAAATAGTCTGAAAGATGAAAGTGACAATTCATCGATGGGTTTTAGGATATAAAGGCACATCCAGATCTTCACTCTTGTTTTGAAACTGGATATATTTTTTGGAAGTTTTTAAATTTTATGATGGGTTTAGAAAATAAGGGTATTATGAGGAGTGATTTTGGGGGTTCTAAATATGGCAATTAATTTACTTCTAGGGTAGTAGATAGAGAAAAAAGTACTCATGAAGGGAAGGGATAATAACATTAGAGCAAATAAATGGAGGATTGATGTTAATTTCAGTTTGGATGATAAATCTTTCATGTAGGGGTTTTGGCAAATTTGAATGGTGGACATTTGATGTTTTGTAGCATTTGAAGATACATTGATTAGGGAGTTGAATGTACTGTAGATTATGCAAATTTTTAGTACAGAAACTTCCTTCATAAATCTAATGGAAGGAGGCCAGCTTTTACCAATAGGATGGTTCTGAAGGTCCCCAGGAGTAAATGAGTACTTGTGTTAATTACAGGATTGAGTTTGTCCAGGAGGCTTTTACTTTCTGAGCTATACACACCATAGTCTAATTAGGATTGGATAATTGTTCTGTAAAAGTGATTTGAGTAGAAGCTTCAGCTCCCCATTTTTGTGATGACAGCATTTTAATAATATTTATTCTGGAAGTACACTCTGATTTGAGAAAAGTAGTGTGATTCTTCCAAGTACGTTTTTCGACGAATATCATGGCCATTATTTTGCATACATTTGTTTTCCTCAGGAAATGTTTGCAAATTTTAAGAGCAGCTTGTAAAAATTTTTTTCTTGGAGAAAATTATAAATTCTGATTTTTCTCTTCATAAAATGAAACTGGATGTGTTAGCTCAGTTGTTAAAAGAATGTAGAGCTACCTGCATGTTTCTTCTGGAGAGGCTTTTGAAAATTCAGACTGATATTAAATGTATTGCAGGAAATATGGAAATAGATCTGCAGTATGAGTGATGTCATTATAGAATAAATAAATAAATAAATAAATAAATATATATATATAATACATATACATATATATATATATATATATATATATATATATATATATATATATATATATATATATATATATATATATATGTATGTTTACATTTACATGTTGGGACGTATTATTTCTTGTTTTTATGCAGTTAATCTATGAACTTGTATTACAACTGAATTCCTAGCATTGCTTTACAACAAAGATTAATATTAACGTTTATGTTGAGAACTGCACTTGTAAAAGCTGAAATTTGTAAACCAGTTAATTCTATTTTTTATAGTGGAAAGTCCCTTCTTCTGATCTTTGTTTCCTTATATTCTTTTTAAAGCTGCAGTTATTGAAGAGGGTTTTGTGTTCCACATTGTGTTTTGTGATATTTGTTTTGTAATTCAAGCTTTGTTCATGGCATTTTATTTTCCATTGGGATGTTCGATGGAATTAATATAGTATTAACATCTTTTGTTTTAAGTCATTCTAGCTTGTATTATTACAGACCATTATCTGAACCTATTATTTAATAAATTAGGATTGTGTAAGCTACTTTTGGATAGATGAATTTATAAATGTCACACCTGGTGCCTACAGTCTCAAGGAAACTTTTTTATTATACTAATAAATTAGTATAAGTTTCCTACTTCATTGGTGGACTTGTCTGTTCCATTCAGATAGTGTGTATGTATTCCTTACAGGTTTTCAGTTATTGTAATTGTTGTCCCCACAGAATCAAGGTATGTTAATCACGATTTAAATTTTTGAAATGATGGTATGTTTACTATTAGGACTCTCGGGAGCAAAAATAATATGAAAGGGGGTATTTTTTGTTTGGATATCTTCATTCTTCAGCAATGTTTATTAATATTAATTAAGATCATGAAAATTTATGAAAAGTCCAAAATAATTTTGGGTTATTGATTACTAGGGAACGGATTTTCATGTAAATACATATTTTTACAGGAACAAGATACCTGCATTTTTAACCACATTCTGAACGAATTGAACCATTTTTATTTTACATATTTTGGTATAATTACATATTTTTACATATTCTTTCTATTGCTACATGTTTCGTTACATTTTAATATATTTATAAGCCTAAAATAAACAATTAACTTGCGAATTCGAAATTTGTTACTTGAAAACTTAACTTTATTACTGAAATATTTGCAAAGCTATCAATACGCTTGTATTAACGCCGGACCTTCACTATTAATTGTCAAACGTACTCCCCCCCCTTCCGCGCCTACTGCTTCTTGGAAACCGCGTACTCGGGATCGAGGAGGAGCGGGTGAATGTGAAGCAAAAGGAACTTCAACCACATGCTTACTCATGTTTCAAAGAACCAACGTATAACTCGATAAAACAAACATTTTTCAGATCATTGTCATCGTTTTTCTGGAATCGGGGGGGGGGGGGGCGTATGCTCTCTCTAACCCCCTCTCTTTCTATCACAGGGTACACGTTACTATTCACTTATGCCCCGGCTCCTCGTAAACAATATTGCACATTGTACGAAAGTATTATACATTTCTGATGAAACTAGCGAATAATTGCTTCTGTAGATGTAGAACTTTCTTTCGGTATCTCTGAACTCATGTTAAGATCTGATCGACAACGTAGTGTGCTCGGAAAACGCTTGAAGAATGGAATTTTAAACATTATAACGAATTTTTATTTCACATATTGTATATTTTTTCCTCATATTTGGTATATATATATATTATATATATATATATATATATATATTATATATATATATATTTCCTATTGATTACAGTTCAAGAAATGATTACAAGCTTAACTAGTGCTGCTAAAACAGCCTGTACTTTCTTGTCGTTAGTAATAACTATGTGATTCTATTTATATCACAATTTCTGTCTGAATTAACATATCTCGGTCATAATTTTTTGTAAAACTCATTACAAATCATAGAACATTCGGTGCTAAAACTAAATATTTTCAAGCAAATATCAACACAAATTTGACAATTAAAACTGCTTCTTACACAGGTCAATCATATCCCAGCAATAAGACGTAATTCACAGAAATTAACTCCCGAGTCATTGTTGCCAAGCCAGTGTTGCATTTCACCCTGATATTTCCTAAAGGCTAGCAATTTTTATTTTGTATATTTCAAATATGTTTTGGTTGAAGTCTAGAACACGGTACAACCTAAGTCGATTAAACCCGCATTTCGCGCCGCTGTGGCGAGGGGTAAATCCACAGTGGAGGGGATGAGGGGTGACTAAGCGATTATCATAATTGGTCACAAATGTGACGTCCTAAATTGGGGGAGGTAATTTCACCCTAGGGTCTAGTGGGAGCTCTATTAGTAAATAGTGCTGCCTGAGATCGTGGTGTCTGTGATAAACAAAGCTTTCATCGTTTGCATTCGTTTTAGCAGTTTCAATTAGAGGTTTTCTTATTAAGTGCTTTCGTATAAAAGTGAATTGGTAATTATGCGATGGATAGACTCAAGGATGAAATAAATAGTATTCTCTTATTGAAATAAATAGTATTGTTGACAATGACAGCTTCTTCAATCATTTCAATTATGTAAATGTCAACTACAACTCACCACTAAACCAATAGACTCAAGGATATTTGTAGTAAACGCGAGTGCCGAAGGCACGAGCCTCTCGCCGTGACTTGGATTCGGGCGAGCGAAGCGAGAAAACTTGCCTTCTAAAGTAATTTGGGCATTAAAATGCGGCAGAGACAGTGTATGAAGGGCGAGCAATGAAAATCGCCTGTAGGTAAGTTTTTTTATTTCGATCAGAGCGCTTAGCGTAATTTGAGGGAGGGTTTAAGGAGACTCCCCTTCTCTACCCCTCCCCCCTTCCCATCCCCACCCCACCCCGCCGCGCTTCTCTAAGTGTGTACCGTGGTCCTAACTTTAACCTAGGTTTTAAATAATTTTTACAAGATTAATGTGTAAATGTATGACAAAAGGTTGAATGTAAGAAACGAACAAAGAAATATGAAATAATATACAAATTCTAACTTACGTTTTTGAAACATTGAACATGACATTATTTTTAGATCTGTTTTTCATTAATACATTTCATTAAAAAATATTTATTATCGTAATTGTAGCTGTAGGACGCCGTCGAAAAGATTTTGAATTTTTGCAATTTTCGAAAAATCAGTGTTTTCAGCGAATATGAGACCTGCACCATTCTCTTAAACGTTCTTACACTATCCAATAACAAAGTTTAATAAAAAACGATGGAGCCATTTTTTTGTAAATGTCCCAGGGGCTTCATGTAATGCCCCCCCCTCCAAATTAAAATATCTATTTGAAATTCAAGGGGCCGCGACATCAGCCAGATCGACAGGGAACTATCAATTTTGGAGAAATCGGCTGAACGGTTTAACCGCTAGCGTTGTACGGACGGACGGACAAAAAAGTCCAATGAAATGAAAAATTAAATTTTGTGGTCAGTGTTGGGATGGAAGGGGGAGTGAAATATAAAGTACACGCATTTGATAATTTTAAGACAGTGTTGGTTTTAACATTTTACTTTTAAGCACTTAGTAAGAAGAGAAAGTTATGTAATAGTACACCGGGAACGGGCAATTTTCCGCAGAAAATCTCTTGTTGCTGGGTCTTTGAACAAACTAGTGTATAAATCCTTTTGCTATGTATAATAAATCACTTCCTCTAGCGTGTGCTGTAGTCAAACTCCAGGTTTTTTGGGTCCTTGCTACCGAAAAATCGATTGACGGCAAGACTTCTGTCCGTCTGTGGTCAGTGCTAACCCCTAAACCGTTCAGCTGATTTTCTCCAAAATTGATATTGCCCAATCGATCTGAATAAACTCTAGGCATTCGGAGTTTCAATCGGATATTTTGATTTTTAAGGTTCATTAACATAAAGCAAAAACATTTTCAAAATTTTCCCAAAAATGGCACCAGACAAATTTTGTTAAACTTTATCCTCAGATAGCGTAAAGGACACTTCATAGAATGGTGCAGGTCTCGTGTTCGTTGAAATCCCAATGTTTTAGAAAATTGCAAAAGTACGTTTTTTGGGGGGGTGTCTTCCTACAACTATAATATTGAAGATCGAGGTTTTCCTCAAAGACATCTTGAAATAAGGTCATGTACAATTTTTTGAAATTTCTGTACTTTTCATACAATTTTGTGCGAAATTTTAAAAACTTTTCAGATGTTTTTCTCTCAAACAACACCAAATTTTTTTCTTTAAATTTTCTCCTCGTATGTTTTAAGAGACGGTAAAAAATGTGATTCTAGTCCAATAGAAGTCTGTATTTTCGAAAATCGCAAAAAAAAAAGTTAACGTTTCAAAACTGTTCACTGAATTACATCTCCAAGAGCTGCTCCTCGTTTCTCTAATTAAGTAACTGTAACATTGAAAGAAATAACTAACAAGATAAGTGTCAAAACAAAGAAAATTGTCAAAGATTGATGTATGGCACATTGCCAATAAATAATGGACTGAGGTCGGTGGCAAATGCTACCAGTTGAATATTTGTTGGATAACTTGATGGGAACTGAATTATGTGTCAGACGCTGTTTCTTAAAATGTGGCATGTGTGCCATTCCATGCCAGAAGCTGTTCTATGGATGCTATTGCTGCGAGTTTCTGGACATGAGAGATATTTTATCCCAAGTAGCATTGAAGTGAGTCGATCTGCACCAAGGGAAAGTCATTGTACTGCGCAAGCAGAGAAATTTGTGAAGACAGTCTGCAGAAAATGTAAAAAAACCTTTGTGAAGTATTTGGAACATGATTTTGGAGAGTAGCCTGTGTGATGAGCGTGAAGAAAACGCAGGATATGATATACAGGGAAAAATGTACTAATAATTTGACCAGCATGTCATATACGGAAGTTGATAAAAGGCAAGAGCATGTTCAGCAATTTCCCAGGTATCAAAATTACTACAATAGCTTCTGAAATGAACAATAAAATTTCAGTGAGGATATCAGTGTATTTTGTTTATTCAAATCCTATGAGTTGTATGACATATCTTAACTGCTTTGATGATGACGATTTGTGACAAATTTTTCTCATAAAAGTTCATCACTTTCATCAAGACATGTTCCACATGTAATTTACTACAAATGCAAGTAAAAACTCCCCTAATAATAAAGTAAGTAAGTTGAAATAGGAGATATGCATCACAGAATTGTAGCTTCAAAAATAATTTGAAGAGACAAATCATGATTGACTACATTTTCCCCAGCCCCCAAAAAACATAAAAACACATTTAAATATTTAATTACTTTTAAAATTATTTCAAATAAAATAACAAAACTTCTTATCAATATATTTAATGAAAATACAAATTTAATCACAATTTAACAAACACAAGTAAGTAAACAAGAACAAAATAATGTAAACTGACTAGAAAATACAACTGCAATTTCACTGCAACTGATGCACACAAAGACATCACAAGTACAAAATAAACTTACAGTAAACTGTAATGGAGCCATTCCATGTCAAATCGCACAAGAGTTAACACAACTTTTTTTAAAATGTATGATAATTTTTTTCTTAAATCTGAACATCAGAAAACAGACACACACATTTGTTTATTTGCCTCAAAATTGATTATTTGTGTACTTGTGAATATATTAAATTTTGGAATTTATGGGTACTTCACAAAATGATGAATTGTTGTCCGAAAGTTTTTAATATAAAAAATGCCAAATTTGATTAATTTAATATATTTTTTTTAAAATTTTAATAATATCTTAACTTACCTATTGGCATATTCCTCGTTCAATTTTCTATAACATACACAGGAAAAAAGTGGTCACTTTTGTAAAAAAACAATTTTAAGTATGAGGACACTCTCTGCCTACCCCTGCACTAGCGAATTGAGTTTGGTCAGTCTTTGATCCAAGTGCTGAAGCACTTTAAAACAAATGACTGTGTGCCTGATTAGGGTTTCAAGAGTTATTAGTATTTCAGATGTTCACTCGACACCCAGAATGGAAGGGTGACAGCGAAACGAATTCAAATACGAGCCATTCAATGTCAAATTGCACAAGAATTGACAAGACTTGTTTTTATTATTATTATTATTATTATTATTATTATTATTATTATTATTATTATTATTATTATTATTTAAATCCGGACTTTAAAAAAAGACACACGTTTCTTTATTTACCTGCAAATTGATTATTTGTATAGTTATGCCTCGGCAAAATATGATTGATTGATGCTCCAAATATAAGGTAACGGAGGGTAACATTGCCACATCTTTGTTTCTTTTGAAGTTCTACTTTGTTGCATCAATCATCACAAAAAATTTTTTGACAATTTAATCCTTCGCAACAGTACAATGTTCCTTCGAAATATTGAAGTCACAGCTTCCATAATTCAAAAGCTTTTTTTAAAAGCAAGCAAAGTGGCAATGATACCCTGCAGGGGTCAAACCACCTCTATTTATTTCCAAGTCTCTGTCAATATTTACATGTATGAGAGTTGGATAGGAAACACAAACACATAAATATGCATCAGAACAAATTTTATGATTATTAGCCTTTGGTTTTAGATGTTTAAATACACTAAATAGAGATAAATACTGCTTTGAGAACTTAGTCTAAAATAAGTTTTATTAACTGTTTTACAGTGTCATAAAATGTAATTGGGAAAAGTGATTTTTCCTTTTTATATTTGATCTGGGAAGCTCAGCAACAATATCATATTTTGGCATAACATACTCATCCAAGTCATTTAAAGTGGACCTAATTCCATACAGTTCAGTTGCTTTTTCCTACTTAATTTTTCACTATTTTCGTTTTCCATTATTTCATCATTGCATTTTAACTTCATCTGAGGTTTGTAAACCTTAGATATTGGAATTTTTATTTGTCTATGTGGAATTCTCTTAAAACAAAACAAAGTAAATTAATGATGTGATTCTCAAAGTTACACTGCAAGTATGGCAACAACAACAAAAAAATTTTGTATTAAATGTAATTAATAAATATTTACAAATTATAAGTCGTATGCTTTAGAAATGATGTATAAACTCACAAATGTCAATTTTTCAATGTAAGAAAATCTTCTCAAAGGATATAAATATGAGAAAAATAAGATGGACAGTATGGCAATGTTACCCTGCAAATTGTATATGCTAATAATACTTTTTGTCTTGTTTATAATGAATAATTATTAAGTCATGACAGCTAGGTCGAATTCAGTCGCTGTCTGGAGGAGAATTCTAGCGGCCGGCTGCTCTGATCGGTAGTTTTCCGTGGTTTCTCCGATCAACACCAGGCAAATGCCGGAGCAGTGCCCTATCAAACGGGCCACGGACCGCGCACGATCTGTCCTTCCTCTTCCTTATCCTATCCTCTCCCTTTACACACACACTTACACTAACATGCACTACACTATTCACGGGGATCCGGAATCACATATTCCGGGGGATCGGTCGGGACCTTAGAGCTTGTCCCGGCTTGGGTGGAGCCCCGCTGGTGGGAGAGTCCTGGTTAGGGGGAAACCCCACTAGCGGACGGTAGGTCAGCGCCGGATCTCGCCATCCGGCGGATCCGGCGGATGGAAGATCACCGCCATTTCCCGATTTTAAAAAAACATGCACTACACTAACGGGACTAATGACCAAAGCAGTTGACGTGCCCGGAAACACGAAAAAATCAATCAATCAATTAAGTCATGACATAGCAGGCCTAGGATATGATACATTTACTTATCTATGCCGTTTATTTCAACTCAATCAACCCAAAATTAACAAAGTTTCGATTACGAGATTTGGCTGCTTCATAATACACAATACATATTTATGGACATTTTAGGTTGCAACTGTAACTTAACGCAACAAATGATTGTATATAATATTTCTAAGAGAGATAGCTAACAATGGGAACACAGCAAGTATTGTTGTTACTATTGAAAGATTGCATGTGAAAGCACCTTTCTTGTGTGAACGTGTTGCTGGTGTAAACAAATCTCACAGGTTTTTCTTGCATGAAGGTCAAGGAGACAATGAATTAGTTTTCTGTATATTCATCTGGGCTAACAGGGTAGAAAGTTTAATCATCATCATCGTCATCATCATGCGTTGAGCCTAGTGGCCTGTTCCCTCCTCCCATATGGGTTGTAGTTGTGGAGGATTTTTGGCATTTGATCTTCCAGCATTCTCATTAAATGATCATGCCAATTCTTTCTTAGTGTATCTATTTTTTCAGTTAGGTTGAAGATCTTTAATTCGTCTCTGATGTCCAAGTTCCTTTTGTGGTCTAGTATTGAATAGCCCACCAAAGGTCTAAGAAATGTCATTTCTGCAGCTTGTATTTTTCTCTTATCTGTTCTATTGAGGGCCCAATCTTCACATCTATAAGTTATCGTTGGAACTACCATTGTTTTATAAAATTTCAGTTATATTAAGTCTAAACATGTTGAGGTTAATTGCAGAACCCTAAACAACAAAATGCTTACAATTTCTATGGTTGAATCTTGTAGTGAAAAGTACATTTAATTGAATTAATCAGAAATACTTGGTTGGTAAAAGGACATAAGTGCATGAATTGTTACACGGACTTCACATTTCTAGAGATGAAAATGAGATGTGAAGTACACTTTGACTTGTTTGAAATGATGTTCACTGCAACAAAAAAAAAACCTTCCAAGGTACCTAAGTCCACGTCCTCCACCAAGTCAGTAATGGAAGAAACATGTTTCCTGATTTTCAAAGCTAATAGAGATTCATTATTAAATTCAAGTAATAGGCACATTACCCGGGCACAGTAGATCATAATTATGATGGGTGGGCATGTAAAAGTTGAGACATTCAGAAATAATAGATTATTGGTTTTATTATGTGAAAGAATGGAATTTCTGAAAAATATTTGCAGTCTCAGATTTAGTTGAAATGTGATGATTCACAATTTCTGCCTATTATCTTTGGAGCATATAGTATCACATTTTGAGTTTTCTTCTTAATGGGCTTTGCTCATTTATTCAAATTGTTTCATTACTTTATTTCTAAGTTTGAATTTTGAAATTAGTGCTGAACAACATTGAGTGTTATTGTAAAATAAGTAAATAAATTTTGTTTGTCAATTTAATTAACACTTTTCTCTCGTAATGACATTTTACAAGTTATAAGAAAAAGTTCTTTTACCCTTCTGAAGAAGTTCATTTTGGCACTTCTTTAATTTCAGTGCTTCAAATTGATGCAACAAAAAATTTCCTACTCTGTCAACTTGATGTTTTCTCATGCAAAGTTCCCCTTTCATTCACAATTGAAAAGAAAAAGGAAAAAGTGATTTGAGCCATTAAAGCACCTTTATGTAGTATTTATATTTTTTAAATAGTTTTACAGACATACACATTTTATTTTATAAATTGTTGAGTGCTAAAAATTGAGGTTGAAGAAATAGTTCATTAAGATATTGATCAATTGATCATCTTGGATAAAAAGAGTATCGGTGTATGTATTTTTTTTGAAAATGTGGTATCTGAGATTAATCTTGCCTTGACTTAATTTTCTTGAAGAGAAGTGCAAAAACGAAATTACTTCATCATTTTAATTAGGACTCATTGGAACATAAAATTCATTCACATTTTGTTAATTAGGTAATTGTGTTTATGTATACAAAGAAAAAATGCCAGTATTTTGATTTCCTTCTGGATTCATTTCAGGAAAATGCCGCATTGTGTGATCAAATAGCCATCATCCAGGAAAAGGAATTGATAGTTCGTGAAGAAAGAAAATTTCTTCTTAGAAAATACCATAATTTTCAAACTTCATCTGCAGGTTAGTTTCCATTAGTTGATTTATTTGTTTGCTTAAGGTTTCCAGGCACAATGTGTTTGTTTGTTTAATGTTTTCATTCTTTGTGAGAAAACTTAACTGCAGTGTGGATACAATTGAGGTAGTAAGACCCAGAGTATTCAGGCTGCCCATCTGAGTTGAGACTCCTATTGTGGCCACTCTATCAGAGAACATGCTCCTTTCTATTATTAGAAGAGAATGCTTTGGCATTGCTGATCATTTCTTCCTCTACTCTTGAAGCAACATATCTCATAGGGTACGAATATACCAAGTCAGAAATGATAGGAAAACAGATGAATAATGGAAGAAATCCACAAATAGCAGAGCCAGATGAGGCCATGTTGAAGACACTGGTAGAAGGTCACAAGTGGACCAACACTAAGATCAAGGTACTTTTAACATTTGCAGAAGGAACAAGAGTTCATGACGTATTGAGAAGAGCAAAGACATTGTGAACAAGCTACTTATGATCCTGGAAATTTGTAACGAACCTCAAGAAGAATATATTTATTTATTTGTCTTCAAAAAACAGTAAAACTGTGTGTGACTAAGGGGAAGGAAGGATAATTGTATGCATTATATGGGGCTCCAGAACCCTTCCCTTTTACTAAATGTACAGGGTTATTACAAATGATTGAAGCGATTTCACAGCTCTACAATAACTTTATTATTTGAGATATTTTAACAATGCTTTGCACACACACGTACAAAAACTCAAAAAGTTTTTTTAGGCATTCACAAATGTTCGATATGTGCCCCTCTAGTGATTCGGCAGACATCAAGCCGATAATCAAGTTCCTCCCACACTCGGCGCAGCATGTCCCCATCAATGAGTTCGAAAGCATCGTTGATGCGAGCTCGCAGTTCTGGCACGTTTCTTGGTAGAGGAGGTTTAAACACTGAATCTTTCACATAACCCCACAGAAAGAAGTCACATGGGGTTAAGTCGGGAGAGCGTGGAGGCCATGACATGAATTGCTGATCATGATCCCCACCACGACCGATCCATCGGTTTTCCAATCTCCTGTTTAAAAAATGCCGAACATCATGATGGAAGTGCGGTGGAGCACCATCCTGTTGAAAGATGAAGTCGGCGCTGTCGGTCTCCAGTTGTGGCATGAGCCAATTTTCCAGCATGTCCAGATACACGTGTCCTGTAACGTTTTTTTCGCAGAAGAAAAAGGGGCCGTAAACTTTAAACCGTGAGATTGCACAAAACACGTTAACTTTTGGTGAATTGCGAATGTGCTGCACGAATGCGTGAGGATTCTCTACCGCCCAGATTCGCACATTGTGTCTGTTCACTTCACCATTAACAAAAAATGTTGCTTCATCACTGAAAACAAGTTTAGCACAGAATGCATCCTCTTCCATGAGCTGTTGCAACCGCGCCGAAAATTCAAAGCGTTTGACTTTGTCATCAGGTGTCAGGGCTTGTAGCAGTTGTAAACGGTAAGGCTTCTGCTTTAGCCTTTTCCGTAAGATTTTCCAAACCGTCGGCTGTGGTACGTTTAGCTCCTGCTTGCTTTATTCGTCGACTTCCGCGGGCTACGCGTGAAACTTGCCCGCACGCGATCAACCGTTTTTTCGCTCACTGCAGGCCGACCCGTTGATTTCCCTTACAGAGGCATCCAGAAGCTTTAAACTGCGCATACCATCGCCGAATGGAGTTAGCAGTTGGTGGATCTTTATTGAACTTCGTTCTGAAGTGTCGTTGCACTGTTATGACTGACTGATGTGAGTGCATTTCAAGCACGACAAACGCTTTCTCGGCTCCTGTCGCCATTTTGTCTCACTGAGCTCTCGAGCGCTCTGGCGGTAGAAACCTGAAGTGCGGCTTCAGCCAAACAAAACTTTATGAGTTTTTCTACGTATCTGTAGTGAGTCGTGACCATATGTCAATGAATGGAGCTACAGTGAATTTATGAAATCGCTTCAATCATTTGTAATAGCCCTGTAGTTGCAATATTAGGTACCAATGAGCATGGTTGGCAACATTTAAGTAATAAATGTTTATTCTCCACTAATAGAAAAGAATTCACATGGGTAAATAAACTAAAGATTAGATGTAAAATACACACCCCAGTCCTACTTTCTCTGCAGCTAGGAAAAAGAGAGCTGAACAAAACACACATAGTGAAGCTACATTTACATCCATAAGCAAAGTAAAGGACTACCTCAGCATTTGCTCAATAGAACAAGGGAAACTGAAAATCTGATAGATTGGAGTCATTGACAAAGAAGCAAAAGTACAATATTTGTTACAAGCAAATTTAATATTTTAGAATTACATAATAATGATAATTATTATATTTATACTATTATTAAAATAAATATTATTTTTGTTTTTGGTGGTCAGAGTAGTATATAATTGTATAGTACTGTTTATACAGCAGAAAAGATTTTGCTTGGCATGTACACTTATGTATAAATTTAATAGTTTAATATCGTTTGGCAATGAGTTGTAAGATAACACACTGTGTGGGTTTCGTGTAGTGAGGAGGGACCAAAAAAAGTATTTTTTCATTCCTCTTCCAAATACATTTATACTGGTAATACTATATCTTTATAAGTCTTTTATAAAGGTGTGACATCCATAAACGTTATACTGGTATTTTCAAAGGAAAATAATGTCACACTATTCATATAAACTGGCAAAATAATTTCAGTAAGTGAATTTACTCATTGCCTGAGTTTCAAAACTTTTATTTGTGGTGTAAATCTGAATTTAAAGATGCTTACTTATAGGATTAGATCTTACCAATGTAAATTATATTTAAAAAAATTTAAAAAAAATTATATTAATTGTTTCATCTGATATGCCTGTTTTTCCTTCCAAAAACAGTGTGTTTATTTGTGACATTATAACTTGTGAACTGTTAAACATTTTTTGATGATTCTATTTTAAGCTTGTTATTTGGATTATATGCAAGTGCCTAAACCTAAATTTGAATATTGATAAGCAACTTGCGTCTACTTTACCGATATTTGAATTAGAACTTCTAAACATTAATGTTAACAGTATTAGTACAAAATATAAATATAAAAACATGCATGTTAACAATAACAGTACAAATTATTATTGATAATATGCATTTTCTGTGAAGTAGAAAATACATATTTTCTTCTGTCTACTATACTACTATATTTACGATCTACTATATCAAAATGCATACTCTCTACTAGTTTTTTCTCCTTATTGAAACTTTTTGTCCGAATATTCCGACATCTGCTGGTTGAAAATTGCATGTAATTATTATTAATATGATTTTCTCATTAATATATTGCACAGTACTCTTGACACATATCTTGTATAATCAGCAACACATCTTCTATCTCCGGATTATTGTGGACTGCTGCTGCTAGAGGACACTGTCAGAAAAATATTCCATGAAAACTGAATTGCAATAACTTCAACCATTCAAAAACTGCAAGAGGTGCTAAGCTAGGTGACTCACTATGTATTGTATCTAGAATAAATAGGAAGAACTATGTGAACGTATGATTAATTATTTGATATAGTTAATAAAAATTACTTACTTACTTTGCTAATAAAGTCATAGACATCTGAATTTTCTGCTATTTGAAATTACTAAAATTTGCTTTTATTTCTGATGATTAAAATTATTAAAAGATTTACATCCCAAGTGTTTTTCCAGAAACTCTGCATTGTGTTTTTAATTATACTTCATATCCCAATGTGTAAAAAATATTTTCTATGCATTGATTGGAAGATAGTAAAAACATTACTACTAGCTTTTCATTATTTTGAGATGCATTTGAAATATCGTGCAAGTTCATGAATTTTAAAACATTTTTTAAAAATCTGTTTTGCTCATATTGCCAAAAATAGTGTTTTGTTCCACCTGAAAAATGGTATTGCATAGACAAGTGGGGTTTTTCAATTTCTTGATCATTTCTTCTATCAACAATTTTGGATCAGGATGTATTGCGGGGATACTGAATCAGTTGTATCAGGAAAAAAATCATTTACTTAAATTCACATTTAATACATCATGTTTTTGTAATTACGTAGTAATTTGCAGCTCAGTGTACATGCTATCTTGCAGTAAATACATAATTGTAGATTGATTTTTTAAGAAATTCAAACTTTGAAGATCACATTTCAACTTGTTTCCATTGGGGATGAATTGGGCATGCTTGTTAGACCTAATAGGCAAAGCACAAGTAGTACAGGTTATTTATTAATTTATGAAAACAGTTAAACATACATTCATGCAATGCTGATAGGGGTTGTAAAATTATTGGAGGTAAACAAGCAAATTTTTTAGAATTAATATTAGGGGATTGTCAATGAGTAATCCACAATGCATTTGAAGTTCAGGGAAGAAGATTCTGAAATAACAAATTAATAGTAAACAAAAAGAAAACGGTTTTAATGCAGTTTTCCATTTCAAATAAACAATTCTGTGCTCCATTGAAAATGAACAGTGTACCATTGACTGATGTTAAGGCAACAAAATTTGTAGGTCTCTCAATTCAGTCAAACCTTAAATGGAACGTCCATTTAAATGAATAGAACACGAAATTAAGTTCATTATGCTACGCGTTCAGAATTCTTGCAAATTCAGTCAGCCTTCATACTGCTCGTTGTGTATACTTCGCGAATGTTCATTCCCGCCTGAGATATGGCATAATATTCTGGGAAATACATCTTATAGCTCCCAGACTTTTAGATTACAAAACGAATTTCGAATAATAACCAAATCCCACCCACGTGATTCATGTAAGCTCTCTTCATTAATCTAGGAATTCTACCATTACCGTGTCTTTTTATTTACGAATCAGTGGTTTTTGTAAAAAATGACTTGCTCAAGGGCGGGAATATATTTGAAGAAAATGCCGAAGTCTATTACTATAACACTCGACGTAGAAATCATATTCATCAGGTGACAATATCAAAAGCTCATTACAAAAAATTCGAATACAATACATGTACATTATTTTACAACACTTTGCCAGATGACATTAAACGATTAAATTCAATAGCAAAGTTTAAATCCCAAGTGAAATCGGCATCAAAAAAGTAACATTACTTTTACAATGATACATAATGCATTATTTACCATTTGAAATGTATAAATGTGTATAAACAACCTGTAACAAGTATTGTATTGCAGCCTCCGGGTCAATGACCCCCCATCTCGATCAGGTTTTTCGTCCAGTTTCCCTGATCCATTGAGCCAATGCTGAAATGGCCCCTTGTTTTGCTTCTGGACATAAATGTAACTTCATTTTCTGTGCACGTCTTCTAGAATTCAGTGGGAAATACAATTATTCAAATTATCGTTTCCATGTTGTCGCGGCAGGAAGGATTATTCCGAAGGACAACATGGATAAGAGCCAAAATATATTGCCTTTTTATCCTTGAAAATAGATTTTATTACACAGGAGCTTCTTTCCCAAAATTTAAGTAGTATATGACTTAGTGTAGGGATCACAGAATTTTGAAAATGTGCACACAATTCACTTTTCCCCATAGCACGTCCTATGCAGTTTTAACTGTTTTTTTGACGTAAAATAAATTAAAAAAAATAAAATAAAATAAGATTGAATTGTATTAATGACCAGTCCCATAAATTGTATTAATGGCACTTGTGCAATAGAAATTCTAGTAATGAGTAGTAGGTATTGTGTAACAAGGAACTGAAAGACTATTAAGTACATTTGTGAAAAGTTAGAGCTAGAAGTGTGCTTGGGAATATTTTGTATTAATTTACAAATAATAATCTTTAAATATATTATTGTTTGTTAATTATAAAGAGAGAAATTCAAGTAAGAAATGGAAGCAAAATAAGAATTCAAGTAATGTTCTATTCAGTAGCATAATGAAATGAGTGTGGGCCCATCTGCAAAAGTTTTATCCAGACTCTGTTTATAAAAGTGTATAGCAAACACAAGTAGTGTTAATACCTTAAACAATAAAAATATCCCCCCAAAATTGACCCTTTTACACTGAGGCCTGCCAGCATTGCGGGTCTGAATGTTACGCCACTGTTTCTACTTCATAATACTACTACATTCTACTATTACTAGGACAACAAAATTAAATGTTTTTACCTGTAGCCATTCCATCAACTGGACCATTTTCAAGCTAAGGCCATGTACTAATATTTTCTCCGTCAGAATGCCGTTTTTTAGTTTACTTCAATTGATTTTATGGATAGCATACCTTCTCATTCTTGTATTGAATCTTACTTTTTAATTTTTCAAATACACATCAATCTTACACTTTTAAAATATTAAGCTAGGTTCTTGTTGCTCTTATCTGAGTTCCTGTATTTACTCCAACTTTTATCAAGTTCATTAAAATGTATTCGTGACATGGCTACTGCTCGTTCTACTCTTTTTACTCTCAAAGGCGACCTTCTGAAAGCCTGCGCACACAAACAATAATTTAGATCAACATATCCGAAGGTTGGAAGAGGTTGTTTTCTACACAGACGGTTGGGTACAAGTCGGTCCAATTAGGACACAGTCATTATCATAGGAAGGCATAATGACATTAACGTGTGCAGTAACTTTACAACTGAACACGTAAACAAATTACAATGTGCCGCCCAAAATACTTACATTGTAGTCTCGACTCCGCCCTCTGGTATAACAGACCAACAATTAAAACTGCAACTGAGAGAAACAAATGTAACACTTTTTGAAATGAATTTCCTCTCAGCAAAACACTTCACCAGGCATGCTCTTCACATGAACCTTGCTGGAAAACCTGCTGTTGGTAACAGGCTTGCACAATACATCTTCAACTCCAGTTCTACGAAGTCTCCTGCCAAAATTTCATCCCTTTCACCTTCCTTACGTTCTCCACCCCCACCCTTATTTCGAACCCTCTGGCCTCTTCCTCTGAACCTACTCCAGTTTCCCCCATTCTCACACCAATTCATCTATACCTGATGCCCCAATTTCTTCACAACCTGTCACTGCCGGGACACGTTACAACCTTCGACCACACACTCGAGGTAAAAATGGAGTAAATATATAGCACATACAGTCAGATGCAGCAGGAAAACATTCGTGTAGGCACTTGCAAAAGACAAACATACTGCACCATAATGTTCAACCCCTTTCAAATAAAATGGAGTTTATCGAGGCAGCTCTACAGAGCAATTTAAATCAAATGGATGTTCTTTGCTACACACAACACTGGTCATCTCCTAATGAACTTAGCATTTTCCAAATTCCAAACTTTTACCTCCCAGGCTTTTATTGTTGAGAGGGAATTGCATGGAGGTCGTACTTATAGGGGTTCTTGTATTTACGTTAGAAATAAAATCGATTCTTTCTCCTTGACGAAATTAATGTGTATCCCGTTGAAAATGATTTCGAAATTTCTGTTGTACATCTTCCTTCGCTAAAAATTATATTACTTTGCATCTACAGGCCTCAAACAAAAAGAGCTTATATTTTGTTCGTAGAGAAACTGGAGATGCACTCAATTAAGCCAGCAATTGCTCTTTTGAATCCATTGTTGTATGCTGAGATTTTAACATTAATTTTTTTGTCGAATCTTGTGAGAAAGAAAAATTTCTCAATTTCATTAATTCATTCAGTTTAGATATTACAATAAATGTACAAACACGGATCACACTAAATTCAATGAAGACAATTAATCAAATTATAAATAACAAAACTACTAATTGATACGAAGTTGAAACACAAAATACAGGATACAGTGATCACAATGCACAAATTCTTACCATTATGATATGCAAACACGGACTCAAATAATACACGTATTACTAGATGGTTTACCAAAAGTAAAATAAAATTATTCATTATTTCCTTGATGGAGAGAATCATGGGATGCGGTTTATAATACTGTTGATACAAACAATAAATGTATTTGTTTTCAATGCTTTCGTCATTTTAACACTTGCCTTTAAGTGTTAAACACTTTAACACCACCTCTTTAAAAGAGAAAATTGAATATTTCACGGAAAAGATTTTCTTGGATAACGCAAGGGTATAGGACATCTTGTAAAAACAAGCGAATTATTTCTTTCATTTCCAAACTTCATAACGTATCTCAAGATTTACTCCTCTACTTTAAAAAATGCAAGACATTGTAAAGAAAAGTCATAAGGCAGGCAAAAATCATGAAACACGTTCGGGATATTTTGAATTCAAATAACAAAACAAAAGCAATGTGGAATTTAATAAAAATTTCGACCAAATCAACTAGAAACATCGTAGAGAATGCTGCTTTAAAATATAACGATATAAATGTGAACGATCCGGCAACAGTGGCTAGTCTATTTCACCAATACTTTACGAGAATTGCTGCCGATCTCACTTATGCCACAAAATTCAATATCAGACATTTTCCCCAACATTTTAGACACGATGTTCGTTTCCGAAATATCTATCTATGAAATTCTCAAAATAATCGTTAAACAAAAAAATAAATATTCGGCCGGTTTAGATAAATTTCTGGATTCGTTGTTAAAGACTTGTGCGCCTGCCATTCACATATTTACTACATCTTTATATACCGGAACGTTTCCAGATATTTTCAAAACAGCTAAGATTAAGCAGCTCTTCAAAAAAGGCAACAAAAATGAAATTCAAAATTATCGGCCCATTTCTCTTCTGTCAGTTTTTTCAAAAATTTTAAGACTTTTTTACGTGGAAATGGAAACCATTCTCGGTAAACGCGACACGTTTTCATCCAGCATGGATTCAGAAAATCAAAATCTACTGAAACAGACATATTTTCTTTTCTTAAAGATGTCACCTCGTCATTGGATCAAAATGTAGCACACATTGGATTAGTATTAGATCTTTCAAAAGCTTTTGACGTCAATTATCATAACATTTTACTTCCAAAATTACCCTCATATGGAACCCGTGGATTGCCCTAGATTGGTATGTTCGTACCTTACACAACGATCTCAGAGACTAGAAATACCTTCCTGGGACGATGGAACATTATGTACACACCTTTCCGACTCCTTGCCAATTGCACGTGAGTCCCTTAGCCATCGATTTTAGGCTCTATTCTCTTCCTACAATACGTAAACGATACGTCCTCGACGATTCGAAACGGAGGAACCATTATTTTTGCGGATGATACAAACATTCTTTGCAATAGAGAAACCATATATAGTACAACATCAGATGTTTCAAATTGGTCCCGAAATAATTTAATAGTAAATGAAAAGAAAACGGTGTTAGTGCAGTTTTCAATTTTAAATAAACAATTCTGTACACCATTGAAAATGAACGGTGTACCATTAACTGATGTTAAGGCAACAACATTTTTTGGTCACTCAATTCAGTGAAACCTCAAATGGAACGTCCATTTAAATGAATTGAACCCAAAATTAAGTTCATTATGCTACGCATACAGACTTATTTCAAATTCAGCTAGCCTTCATACTGCTCGTTGTGTATATTTCGCGAATGTTCATTCCCGCCTGAGATATGGCATAATATTCTGGGGAAATACATCTTATAGCTCCCAGACTTTTAGATTACAAAAAAAGAATTGTAAGAATAATAAGCTTATCCCACCCACGTGATTCTTGTAAGCGTCTCTTTATTAATCTAAATTTTACCATTGCCCTTTCTGTTGATTTACGAATCAATGGTTTTAGTAAAAAATGACGTACTTAAGGGTGGGAATATATTTTCAGAAAACGCCGATGTATATAACTATAACACTCGACATAGTAATCATATTCATCAGGTGACAGTATCAACAACTCATTACAAAAAAATCACATACAATACATGTAAATTATTTTACAACACTTTGCCAGATAATATATAACGATTAAATTCAATAGAAAATTTTAAATCCCAAGTAAAATCGTTTCTGCTGCATAACTGTTTCTATAAATTAGAGACTATACTGCGCATTACCTGGAAAGTAACAGTAATTTTATCAGTGATACTTAATGTATTATTTACCATTTGGTCTGTATAATTTTTAACAACCTGTAACTAGTATTGTGTCGCAGCCTCTGGGCCAATGACTCCCATCGCGATCAAGTTTTTCGTCCAGTTTCCCTGATCTTTTGAGCAAATGCTGAGATTGCCCCTTGTTTTGCTTCTAGTCATAAATGTAATTTCTTTATTTGTTAGTCTTCTAGAATTCAGTGGGAAATATAGTTATTCAAATTATCGTTCTCCATGTTGTCGCGGCAGGAAGTATTATTCCTTGACGAAGGACATGACGAGGGATAAGATCCCAATTTTATTGCTTATTTACCCTTAAAAATAGATTTTATTTCATCGGAGCAAGTACTATTGTTAACATTCCTTGCAAAAACTGCTCATTTTACTTTCTCGTATATGTACGTTTATACGGAGTAACTAACATACGTATTACAGAGAAAGTTATGTAATACTGCGCGAAAAAACGGCGAATTTTCGGCAGAAAATATCCATTTCCGGTCCCTGATAACGAGAATGTAGATAAATCTAGTTACTAAATTAAGAGGGGAAAATTCCTCCAACACGTGGTGTAGCCCCTATCCCTGTTCGATGGGTCCTTGATGCCCCAAGACGAATTAAAAGCAAAACGTCCGTCCGTCTGTGTTCTAGACCTTTCATACGAACTTTTCCAAATTGAAGAATCCTCTGTCGAACTGGCTCTCGTTGAAGCTTTGAAATTTTGAAAAACATTTTTAAAATTTGTGAGTACTTTACATGAATTCCCCCGGGACATTTTCAATTTTTTTAAAAAACCGGCTATAAAAATTTTTTCTTTAAAATTATTGTAATAGAGAAAAATACACTTATGAAGGTGGCGTAGGCCGATTTTCACGGTTTACTCTGAATTTTCGAAAATGTGTTCAAAAGTTTGAATTTTTTCAGTGTCTTCCTACAACTACAAATTTGAAGATATTTTTCCTTCAAATGAAATTTTTTGTTCATAAATAGTTCTTTGATGAAGGTCATGTAGATTTTTTGAAAATTTTAGTCGTTTTCATGCAATAATATTTCTTGCAATTTTAAAAAATAATTAGAAAAAGATTTTCTTTAAAACGGCTCCAAATTTTTTCTTTAAATTTTTAGTTGGGGTAATGCCAAATGTACCCTACATGATGACATAAACGCCATATTACTCTATTCTTTTTTTACAAAAATTACAAAAATTATTTTTTTTTGACCTGTCAATAATATTTACATTAGAGGCAGTTTCTTCACATGATTATTTTTATGAGTAAATGTGCTTTAAATAATGTCATATAAAGTTTCTCGGAAACTCAACAGTTTTTTTAAAAATGAGCTCAAGTTTCCGCATCTTCAGAAACACTCAAATGTCGTTTTCTCAAAAATGGTTCAAATTTTTTTCTTCCAACTTTTGAAATGAATACTGCTAATTGCACTGTTTAATGTGATGCACTGTCTGACGTGATGGACAAATGAGCGAAGGGAACCAACGGACGAGAGGGACGTATGGTCGAGGGGGACAAAATTAGCCAAGGTGCAAAGGGAAACGGGGGACAAAAGGGTCATGGGGGATGAAATGAAACAAAAAGGACATGGGGCAAGAGTCCGCTAAAATATGTTTTAATGGATTTTCGAGCATTTTTACAGCTGTTGCTATGGACGTGCTCTTAATGGGTTGTTTAGATGGTTGGTAGCTAAGGAGCTAAGGAAGTGTTTACGTACGTAGTTAACAAAAATATATTTGCTAAAGAGTCCAGATCACTTATTGAAGAGGAAGTGGAGAAAATTCGACCTCAAGAAAAATGTCTGGTGACCACTAAAATAGAGAACATTGAAGATGTTACTATTTACATTAAATCCAACGGGGGTCGACAAAATCTGTAGTGCATTGTCTATGTACCAGTTGCGGCGCACTGCCAAAAGACATGAACAGTGACACATTATGTGCAGAAATACTACATCCTGATGTACTGAGTTTTGGTTTGTCCCCTGTGCATGCCTGGATATTGCGTTTTGAGTGCCTTCTTCACATTGCTTATCACTTAGATGTGAAAAAAATTGGCTATTAGAAGCTATGTCGACAAAGAGAAAGTAAATATTAGAAAAAGAAATATAGCAGAGATTTAGAATAGAAATGGGATTGTTAGTTAATATTCCTAAAAAATCTTCAGGAACCACTATTGATGGTAATAGAGCTAGGAGGTTTTTCAGAGACCCATCTAAAAGAGACCTAGCATCACTGGGATGTATGAAGATCTTATAAATAGATTTGGAGTGATTCTACAGGCTCCATCATCTGAAGATGAAATAAATAAGCAAACTTTTGAGACATATGTACATTAACCAGAGACCTATATTTAGAAAAATATCAGTGGTATAGCATGCCAGCTACAGTGCACAAAATATTAGTAGATTTAAAAGATATTTTCCAGTCCTGCATATTACCCAATTGTGTAACACTCTGATGAGACACGGGAGACCCGAAACAAGGAAATAGTGCCTTGTGGTAAGTTCTACCCAAAAATGTTCAAGAAAAAGTACAAATTTGGATCTTGTTCACAGACTTCTCATCTCGTCAGACTCCTATATAACTAGTGTAAGCAAGTCACACAAAGCAAAATCTCAGGCTGTGCCGCATGAAGTATTGCGCTTATTGTCAGACACAAGTTCATAAAATCTAAATATAATATCAATTCAGCATTATGGATATTGAAATAATCTTCCAATAATAAGAGTTAATACTCAAGAAATTAAGTGCATATTTGAAGCTTGTTATTTTGAAAAATAGTGCCAATATTTTTTGTAATATATAATGATAATTTTTAACAAAGAATTTATTAAAGAGTAATTATATGTACCAGCTCTATTTATTTAAATTGAGAGAGAGAAACGGAGAGAAATTTTTTGATTCCATGATAGGACTGTGGGTAAAAAGGTAATGGTCGTCATAAAAAAACACACAGCAGTAAATAATATAGCTTATATAGATCATGTGTGTCAAATATAGTGAGGCGACTCTTCATCTCACTGTAAGTGAGAGTGAGAGTGTGTCTACACTCTGCTCTTGACCACATTTCAAATGCTTTTCTGATGAAGTACCCCGTTACAGGGGGGCATTTTACATTACATTTTTGGTATTTAATAGTATATTGTGTGTATCGGCCTCTCCCACCAAGGCCATAGTCATCTTTGACCCCCTTTGTTTGTAACAACTAATTAATTATTATTAAATCATTTAATTATAAGAATTTTTTCAAAAATACGTATGATTGTTTTAATTTTACCATTTTTTACATGTTTTTATTGTCAACCATGACAGAAATTATTTTATAAACATAACCCAGAAAAAAAATTAGATGGGAAAACATGGAAAAGTCAAGGAATTTCAAAATTCAGAAAGTGTATGAACCCTTGATTATAATCACCTCTGTAGGCGCTCTAAGTCATGAAAGCGCATTACAGTTGCTTTAAAAACATGTTTGTAGAGAAATATTTTAGAATCT
This sequence comes from Teleogryllus oceanicus, assembly GCA_964035755.1. Taxonomy (NCBI): domain Eukaryota; kingdom Metazoa; phylum Arthropoda; class Insecta; order Orthoptera; family Gryllidae; genus Teleogryllus; species Teleogryllus oceanicus. The sequence continues at coordinate 163,534,797 of CAXIVR010000001.1, forward strand.
TCTAAATGCATCTGGGGGGGGGGATTCCCACGAGGAGACCAAGACGCATGGAGTGATGGTAACTATGATGGATTACTTGATTACTATATTAGGATGTCTAGGATGCCTACTGCTTTGAGAACATTCAAACAATTGTTGGAAAAACTACATTCCCCACAGAGTTCAAGAAAGCGTGCAGAGAGTCGAAACGTTTGTGAAGGGCTTGGGGCAAAAACAAATGAGACACACTTTGACAAAATTCAAGATATGAACATTTAGTAGTGGGAAAAATTCAAGATATGAACATTTAGTAGTTTAGTAGTGGGAGGTTTGCTTTGGCTGAAGTAGCGTATCTTTGTTAGTGCCTCAAGTCCTTCTAATATACTTCGTATTTTTTTGCTCGATACAGTTTGACTCAAAAACCTATTTTATTTTATATAACAGCTAATAATGATTGGGACCCCTGTACAAGAAATCATGCACTAGCCACATCCCATTTAAATACACATTCTTTATAAAATTTTGCATTATTATCTAGGTTTTTAATTGATGAAATAATGGTTCATGTTCAAAGAGCAAATTGTCTGGTCACATAATGAATACTTGTTTCCCTGTATTAATAGTGCAATGTGTTTTTCTCAGATTCAATTCCTTATCAGTTCCAGTCTCCATGTACACAGCCACATTCACAAACTGTTTCCATTCATGGTCAGGAAACAGTTGTGAGAAAAACCTTTGCCAGAAAGAAAAACAATGTTGATTCTCCAGGTTTGTATTTTTATTTGTTTATGGAATCATTTATTTGCTTATGAAATACACTTATATATGCATTACACTTAGTTTTTAATTTGTTTAGATGGTAATAGATCATGTAAGAATAAAAGAAGTTATGCTGTAGCAAAAGCAAAGAAACTAGTCCAACCTATTCCTTTGGATGTTGCTGGAAGACCTGTTTTCCCGATAATATTGGGTGGTCCAACGGTACATAGTTTGGGTGAGGTGAGTTTATGGATTGTGTTAATTATCATTTCTTCATCTTGTTGATTTATTTTGTGATAGATTTTAAAAATTGTATTTGTTGATGTCTATTTTGAGAGGGGGAGTTTAATTTCCACACTTACAAAGTTATAATTTTCAGCTAAACTGTTAGAAATATACTGGAAAATGGGGTAACATGAATCAAAATAAAAAAAAAAAATAATAATAAAAAAAAAAAATTACGAACTCGTGGCTCATTGCAAAGTTGCAAGCCGTTCACCACTGAGATCCGGGTTCGATTCCCATCGAATCTCATGTGAAATTTGTTCCAACAAAACGAGTTCGACTGCTTCACAAGGGCTAGTCCAACCCCAGTGAAGTGTCCTAAACCCTACCCCTATCCTTATTCCTTCCTAATTCTGGCCGCTGGGTAGTGACGCAGGAGCGCGCGGTAGGAGGCGCGTACGCGGAGATGCTACCTGGCGGTCCTCTTGACAACCGACTACGACGAGACGCGACAGACAATGTCAACGGAGGATTACTCCATAAAACAAGCGCAGTAATGGGAGGATTACTCCCAGAAGCGCAAAGCGCTCAACGCCCCCCAAGGGTCTTGGAGACGCGTTGCGTCGAAGTAAACGCAACAAATTTTAAAAAAAAAAGTATTTTCTTAAAAGATGAACTTAATGATTTGAAAGGTATTTGCAAAAACTTGTCTGCTATGATCTTCCATATGCCACAGATATTATTTTACAATGAATGGTTTCAAAAAATTATGAAATTGTGATATGTTTTAACCCTACTCCAAGGTGAAAATGCTTTTAAAAAAAAGTAATGGTACAACAATTTGAAGAAAACCTATTGTAATAATACAACTACAATTAAAACTTCCATTAATTTCTATTTTATTTAAAACTATGAAAACTGGAACCCAAAACCAAGAACTTTGTTACAATCACATTTGCATAAAATTACAAACTTTACAATCAAATACTCAGATAGTATATGCTAACAAAATAGTATGAATGTCCCTCACATCACGGTGTATAGTCTTGCGTTTCCTTGAAGCTCCCTGTTGTTCTTCCTCAAAAAGCTTATCACAGCAAGAGTTTTGTGTGCTTCTATAAATTTTCCCACAAAAAAAGATTACTTAAAAAAAACAAAAAAACTTCTTCGTTGTAATGAATAGTCTCCCTTTGCTGGATCTCTGAAGCATGACTCCCATGGTATTCCATGATATCAGCATCATTTGTTTTTTCTTCCACATTTGTCAAGTCTTTACATTGGACGCACTTTCCTGGTACAATTTTGAATCATTTACTAGCTCTAAGTGAGCTTTCAGCAGTTTCACTTACTCTGATTTGGGGTGTACCAAGGACTCCGTTCAAGACTGCAAATTAAGAGGTATTAGAGGCGATGAAGATTGCACAATAAGAATTTCTAAATTCAGTTGTACATAATAAGGACAAACGCTGGGGGAATTTTAAAAGTATGTAAAAAGACGTCAGAGAAACGTATATTCCAAACGCATTCAAAACAGGAGTCAGGGGATCCATTTGCAGTGCTATGGAGAAAGCAAACGCACTTAACTTGTACCACGCGTCCGTATTTACGTCTCCGAAGAGGGACACTGTTAACCTTTGCTCACGTAATGAACATAATATAATCTGTTCACAACCAATATTGTGTTATTACGGAAGAGAATCACGGTTCTGGGTAAAAAGAAATTTGTGGGACCTGATGGAATTCCTGGGGAAATTCTACGATTGGGAGGGAAAGCCATGATTCCGCACCTTACGAGCATTCTGGAAGTTACTATTAACAACGGTAAATCCCCTAATAACTGAAAAAATCTACTGTGGTTAAAAAGACGGGTAACGGTCATCAATGTCCAACTATAGACCAATCAGCTTAACATCAGTAATATGTAAACTGTTAGAACATAAAATTGCTGGCTACTTGCGACACATTTGAATTGACAATAACTTCCAAGTTGAACCCCAACACGGCTTCTGATCAGACCATTCAGATAGTTACAGTTTGTCGAGACATAGGATTCACCCGACCAAGGAGAAATAATTTATGCAATCGTTTTAGACTTTTCTAAAGCTTTCTAGTTACTTCACGACAAACTTTTGAATACAATTATTGAATCGAGAGTTGATCCGTGGTTTAGTCATCTGGATTTGTCCTATCCTCCTACATCTTCCTTGTCCTATCCTCTCCCCTTGATAACACCACTCACTCACTCACTCACTCACTCACTCACTCCTCCTCACTCACTCACTCACTCACTCACTCACTCACTCACTCACTCACTCACTCACTCACTCTCTCTCACACACACACACACACACACACACACACAAATGCACTACACTACCACACGTGCCAGGAGACCGGCCGGGAGCTTAGAGCCTCTCCCGGCTGGGGCGGTGCCCCGCTGGTGGGAGATAACCTGGTTGGGGAAAATGTACGTGCCAATCGTCCAATGTTGCTTTCAAGCATTCGCCGTCGTATTCGTTTATTATTAAAGCATTTGTATTATTTATCTACTTTTAATAATTTTACTTTCTCACATACTGCTTACGCACATTATTGTAAGTCTAAAAATACGCTTCGGATATGTTCGTGAATACACGGAATACCTTATAAACTGCATTCAATGCCAGAAATAAATTTTCATTGAGTTTTGAATAAAAAATCTATTTGCTACGCGTCGTCATGAAAGGCTATCAGTGGAAGACTTGACATGTCATGTAACTTAAGTAGGGTCGACCATTCACACAAAATAAAATGCAGAAAGCAAAGAAAAGAAGTAGAAAATTCAGCTTTGTGAATAGGATCGTTGTTGACGGGAACAATTTACCTGCAGTGTGCTGGCGACCCTTCCCAAAAGCACGCGAGTTTTGTGTTCGAGATTTCTTACGAGCAAATGTAGGGTACAGTGGTGTCCATAGAAATGCAGTGAATAGCCTTCACTGCATAAAAGAGCGGGCAAAGCGCGATGTAGCCTTAATAAATAAATTACTGGTTACCGAAGTGAAGTGAAAGAAGAGTTGAGTAAGGAGTAGTGATCGGTACATATTATTTATTTCTTTATACTGATTTCTTTGCGTTTTTATTTTATTCCATTGTATTAATTATCTTCTTATAATATTTGTATGTATTGGTTATTCTAATTTGTATGTTTGCACCTTTTACTTTCTCGTACACATACGTATATATGGGAGTAATATACGTAATACAGAGAAAGTTATGTGATGCTGCGGAAAATCGATTTTTGACATTTCAACGGAAATACCCGTTTTGGGGTCCCATGATACTGAAAAAGTGTTTTTTTTTTCAAAACATCCATCCGTCGGTTCGTCCATCCGTCGGTCGGTGCGTCCGTCCGTCCGTCGGTCGGTTCGTCCGTCCGTCCGTCGGTCGGTTCGTCCGTCCGTCCGTCGGTCGGTTCGTCCGCCGTCCGTCGGTCGGTTCGTCGGTTCGTTCGTTCGTCCGTCGGTTCGTTCGTTCGTCCGTCGGTTCGTTCGTTCGTTCGTCCGTCCGTTCGTCGGTTCGTCCGTCCGTCCGTTCGTTCGTTCGTCCGTCCGTCGGTTCGTCCGTTCGTCCGTCCGTCGGTTCGTTCGTCCGTCGGTTCGTTCGTCCGTCGGTTCGTCCGTCCGTCGGTCCGTCCGTCCGTCCGTCCGTCCGTCCGTCCGTCCGTCCGTCCGTCTGTCGCATATGAAGAAACCTAGCGCCTAAACCACACGTACGATCTTTTCCAAATTGAAGAAACCCCTGTACATCTGGCGGTAGTTGAAGCTTTGAAATTTTTGAAAAACATTCTTTGAAATTTGGGGGTACTTTACATGAAGCCCCCGGACATTTTCAAAATTGTCTCAAAAACTGCTCAAAATTTAAAAAATTCTTGTAAAAGAGTTGAATACACTTATAAAGGTGGCGTAAGTCCCATTTTCCGGCTAACTCTGAATTTTCGAAAATTGCAAATTTTTTAATTTTTTCGGCGTCATCCTACATATACAAAATTTAAGACAGATTATTCCTTTAAATGAAATTTGTTGTTCATAAATAGTTCTTTCAATAAGGTCATGTAGAGTTTTTTTTTTTGAAATTTTAGTAGTTTTCGTGCAATAGTGCGTCCAATATTTGCAATTTTAAAAAATTACAAAAACAAGATTTTCTAACGAAGGTTCCTAATTTTTTCTTAAAGTTTTTGGTAGGGTTAGTGCCAAACGAACCGTATGGCAGGACAAACACTATATTGCTCTATTCTTTTCTTTTTGCAAAATTTTCAAAAATACATTTTTTGACATGTCTCTCACGTCAGTAATTTTTACATTAGAGGCGATTTCTTCACGTTATTATATTTATGAGTACATGTGCTTTAAATAATGTCAAATAAAATTTCTCGAAAACTCAACAGTTTTCTGTAAAAATGAGCTCAAAATTCCGCATTTTCAGAAACGCTAAAACATTTTCTTAAAAATAGCTTCATATTTTTTCATCAAATTTTTCCAATTGATAGTGCAAATTTCGTTTGATATGACGTAATGTTCATTTTGGTGTATTCATTTCTTTTTCAAAAAGTACCCAAATGTAATTTTTTTAAATATCTCACACCGTTAAAATGGACATTTCCATCGATTTCTATGCATTATTATATTTGTTAGTAAAAGTGCTTCAAATTACTTCAAAATTTTTAAAACCTCAATTTGTGAAAACTAATCTATCGTTAAAAAATGAATGCTAATATTATAAAAATACTAACAAAAAACTTCTTTGGGCGAAAATAGATGGCAGACGGTCAGAGAATGAAACAAGACCTTAAAGCCAGACCACACCAAGGAAATTAGAAAAATTTGGTACGAGAAAGGCTGTGACATTCTGTAGCACCTCTAGTTTATTAACTACCACCGAGGGTACGCTCATTTCCGGTAATAAATTATATCCACATCGACCCGTCGATGTGGGTTGGTCCACGTCCCGACGGGGGGATGCAGAGAGGGCTCTCAAGTATTCTTTTCTTTCACCAGACATTTTTTCTTCTCCCCATATATCATTCTCGTTCCTTTATTACATCCTTTCTCTTTTCTTCTCCCTCTTCTATTTCACTGGCCCCCTCTGTATGCTGAACGCCCACCCATGTGTTTGCCGTGCATGGCGACCTGTGTCGGAGGGAATGTGTGTCCTGGCGGTTGAGGAGTCTGTTTGTTTCCCCACTACTTACCTTGTGCTACAGTCTGCTTTGCACTTAGGGATACGTTGTTTATGTATTTTGGGGAACATTCCTTGTAGGCTTCAACACGCTTGCTTTGGCCTCGGACTCTTCTAGACGGGCGGTCGGGAGCTAACCACTCCCGATCAATCGGCTTGGACTAGGTCTTGTACTGAACTCCAGGGTGAGCGGGGGGATACACGGTGGTGCAGCGCTGTGCTATTCCCCCACTATATCTCCGTGGCAACCCTGGCACTCCGATGGAGTGTCCCCTTGTTGGGCTCCGTGGTGGGTGGGGACCACGGGGATGAACTCAATATCCATCTTCATGGATACTAAACCTTCACCCCCGCCCTCTTCCGCAAGGAAGAGGCGATGTCCAGAGAGAACTATTGATTTAAATAGTTTCCTTTTAAAAGAGGAAGACCGACCGAAGAAGCCTAGATTCCTCCTCATGGCATGCGCCGAGGAAGGAAAAACATTCAAATGTGTCAGTGCTGTTCGTTTGGCGCGCGCCATAGAGGAAACATTTGGAAAGCTGCAAGCTGTAGTGCGACAAAGGAATGGTACCATTCTCTTTGAAGCACGTACAGATGACCAGGTTGTGAAGATTATGAACACCAAGCAGATTGCCGGCCTCCAGGTAGATGCGACCACACACCCTACACTAAACCTCTGTAAGGGAATGGTCAACCACGAAGACTTTTCAACGGAGAGTGAGGAAGAACTAGTTTCGTTTTTTAAAGACCAAGGCGTGACTGATGTGTATAGAATCAAGAGGAGGGAGCATGGGCGAGAAATCCCCACTTCCACTCTTATCTCGACTTTTAATCTTCCTACTCTCCCTGAGAAGATCTCGTGCGGTTTTTATAACCTCCACGTCCGACAGTACGTCCCTAACCCTTTGAGGTGCTTCAAGTGCCAGAGGTTTGGCCACACACAGCAGCGGTGCATGGCAGACACCCCGTGTGTGGTAAGTGCGGGAGATCTACGCACGAATCTGAACCCTGCGCCATTGCACCGCATTGTGTTAACTGCGAAGGTGACCATCCGACCAATCACAAACAATGTCCAACCTTTTTGAGAGAGAGGGAAATCCAGAAGATCCGAGCTGCTGAGAAGGTATCATTTCCCGAGGCCAAACGTCGGTACCTATCAAGGAACCCCGTTGATCTGTCTCGCTCCTTCTCCGCCGCTGTGAAGGTTAGGACTCCGGGGGTAGCAGCGGGTTGTCAAACGGAACGAGCTATTCCTCAAGTTGTGAGTTTCGCTTGTCAGGTGTCTCCAATGGACCTCCCTGTGGATGCCTCACCCCTGCAGGGTGGGAGAGTGATTATCCCGACTAAATACAAGACAATTGAAAAAAGAGCTCAGCCTTCGCAGAAGATCAAACCTCTTTCTAATACTTCAATGGAAGTTGATAGACGAACACCTACTTCAGACCCGGTCAATAGGAAACAAAAGGCAACCACACCTAACGAAACTCGCACTGAGCGAACACCCAGCCCCTCTGGCAATGTCAAGGAGGTTTCGTCCTCGAATGAAACTCCCGTTGGGCGGAATCCCGAGCATCCGGCTCCCAACGCCGAAGGAAAAAACTTAATTATTCTCCATGGCTCTTATGTCATGGAACGTAAATGGTTACTCCTCGCGGCGGGACGATCTCAAGCTGTTGTTGTCCCGTCACAATAGTCTTGTAATCTGTCTCCAAGAGACTCATCTTACTCCGAGCCGTCCCCTGTCTCTTCGTGGTTTTTCCCCCTACAGGTTCGATGTGGATGATGGGCTCCGTGCTCATGGCGGAGTCGCTTCATTGGTTCACGATTCGCTGCTGTCTTCAGAGGTACCTCTTCAGACCGACTTCCAAACAGTGTGTGTGCAGGTGCACCTTCCATTCCTCACACTCACTGTTTGCAATATCTACATCCCCCCAGGACTGAGTGTACCTGCTCATGAACTTTTGGGTCTGATCAACCAACTGCCTTCTCCGTTTGTGATAGTCGGGGATGTAAATGCCCACAGTCCTCTCTGGGGCTCTTCCCGCACTTGCCCGAGAGGTAGTGTATTAGAGTCGGTTATAGACTCAGCGAACCTGGTGAACCAACTCACTTTGCCGTCGCCACAAACTCAAGCACGTGCATCGATCTAGCACTCTGCAGCCCTTCTGTTGCAACCGTTCTGCAACGGTCCATCCTAGATGACCTGTACGGAAGCGACCATTACCCCATTATCGTCCACATTGACGGGCTAGCCCGTGGGTTGGCGCGCCCCCCTCAATGGTGTGTCGGACGTGCTGACTGTCCGACATTCCAAGCGAACGTCAGTGTATTGGAGGAGGAGTTTGTCAGTGTGGAAGAAATGGCAGCACATTTTAACAAAGCTGTATTACGAACTGCGGAAATTGCAATCCCCAAGTCGACTGGTAAATCGCGACACCCTTTCGTCCCGTGGTGGAACTCGGATTGCTCAAGGGCTGTTAGTGCTCGTAAGAAAGCTTTGGCGAGATTAAAACACTATCCAACCGCGGATAACTTAATCGAGTACAAAAGGTGCAGAGCAAAGGCGAGGAGAACCATTTTAAAAAGTAAAAATGCGTCATGGAGGTCATACGTCTCCTCTTCTTCCCCTAACTCTGTGGCAGGTCTTCAAAAAAATGGTCAGGTTATCACAGCTCGAGACGCCATTGCAGAGGTACTTGCCACTCATTATGAAAACATGTCGAGTTCGGCAAACTATGCTCCAAACTTCATCCTTCTCAAAGAAAGAATGGAAAACCGCGCTTTGGATTTTTCTAGCAGAGCTCATGAGGACTATAATACCCATTTCTCCATGTTTGAAATGAGTTCTGCTCTAGTACTTGCAAAAAGAACCACACCAGGTCCAGACCAAATTCACAACTTAATGCTGCAACATCTTCCCGAAATGGCCATGCAATTTCTTCTCCGACTCTTTAACCGTATTTGGGAAGAGCACACCATCCCTAACTTTTGGCTCGTGCCAGTTCCCAAAGAAGGCAAAGATCGATCACTGCCATCAAGTTATCGACCTATCTCTCTCACAAGCTGCGTATGCAAAGTTCTGGAACGCATGGTGAATCAGCGTCTGGTCGGGACCTTGGAGTATAAAAATCTGTTGACGCCAATCCAAAGCGGGTTTAGAAGAAACCGTTCAACCTTGGACCACCTCGCTTCGTTGGCAACAGCTGTTTGTACATCGTTCGTCTTGAGGCAACATCTTGTGGCCATATTATTCGACATAGAAAAGGCCTACGACACCACCTGGAGGCATGGCATTCTGCAAACCCTGCACTCTTGGGGATTTAGGGGGAAGCTTCCTTTATTCCTTCAAAGCTTCCTTTCGAACAGATCCTTCCGTGTTCGTGTGGGTGATAGGCTTTCTCGTAGTCACCTTCTTGAAAATGGTATCCCCCAAGGATCAGTCCTGAGTGTCACTCTGTTTGCCATCGCCATAAATGGTATAGCGTCGACCGTGCGAGAACTTGTAAAGGCGTCGTTGTTTGTGGACGACTTTGCCATCTTCTGTTCATCCAGCAGCATCAGTGTGATACAGAGGCAACTCCACATGGGGCTTAACAAGCTCCACGAATGGAGCACGTCAACGGGCTTTAATTTCTCTGCTACTAAATGTACCTGTTTGCATTTTTGTAGGATATTCCATTTGCATAGCAACCCAGTTCTTTACTTGGGAGGAAATCAGCTTCCATTCGCTGAATCTGCTAAGTTCCTGGGGCTTACATTTGGCAAGTCCCTAACGTGACGTGCTCATATCCGTGGATTACAAACCAGATGTGTCTCTCCCCTTAATCTTCTTCGAATGCTGAATGGTACATCATGGGGTGCCGACCGCACTACCCTACTGCGGTTATATAGATCACTCGTCCGCTCAGTTTTGGATTACGGTAGTGAAGTGTATGGCTCGGCAACTCCCTCTACTCTGCGACCCATCAATAGTATACACCACGCTGGTATCCGTCTGTCAAATGGTGCGTATCGTACCAGCCGAATTGAGTGCCTTCTAGCCGAGGCCGGTGAGCCCTCCTTAAAAAGAAGGCGGGATATCGTATTAGCATCTTACGGTGCTAAAGTATCAGGACTTCCTAATCATCCTTGTCGCCAAATAATTACCCATCCTAAGTATGAAACGTCCTCTATTCTTTGAACATCGCTGCCTCACCCCCCAGGTATTCGATTGCGAAATCTTTTGCGTGACCTTAATGTTGATCTTCCCACCCCTGTGAAACCCCCAAGTCACCCCATTCCCCCTTGGAAACACCTCCGTCCGAATATTGATCTCAGACTATCCAAGCTCCCCAAACAAACGACTAGCCCTCTTGTTTACCAGATGCATTTTCAGGACATGAGGATAGCCTATCCAGATCATGTATTCCTATACACAGATTAATTACATCGTGTAACGGCACAGTGGCATGTAGTTTTTACTGTATCAGAGCCACCAAATCATATCGACTACATTCTCAGTGCAGTATCTTCACTGCTGAAATGTATGCAATTCTTGAAGCCCTAAAATACGTCGAGTCAACGAGTTTGCGCCGAGTAGTTCTCTGTTCTGATTCTCTCAGCTCACTACAAGCTGTCTCCCGTTCTTCATCAGACTACCTGACGCAATCAGTTCAAAACCTCATCCATCGCCTTTTGTCTCACTACTATGACCTGGTACTAAGTTGGGTACCAGGCCATGTGGGAATCGTGGGAAACGAGATGGCTGATCGGACGGATCGGATGGCTGATCGGCGACGGAGAGTACTTGTGTTGACATTCGTCGAACAATCGTCTGATGTTAAAGCTTCTGTAAAACGATCCATCCTTAGAGCGTGGCAAACAGAGTGGCACAATACCACCTATAAACTAAGTGCAATAAAGGACTCTGTTAATTCTTGGCGTTCCTCGTTCAGACCTTCTAGGCGCGAGGAAGTTTTTAACCCGTCTTCGTATCGGACACTGCCACTTTTCTCACAGTTTCCTCCTTCGAGGTGAGTCCTCCTACGTGTGATAGATGCAGGGCGGATCTTTCTATGGAACACGTCCTCCTGCAGTGTTTGAAATTTGTTGTCAGTCGACGAAGACATGGTCTGGGCAACTCTCTACGAGAGGTACTCGGATATGACGATTCCGCGCTCTCAAAGCTTTTTTGTTTTTTGAGAGAAAGCGGAATATATAATTTTATCTGACACATAAGGGCAATAAATATTTTCTCTGCCCCAGATTTGTTTTTAAAATTTGTCTTGTTTACCTGCATTTTTTATGCGTAATGGATGGTTTCCTTTTAGGGTATATATGAGCTTTTAAATTAGCTGGAAAGTTGCACCAGCAACCCTTTTAACAAACTTTAATTGTTTTTTTTAGAAATAATTTGACATGGGCGCCAATGACCGTAGTAGTTGAAGCGCCCTTTAAACCCAATCAATCAATCCACATCGAAAGTTCACTGCTTAAAATGTTTAATTATAGTTTCTTTTCCCTCTGAACCAATGTTCAATACATAAATTTTGGGGCATTAGCAGTTTCTGAAATGACAAGCAAATCATGTTTGGCTCAATAACTTAAAGGAAATTTAATCTAAAAATGTACATGTTGCACATCTTTCTGGTACCATATTGCTTTGATACAATTCTCCTGCAGAATAGATGTAACTACTGAACTTTGGACATTGCATCAATTTGTTTTCGCTGATGACAAAAATCGTGGAAGGCAGTCCAAGAAAGTAATGGCGGTTGACAATCGCTACCAAGTCCTCATGTACCAGGTCGCACAGAAGTCGTGAGAAATTGCGTTGAGTTCGCACAGGTGGCGTCACAAGTACCCACGTACTGTGAGTGTGACAATTACTGTATCCGAAAGCATCGCAAGTTGGCATTAGACAGAGTTGCACATAATCATGCAAAACCAATCAGAGATGTTATCATTGTTCTATTTATAAGTAGCATGCAAATGCTCGATTCATTTCATCGATGAAGACTGAAACATTTTTAGAACATCAAATGATGAAATCAAAACTGTATTTAAGGAAGGATGCAATAACTTCCAACACTCCCTCAATTGTATATTTTGAGCATTGATAAATACAGGTAATGTGTATGCTTGCTCAGTATGTA